>ML681998.1:41133578-41195758 GCA_007922195.1 Podocnemis expansa | reverse complement strand
CTAGTCTATTGTCAGACCCTGGCTGAGCCTACTGTTCTAAGTAAGAACAAATAATTTAGGGTCCTAATCCTAACAGAGTTACATGGCTGATCTCCAGTTTACAGGTTGTTTCTTGCTCTTGCTGATAGTACCTGGCTGGTTATGACAGCCCTGCTTCTTGGTGCAGGACTGAATCATTCAGCCTTGAATATTGTCCCAGTAAATACTGTCTTATAATATTCATGCTTTTCACAGCCAGTGTGGCTGTCTAGTGAGCAGGTGCCTCCATTATGCTTTCATTTTACAGCAGAGCACCTGCTCTGGAACGAGACATGCCAGGATTTATGGAAAGCAGAATTCTATTCATTGGAAAAAAGCAGCACTCAGGTGTCAGGTTGTTTCTTAAGATCGTTTTTAATTTTTGACAAAAAATATTATGAGAGGGGGAATTTGGATGTCCGTATATAAAATGAATGAATGAATGATCTTTCTCTCTCTCATCTGTCTGAAAATACAGAGAGTGAGAGAATTCTTGTGAAATACATGCTCAGCAGATGTTTCCTTGTTTAACAAGGGCCCCCATTGATGAGATAAGTTGCATAATTAAAGTAACAACGGTTGGTGAATGCACCAAATTAGGAAACATAGGAGCTAATGGAATAAGCTGAGAGGCTGGAAACTAGATCACTGCATAAAGTGTTCAGTGTGCATGCTGGGGCTGATTCTCCTCTTAGTCAACACTTGATTCCACGAGGTGCTGAGCACCTTTGTCTCCTGTGGCCTCTCAGCACCTTGCAGGACCAGATTTACATTGGGACAGCTAGAGCAGAAGTACTGTGTCGCAACAAAGACTGTACTGCTACCCTCCCTTATGATAACAGAGGGGCTGATGATTTGATGCAGTCAGCCGACCCAATTACCTGATACGTTGGATCTGAGCAAAGGCAGGAGGCTTCTTTAGGATCAGGATAAAAAAGAAGTACTGTGCTTTTTGAAGGCAAAATGGGTTTGGTCTAGTTCTCATTCCTTCGCAGTATACTACTCTTCTGTACCGAATGCCCATCCTGTTTGTGCTGCAGTGGGGTCCTGCTGTCTGAACTGGGGCTCCTGGCCTAGCAATACAAATGACAAATACTAATACTGATGTTATTCTTGCAATTTAATTGACCTGTAAATTGGTGAAGCGGGGCATGTTACAAATGAAAGCTGTTCAGTTCAGTTAGTGTCAAAGGACAACAACCAACTCAATAAAGGTAGAGCTGTAAAACTTCTGTCTAATAATAAGCTGAAGAGCAGTTTAGCCTATGCAAACTGAAAAGTGTAAATGCTGAGAAAAGGGAGGAGTTATTTAGGGCAGTGCTTGGCTGACTGTCTAACTAGGGGTGATGGGTTGGGATTATGAAAGGGAAAATGTAGGCTGATAAATAGGAAACAATTCTGAGGACTGCCCATTGACAAGTCTGTGGAATCTTGTCCTGTTTAAAATTAAGCCATTGCAATGCTAGAAATTACTGAGAGGAAGAGCTGTGTGATGGCAGAGAAACTGTGTTATCAAGAGAGCCTGGTTCTTATCTCAAAGTTTGAAGAATCAGATTCTGATTTCCTGAAACTCAAATCACCATGAGGGTCGCATGAGGACTAGTAGGTTTCCCCTCCACACACACACACACCTATCAGCAACTGATACATCTGCCAGTCAAGGAGTCAATCAGAATCAAAATAATTATTGTTAAGACAGCAGGAACTAGAAATATAAGCATGTTCTGCCACAGTATGTATTAACAAATAAATCTTATGTCCAGAATAGCATTGATGTCACTGGTGGTGGTGATACAAGCACAAGAATCATAAGACTGGAAGAGACGTTGAGAGGTCTTCTAATTCCTTCCCCTTCATTCAAGGCAGGACCCAGCATTATCTAGACAAGTGATCCATGGAAAACTGGTGTTCCTCAGATATAAATCTGGTGTCTCACGACCCACCCTGATCCCTCCCCATTAGGGGGGACTGAGTTGGGAGAGGGAAGGAGCAAAACAATGCCCCAGCCTCAGCAAAGCTTCCAGGCATGTGGCGGCAGATGGCCATGCACTCCTGGAAGCTCCGCTATGACTGTGGCATTTTAAATCTCCTGCCACTGTTACCTGCTTTTTTGAGAATTGTTTTCATCAGATGTTCCACGTAAAGTAATTACGACCTTTTATGTGTTCCCACCCACTGAAGTCTGAGAAACATTGATCTAGACAATCCCTGATAGGTCAACCTGTTCTTAAACATATTCAGTGATGGAGAACAGTCTCCATAGGCTATTTATTCCAGGGTTTAACTGCATTGACAATTATGAAGATTTTGCTGAAGTCCAACCAAAACAGCATGAGCTACAGTTTAGACCCATTTCCTCTTGTCCTGTCCTCAGAGGCTAATGAGAACAATTTTTCTCCCTCCTCCTTGTCACAACCTTCTTACATACTTAAAAACTGTTACGTCCCTTTTCAGTCTTCTTTTCTCTGGACTAAGGAAACCCAGTTTATTCAATCTTCCCTCATAGATCATATTTGCTAGAATTTAATTTTTTTTCTTTTCTGGATTTTCTCCAGTTTCTCCACATCTTCGCTGAAATGTGTTGCCTAGTACCAGACACAATACTTCAACTGAGGCCTAATCAGTAGAAAGTAGAGTGGAAGAAGCATTTCTTGTGTTCTGCTTACAACACTCTTGCTAATACGCCTGAAAATATTTGATTTTTTACATCACTGCTACACTGTTGACTCATATTTAGTTTGTGATTCACTGACCCTCATATCCCTTTCTGTAATCTTCCTGCTTAGGCAGTTCTTTCCCATTTTTTATATGTGCAATTGATTTTTCCTTCCGAAGTGTAATACTTTTGCATTTGTCCTTATTGGATTTCATCCTGTTTACTTTGGATAGTTTTTCCAGTTTGTTCAGAACATTTTGAATTTTAATCCTACCCTCCAAAGCACTTGCAACCCCACCTGAGTTGTTGTTGTCCGCAAAGTGTACTCTCTATGCCATTGTCTAAATCATTATGAAGATATTGTACAAAACCAGATTCAGAGATGATCTCTGAAGGACCCCACTTGATATGTTCCTTTAGCTTGACTGTGAACCACTGATTATTACTCTCTAGGAATGGTTTTCCAACCATTTATTCACTCACTGATCATAGGTTGCATCTAGGTTGTATTTCCCTAGTTTGTTTATGAGAAGGTCATGTGAAAGAAAAGCCTTACTAAAGTTGAGATATACCACATCTACCTTTTGCCCCTTATCCACAGGCCTATTATTACTCTGTTAAAGAACACTGTAAGTTGGTTTGACACTATTTGTTCTTAACAAAACCATGCTGACTGTTACCTATCAGCCTTCTAGGTGTTTGAAAATTGATCGCTTGATTATTTTGCTCTATTATCTTTCCAGGTACTGAAGTTAAATTGATTTTCTTGAATTCCTGGGTTGTCTTTATTCTCCTTTTTATAAACAGCAAAATTATTGATTTCAAGGCTACTAGGAAAAAATTTCAATATTTGTTTAATGGAAGTGGTTGTTACTATTTAATGTAGCATCTAAACATACCTGCTCCTACACTAAAAAATACAATCTTGCCACCCTGAAGTTTCCCATTAAGAACTTATATTAGGCCAAGTCTAGTCTAGAAAGTGTTTGCTGATATGAAATCTGGTTTATTGGTACTGGTAAACTCTCCCAGTGTAGACACATCTTACATTAGCAAAAATATACTTTTGCCTGAATAGCCAGTATCTGGTGCAAAATCAGCTTCATGGTAAGGGCACTTTTATTCTGGTATAGTCACATCTACAGTAGGTCTTCTGCAAGTACAGAAAAGTGACAGAATGATCTTCATTTCGCTCCAACACTCATTATTATTTACTGGCAAAAGATTCTTCCGTAAGCCTGAGAAATTGGGGTATGGTGTAAACTCTGATAAATCTATGGCCTCATTCGGCAGCTAGTGGGATTGCTAGAAGACTCCAAGGGCTATGTCTCAGTGCGGTTATATCTAGTCCTCTTGTGACTGCCCTCCCACACGCTTCTGTGAAGTGTTGTTGTAATTAGGGCCTAGCTGGCCTACTTCTGTTCTGAAGTTAGCTGGTAGAAAGTGGGTAAAGTTTTGTGAATTGTCACAATGACCTATTGTGTAAAATTCTTGAAGGAAACAGGACTGAAATAATTTAAACAGAGGGTCTACTGAGGGCACCCAAGTATTATGTTAAGGTTATGACTAGGAAACAAGAGGAGTGGGGAACTTGAAATCAATGGATCATAGATGGTGTCCTGGAAATTAGACCTACACAGTAGACAAAATGAGTGGATGTATTGTTCTACCTAGCACTCCCTTTTGGAGGGCTTTAGAAAGAAACTTGGGGGAGGAATGGAGAAAGCCTGTTATTGCTGCAGTGGAAAGGTTTTCATTGTGACATCCAGATCTTGGCAAAGCAGCTGGGGCACCTGACCAAAATCACTGCACTAGTGAGGACGCCAGCATGATACAGATGAGATCCTCCTCTTTCCTTTGTCCCTGTCTGTCCTCTGCTGTCTTCCTTCTGTCCTCTTTTGCCCTACTTTTCACCTGATTCTGAAATCAGATGCATTGAATGCCACCAACATGATGAAATGAGAGAAACCATCCAGGTCAGCTTGTTCTGAGAAGAACTAATGAGGGAGAGGGACTTGCCTGGATCAATTAGATGATGACCTTGACTGGGGAGGCAAGCTGAGATCCAAAGTAATAATTGTGGTGCTCAACCTGCCAGCCCAAATCCATTCATCCATGACTGATTAGCTTCCCTGTGTCCTGAAAATGGTAACAAAAGCCATGTTTTCCACTATCTTTTATTGTTCTATTTCTTTTTTTTCTTTGGGGTGTGTCTATGTGCTTCGTGAAAAGGAGGAAGGTGACTGTCATTCCCGAGTCAAAACTGAACAATGGAACTTTTTTCCTTCCACAATGACGAGTTGCTTGACAGAACAAGTTCCAGAGGGGTAGCTGTGTTAGTCTAGTTCAGCAAAACAAGCAAGGAGTCCTGTGGCACTTTTAAAGACTAACAAATTAATTTATTGCATTTTCTCCCACAAAAGCTCATGTGATAGATAAATATATTAGTCTTCAAAAGTGGCACCAGGCTCCTTGTTTGTTTTTGACAGAATAAGATTCTACCCAGTGTTCGTTCTCTCTCTCTCAAAAGAGATGTTAGTAGGTCCAGTATGATTTTTTTCAGTTTGTAGTTTAGTGTGACTTAGTTTGATTTTGCATAATCACTCAATTTAAATTTTAATGCATTTTGCCTTGTTTTGATTCTTTTCCTTTCATGTGTCTGTCAACCCATTTCACACCTTTTGGCATACGTTTGCATGGTATTAAGCAAGCTGACATTTCTGTGCTTGGAACCCTGATCAGGGGTGGATTTTGAAGCTGCTCTTGAGGAAGGCAAACTCCCTGCCTCCCTATGTCCCAACCTAAGCCTCTTCCTCTGTCCCTCACCACAGTCACTCCATGGTTAGGGTTACCAGCTGTCACGCAAAAGGAGGACATGTCCTTCTTTTTACCTTCACGTCCACCGTCCGGCAGGCATTTTAAAAATATATAATTTTGTCTGGCTTTTTACTTACAGGGGTTAAAGTATGCCAGAATGCCCTGGAACACCCTGTTTTTAGGGGGAAGTGTTCCAGGACCCCCTAAAAATAGGAGAATATTACATTAATACTACATTTTCTCCAAGTGTCCTCCAATGTCCTGTTTTTCATACTTCCCTGTCCTCCTTTCCATGTGTTGGTATCTGGTAACCCTATCTCTGGCTGACTTACTCCTCTCCTTCATTCCCCTGTGTCTGTCTGTCCTCCCTAGGCAGCTGCCCATGTGCTTCTCCAAAGGCAGGATGGGGTCAGCATGGGACTGGGGCTGGTCGCTGTAGGATGACTCGCTCACTCAGCCTGTTTCTCTCTCCCTGGCAGTGACAGACACAAGTGTTTGGGGATGCATTAAGCAGACACCCCCTGCCCCCAAGCTGGGAAGTGACACAGGACAGGAGGCTTGGGAGAGGTAGTTTGGGCAGAAGGAGGGAGGGATGCAGACAGCATCAGTGGGAGGAGTCCCATAAAATCCCAGGCTCCTGTAATCTAGGAGGAGTGCGTATGAATGAAAGGTTAATTGTGAAAATTTAGCAAGGCGCCTAAGCAAAAACAATGAAGGAAGCTACTACTCTGAGATAGGCAAGTATTATCCCTGTTTTTGAGTGCATTAGTCACATTCAGCACAACAAAAGAGGAGTCTTGGGGCACTTTAAAGACTAACAAACTAAAGTGCTCCAAGACAACTTTTTTATTTTTCAGCTGGGCAGTGAAATTGAGACTTGAGTGGTGAAGGCTCTTCTTTTGTTTTGCCAAGAAGGCTAGTGTCAGTCTCACGCTACCTAAGGGCATGGCATGCTGAGTTTATATGCTCTGTGCAGGTAGCTTCCCAGGCTGCAGGGAACGTTAAAGCTTGCGTCTTTCCATCTCAGAGGGCAGGCAGCTGGGAAGATGGAGGGCTACCACAGCCAGTCGGGGAAGGCCTTATCTCTCCCTGTGCCTTCAATAAACTCTGCCCATGCTGAAGCTTGTTTAAAACAGTTAATGTTGTACAGTGAAAGGATCACATTAATGCCTTTGATTTCTTGGGCCCATATATTGCATCAAAATTAACAGAGGGATGGTTGGGATCAGACCCTTAATTTTTGCTGTAGATAATTGTAGAGGGCCTTTTGCACTCCCTCTTTTGGTTCTGGTGCTGTTTGTCCAGAATCATGCCCGGGCATCCATTTAATGCTTCCCACAGTGCTCTTTATTTACATGTCTTCCCTCCACCAACCCTGACCCCTGCAGTCCATTCAGGCTCAGGGGTCTCACAGTTTCATCTTTAAACCAGGCAGCCCTCTTTCCCAAAGGCTTCCACATCCTCCTGTGAACTGGCTACTTGTCCTTTTTCCTTGCAGCCTTAGGCTCAAACTACCACTCCCTGGCAACTTGCTAGTCATCTTCCTTCCTCCCCCAAAGATTTTATAGGGTTTGATTCAAAGAGCCATCCAGCTGCCCCTCATCAGCCCCCTTTCTTGCAAGCTTCTCACAGGTGGTTTCATTGCCCTGCCTTTTAGGGCTCAAGTAACAGTGCAGGCTAAGCCTGCACCCTACTATAACAATAAATGCATCCTGGAAAAATTGTTTTTCCTGCCTGTGCAATGAACCTCTCAAGTGCTAGATTTCTTTAGAGGCCCTTGCTTAAAGAGGTTACAGTTTGCATTTTTCAGCCTTTTATGCCATGTTCTGTTGGGTAGGTGGGGGATGCCCTAGACTGTTGTTGGGTCCTTCCCCTAGTTCCTAGCAGCTGTTCTTGGCCCACAGGCTGCCCCAGGGCCTGAGCCATGGACCACCCATGCTGAGTCCAGCATCCATGTGCAGTTCTGTGGCAGGGGCTCAGCAACACTGTCTTGGGCACTCTGAGGGTCTGAAGCTGTCATGTCCAGATGTGAGGGTGTCATGGGGTTGGGAGGAGGAGGCTCAGCTAGTCCCAGGAATGCAAATGACTGCAGGGAGCTGGCCGCAGAGCTTGTGCCGCTCATCCAAGAAGGAGCATCGGTGGAGGGAGCTATGACTGGGGTGGGGCACGGGTGGGGCTTTGGGGGAGCAGCTGAAGCAGGGAGTTAGGCCATAGTTCCAGCACCAGTTCTCCTGTGCCGACTGGAAAAAATCAGTCAGTTTCAAAGCCACATGCAAGACCTCCAACTGATAAGCATCTGTCATAGGTGTCTTTACCATTTGGCAGCAGGTCAGTGACGTTTGCAGTTTCAGTCAGTGTTGGGGGATCGGCAAGAGGTATGTTGATGTCTGTCTGGAGCAGCTGATCAGTCGCCTTGTCGCTAATGGATGGTTGTCAGTTGAGGATGTCGTCAAAATGTTCTGCCCAGCTTTACAGTACTCTTTCTTTTCGTTTTCATCAATGAACAGTGTGGTGCTATTGGCTCTCAGTCTTGGCGATGTGATGACCGTGGCCTACAGGCTGTCCTCAGAGCCTCATACACTAGAAGTTCCTCATCTCATTTCAGTCTGCTTGGGACTGAATTGCATCTGCCTTGTTGGTCAGCATTGAGTTTTGCATCAACCTAAGTTTGCATTGGAAGTCCTTTTGATGTTGTGGAAAGCTGCTTTCTTGGATATTGAGAAGTACTTTCCCTAAATTGGTCTTATGGAGCTGATGTTTCTCATTCGGCAGTCTCTATATCAGTATCGTTTTCATCAAATCAGTCTTGATGTCTCTCCGTGTTTCTTTACTGGCAAGTAAGTGTATCGGATAGTCCCCATGTTTGTCCTGTAGATCTGAGCTAGGATGATAGAAAATTAGGAGCTGAAGGCTCCTCTCATTTTCCACGGAGCATCTACAGTCTCTCCACTGAAATCAGGAGTCACTCTTGATGTACACCTGGGTAGCAGAGAGTAGGGTCTGCTTCTGGGACTTCAAAATGTAATAGAGATAGTAATAGTAGCTAACAAATTCTTAATTCAGTCGTGGTATGTGAGGCTTCTCTGATTCTCAGGACAATTAGCTGGATGAATAAATAGCTTCTTCTCTTATGAAAATAAAATCTAATATGTAATTAAAATGAAAGAGTTTCCTTTGAGGATGTGGGGAGATGTTGGATAAAACTAAAGTATAGATGGTCTATATATTTAATTAAAAGAAGCAAAATGCTTAGGGTTTTGTCTTGAAAGGAGAGAACAGTTCATAGGCTACCATTAAAATCCATGAGATTAGGAAAAACATATGGACAAGTTTTAAAAATGTGGTGTATTGAAGACCAGTAAAATAATGAATGTTCATGACATTCAGGGAGGTAATTTAGAGATCAGTACTTCTGTGTTGTTCTTCTATTACAGTGTGCATATAGCCAAGACTGAGGGCACAGAGCACTGCCACCGTACCAACGTGAATATACCAGTGCCTATCCTGAGAAGCAGATGGTTTAAAAATTTAGAAGCCAACACCCTCTCCCTAGCCATTTTCTCTGTAGATTTAGACCCAGATCTTGATGGAGAGTCCTTACTCGTGATTAACTGGCTTTAATAGAGAAGTTCTAGGAGTACAGATTTGCCAGTTCAAACCCTAATCCAAGGTTCTCATTGGAGTTGGGTGTGTACCTCATCTTCTAACCCCAAGTTTGATTAAGACAAATTTTAAGCTGGGGAAAATATGTTGGGTTGGGTGATCTTTCATGTTCCTGAAATGTCCTTTAATCTTTTTAAATATCACTAATTAATGCCAAATTAATCAAGTATCACCAGTCAATAACAACATACTGATTTTACTGTAACTAAGATAAAAGGAGTTGAAAGTGCATTTGTATTGCTAGCTTCTCTCTAGGTTGCAGCTGCATTAATTTTGTGTACATTTTGCAATGGTTTCAGAAATATGGTCCAATGCTGAAGTGAATCTGTGGTTTAAGGCAGTGGTTTTCAAACTTTTTTCCTCAAGGTCCAGTTGAAAGAAATCATTTATGCCCATGACCCAGCAATTACATCTTTGAAGAATGCTTTCCAGTCTTTGGGTGGCAGCAGCAGGGGGTGCCCCAACCCAGTGGTTGAGGGTCTGTGATCCAGTACTGGGTCCTGACCCTAAGTTTGACAACCATTGGTTTAAGTAATCTCACAGATTCTCTTGCATTGGTGGGAGAATATATGTAAAACTGCTTTTAAACTTCAGTGTGTACCTCCTGCCATTCATTTATTTTAGTAAGGCAAATAGCCTTTTTGAAAAGCCTGAAATAGTCAAAGTTGGCAGCAAGATGCAGCATCAATCTCTCTCATGATGGTAGGTCAATCAGTATGAAAATAGGCCACCAGTTAAGTTAGGGAGGTGGATTTCAGGAACTATGTAACTGAAATGCATGTGTGTAGGCAGGTTTCATTCCTGAGCCCTAGTCTATGCTTGCTGCTCTTCTCAGCAGCAGTCGACAGGAGATACGCAAGATGCATAAAATACCTTGCGTATGTCCCGTCACCATACTAATGCCAACTTACTTCCCTTTACACACTGCTCTAAGGTGAACGGCAATGCCGTCCAGTCGCTTTAGTGCTACACCCCGTCTGGGACGGAAGTTGTTATTGCAAGCTCCAGAGCGATTGAGCAGTCTTGACAGACTGCTCAGTCGCACCCAGAAGAGCACACTGATGGCTGTAATTTTGCTGCCATCAGTATAAACATAGCCTTAGGCTTGCAGTTGTCATATGTGTTTGGAAAATGGCCGTGTGGCACAGAAGTGGATCTAGCAAGAAACTGAAATGAAGGGCACTTGATGACTGAAAGTTTTCTCTGTTCCATTATTTCCATCTCCAAGCACTCAAAAATCATGAGTCTGTTGCTTAAAAAAATAAGCAAACAAAAAAAACCCCAACCCCATGAGATTTTAAAAAAATGACGTTGAGATTTATTTGCCATCTGATTTCTGAAATCTTAGTTTTGTACTCAGGTCATGTTTTCATGCTTTCTCCATAATCATGAGGACTAGAAACTTTCTTTTATTTTTAAATGAAAGCTGAAAGTTGCACATAATCACCCAACTTCAGGAGCTGGGGCTTTGTGGAGGGTACCAAATATCCTAAGACTTGTGTTCAAATTGCCCAAGCCAGATTCAGATATTGTGTAAGGCTAGTTGTGTCTTCTCTGACCATACTGAGGAACTGCTGCTAAACGTGTCATGCATACAAAGCAGACGTTCTAAATATTTAAAAAGTCTTGTTTATTAAATGACTGAATAGAGGAGAAATATAGGTATTTTCCATAATTGTCTCCAAGAGCCTTCTTCACAAAGAGCAGTGGAAGCTTAAGAATAAATTCTAAGGTAACACGGAGGCCAACATTTTTGAGCTTTGGTCTCCATATCTAACCTAAATATAGATGGCCTGATACATAGAGAGCTTGAACATTTCACAGCTCCCTGTGAAGCTGACGGGACTTGTGGGTGCTCGGCACCTTTGAAAACCAGGCCATCTTTATTTTGGTACTGATGAGAGGCTTGTCTTTAGGTACCTGAGCTTAAAAAGATTGTCCTAGTTGATTTTCACTTCTAGACTATGATCTTTTTAATTCTAATCTGTACAGTTAAGCAGTGAGGTCCAGTTTCTTCTATGTGACTCTAGTTAAGGAATCCATGTACAGTTCATGCTACTGTCATTCCAGTGTGTGGATTTTTTGTTAATTTACATGTAGCATAATTAAAAGAGATTTATTAGCCTTTTCTGACTTTTAGGTTTTTTCTAATTAAGATGTTTAATTCCGAAGAATTAAGAGACATGAAGATAAAACCACTGCATCTCCTGCTGTGATCTCTTTATATCTCAACTGATCTATGTCAGGCCAAGTCAGAGCTCTGATGAGAGTGTGCTCTTATGTGGTTGATTATGTAGCACTCTTCTCTTTGAGTCAGTTCAGAGCCATTGCTTGGTGTGATGCTGGTGCTGATCATACCTCTCAGATGCGGCGTGAAATTTTGTTTCTGGCCACTTGTGGTCATTAAAGATCCCATGGTGCATTTAAAAAAAAATAGAACTTTTAGCCAAAATGCACTGCCAAATTCCAGTGGGCTAATAGAATTCTGCTTATTTATGTTCTCCAGTTGCTTATTTTAAGACAATACTGCTCTTTGCCTCCAGACCCAAGCCATGTAGTTTTGTGACACAATTATAATGGTTGCCATATTTGTGCCTAAAGGTGACTTCGTTTTGGTGATGGTGAAAGTGATTGATTGTAGGACACCATCATGTGCCCATGAACTTTAGTGCTTTGCTATTGATTTGGATGGCTGCAGAATTAGGTACAAAGTTTGTAATTCGGTAAAGTTCTTTGTTTGTATATAAAACTAATCAGTGATTAGGAATGGCTCCATCCACTAGATACATGGTATCCTGGATGAAGAGTGTATATAGTATCCAGGGGCTCCAAATGTTTGCCATTCTTTGTAGGTTTCTCTTTAGCATGTGTTCTTTGGAAGCTGGGAACAGCATATTTGTCAATGAATCGATGAGATTGTATAGCTTCATCCATCTCTTCCCTGAGAAGACGACATTTAAAATCCTGATAAATGGGTGATGAAACTATGATTGACTTCCACATGGCCTGCGTCCTCCCTGCAGCAATACTCTACATTAAAACTAAATGGATATCCCTAGATATCCCTACATCTGCAGCAGCTTCTTGGGGCTAGCCTTCATTGAAGACAGCAAAATTGCCACTGTTAGATCAACCTTCCTGATCGACTGATTGGAGACCTGTTCGTGCCACCCCGGCACCTGGAGTAGTTCTGGATGTGCTGGCGTAGGGCAGTTGAACTGAGATACGCAAATTATTTTAGGTAATTTGCATATCTCCATTCGACTGCTGCTGATAATTGTGGGCCATGTAGACCTGTCCTCCTCCTGGTACACCTCCACTCATAGGCCCACACCCCTGCGGACCTGGCTCCCCAGTACAGACCTGGCTCCTCCTCCGCTGGTTCTGGCCCTGGCCCCCCTCAGTGCCCAGGGGGCTGGCTTCTTCTCCTGCTGACTGAGGTAGACACAGCTTTTGGGGTAGGCGAAGCAAGTGATGGGGTCCCTTTCTGCTTGGGGCCCTAGAAGTGTGCCTACTTCGCCTACCCCAAAAGCTTCCTCTCCCTCCAACTGCCCCCCCCCAGCCATTCAGTGATTGATTAAATGCTTCATGGGGAAAACCTGAGAAACTGATGCTCTCTCTAATGAGTTCTGTACATACAGCACATAGGAGGAGCAAGAATTTGAAGTAATTGGTGTCTTTGTTGCAAACACAGCATCCAGATTTAAATTTTGAATAGGCATGAAGGGGCAAATCACTCTTTCCACCTGGGAAGGTATGTGCTCAGTCCAGGTTAGGGTTGATGGAGATTGCATAGCTGCAGTTGTACTGGTTATGTGGATGGAGGACTTCAGTCTCCAAGGACATCAGGAAGGTTCTCAGGTCCCGGATAATATCCCTGCTCAGAGGGAGCTGCCTCATGTTTAGGGCACTCACACAAATCCCTGCTCTGCGTTATTTAGAGAAGGGGCTTGAACCTGCATCGTCAACATCCCGGGTGAATGCTTTCACCCGAGACTGTTCATTGTGCTGAAGTGAGGGGGATCATCTATTTCTCCCTCGTTGCATCGGTCCCATTCTGTATAACTTGAATAGTCAATGGGCCAGAGAGAGACAAATTCCAAGCTTTGTGGTTAGGGAACCAAACCAGGCCAAGCAGGGACTTGCGCTGTGGGCTCCTATCTTGCAGGGAGTGTGCTAAACCCTAGTTTTCTTTGGAGTGGGTTTTTTGCTTTCGTTTTGGTGGAGAATTTTTGAAAGGTCTTGGGTTTGTCTCTGTGCTTTTCATGAAAGAGTTCTCATTTTCTGGCCAGCCTCAGTGCCTAGTTCAAGGAAATGGGATGCCTTCCAGAATAAAGAAGTTATTCATCTGAGTTACATTGTGTCTAAACAATGAACTGAAATAAAAAAACCAAACAAAAAAACCCCAGTAAAAACAGAAAATTCAGAACAGAAATGAGGGAGCTCCTAAAAACTGTTTGCCCACTGGGCCAGGTTCCTAGCTGGAGGAAACAATCAGTTTGCCCCAGCGGAGAACCTGGCCCTGGGATTGTTTAATCACCTTGGTTTTACCAGAAATCCTGTTCTCTGAGTCCTTGCATAAATGTATTCTGTTTTATTGTAAGCTCTTTGCAGGAAGGCTCTGCCTTATTTTCCTCTCTATAGCGTGACTAGAATGGCCTTTGATGCTAAACATATATAGAAGATTTTATGAAGATGCCCCTGGAATTTTCCTCCCTTCCATCCAACATTTGTCTTGTAGGTTTCCAGAAAGGACAAAAGCTAGCAGATTGCACACTGTGAATTGCTTGAACAAAGAAACTGCTCCCCTCTCCCCAGTGTAAAGTAACTTTCTCTTTAAATGGCTTTAAATTTGCAGCTGCACCTTTCACAAACAAACAGGATGTGGTTAGCTTTGGAAAAAATATGATGATCTGTATTCCTTCTGACTCAAAATGGCTTAATTCAATTTTTATATTATGTCTGACATGATGAATTTGAGTCATGTAACTATTGAATAAGCATTGGGGAAGATGGATTGAGACTGTTAAAAGTAATGTGCCATCAAGTGACAGATTTCCTCTCCATCCCATCCCAATGTCAGGGACACAAATAAAGAGGCAAATTACTTTGATCTAATGTGCACATAGAATAATATTTCAGCATGTTACTCTGTCTTTCTCTCAGCTCAATGCAGCCTTTCAAAAGAGAACTTTGGCACCGAGATGATCTTTTGTAGGAAAAGAAATATCAGAATTGTAGGGAATAGAGATTGTTCAACCACCCCTGCTGCATCTACAGTGATTTTGCTGGAGTTCCTATTATTGAGATCCTTAGTTTTTCATGTGATAACAAAGGGAATATGAGAGGAAGGATTGTGCTTTGGTTAGGGTGCTATCCGAAGCTTGAGAGATCTGGTTTTAGTCACTCTCCTGCCACAGACTTCCTGTGAGCAGATCTCTTAGCTTCTCTGTAGCTCAGTTCTCCATTCATAAAATAGGTATTACATCACCTAGAAACACATCTGTTGTGAGAGGAAATTAACATTAAAAGTTGAGCCTTGGATCTAATAAAACAAGTAGTTCTGTGGCACTTAGACTAACAAATTTATTTATTGCATGAGCTTTTGTGGGAGAAAAATCCCACTTCATCAGAAGCTTTGAAGACATGGGATTTTCTCCCAAATAAGGTCATGCAATAAATAAATTTGTTAGTCTTTAAGTGCTGCAGGACTCCTTGTTTGTTTTACTGAACTAGACTAACATGGCTGCCCCTTTGGAACTTGGATACTAAAGTTAGTGGAGGATATATAAAATGCAATATTAAACTGAACTTGAATTACAAATATTGATCCCTTGTATTGCACTTTGCATCCAGGAGAATCCTAAAATGTGTGTGTGTGTGTGTGTGTGAATCCTGCACCAATGGTGATGTGCCTTCAGCTCAGGGGCAGAACACAGCAGTAGTTTTAATTGTCTTATGCAGGCATCTGATGCAAGTAGAAAATTTCTTCTAAATGATATTAAGAAAGTAGTTATTCATTTAAAAGAAAGTGACTGAAAAACTTAAACTTCCTGAAATCGATGGGTCTTAAGCATTCAAGTCCTTGCCAAGCGCTCTGAGGAATTGGTGTTTTATTTCTTCTTGCGAGAAAATTATAGCCGTTTTGACATTCCATTTATCACCTGTTGTTATTATGTGTCCTTACCTCACTGGGAAATGAAATAGCTTTTTATATTGATTCAGATAGGAGTGTTTATTGCTTCTGCCAAAGGAGCACATCGTATGGGCGTATGTGAAGAAGGGGTGCTGTGTGGGCCTCTGAATTGTGAAAGAGGCACATTCATCAATTTGACCCAATTATACTTAGCTCAAGCACATGGTCAGCACAGAGCATGTAAAAGACTGCAAGGTGTGTATGAAATTCCAAGCTGATATTAGTGCTTGGAGGTAAGGACTGTGACCTGGGGCGTATAGCCTTTGGCTATACATATATTAAGCTTGTGTACATATATTATTCTCTATGTATTTTATGCAAATATATCTTTTTTCATATAAGTTTAAGAAAGCATGGTTTTATATATTTCACTTCTTATAGGTAAGAAGCTTGGTACTAGTTCTTTCCATAAGCTGAAATGCATGTATCCTGCAGATCTTTCAAAAGGCGTGGCTCAGTTTGCAAAGACTGTAAGTTTGCTATGCAAGAGGATGAGATCCTGCAAGCTATGTAAACCAAGGTTTGCATCTATGTATGCAATAGGAGAAGGCTAACTAGGTAAGAGGTGAGTGTAGGCTGTGCAGAATTTGGCAAGTTGAGTTTTTGATCATGCTGTGCAGATAATCAGGTGGAAAATATCTTTGCAAGCCCACCACAAAACCCACAAACTGGTAAACAAGAAATTGGAAGAATATGCCAGAAGATAGACGTCAATAGACCCCTGAGCAAATAATCTGAAAGTACCCCCGGCAGTTTCCGGAAAACACCCATATTTGGGCCAGGAAGCATGAGATAATTCAATTTATTTTTGGAAGGATATAAAAGGTAAGCCCCCCCCCCCCGTGCAAAAAGGGTATTTAAAGCCCCAAAATTTGCAGAGGGGTTGAAGCTTCCAAGTTCCGGCCGATGAACTCGAACAATGCACGAGGAAACTGCACAGGCCTTCTGCAACGCTCTACCTGACTTCTTTTAGCTAGGTTTCTTTATTTTAATTTAGCTGATCAGTTTCAAATTGTTAGCTCAGTACTTCAACTTATCTTCACTTCAGGTGTGAATATAACTTTTTGCAATTTTATCTTAAGGATAGGAAATCTTGGCAGCAATACTGTTGATGGTCATTATAGAAATGTATTGAAGTATCTCTTTACCATTTATTTCACATTGTATTCATTTCTGTTTTCACCCATCACTTACCTTATGCAGTTAGCAATAAAGAATTGTTATAAAATCTCAGTCTGAGTACTCCTTGATCGCTTGTTTTTGGGGAGGAAGTCCTATTTAATTAATATACCTGTAGTCAATCTAGACTAAGAACACCTGTCCTTCAAATTGATCTATATTGGCTAGCCTAAATTCCTGAAGAATTTGGCTATGGGGGATAGACAAACATGCATGACAGGGCAGAGGCCACAATGTCCTTCCTACATCCCTCAATGGGAGGGGGATCCTGGGTATGTGTGGTGTGTGTGGTCCAGGGGGATGGTGGTAGAGGAGAGAACCATTGTTTAACCTTTAAAGGTTATATCACGGGAAAGAGAATTCTGGATTTTGGGGGCTCTGCCACTGGCTGTGTATATGACCACAGCCAAGACAACCTAACCACTCTTTTCCTCAGTTTCTTCATCTGTAACATAAACACAGATAATCCCTGCCTTCCAGAAGCCCTTAGTCCTACTTAATGTTTCATAACATGGGCGATACTTCCGTGAGATAGCAGGAGAAGAGTCTTATATAGTAAGAGGTGTGTCATCCTACCACCAAACTCAGACTTCAGTGGTATCTAAATATATTTGACCCGGAAATCAGATGTGCCCTGATTCAGATTTATTCTGGTCTCAGCTGGTATTTCCCAAATATTTCTCAAGATGAGGCACAATACTCATATTTTATGATTCTATATTCCTTGCAAACTTGCTGCTTTCATTTTTATTTTATGAGACAGCTGAGTTCTAAACAGTTAGAAAAAAAATTATGCATATCAGAGTAGCTTTTTACAGGACTTTGCATGTGTGCCTGGATGTTTGGGCAATAAAATGCACAAACTGCTTAGTTGTTCAGTTAGCAAAGTTAGTACTTCTGTGTTCAAACTGGTACATGAACAAAAAGGCTCTTTCAAATATAAATATAGGTGAAAACTTCATCTAGTAACTCAGGAAATCCTGAGGCTGTCTGTCTGAAGAAGTGGTGTCTGACCTTTTTGGGACTGATGAGTAATTTTCGCTTTTTCCTACTGGGCTTGACACCAGCACTGAGTGCCTTGCACTAACTGCAGTGGTAGTGCCAGCTTTATGAGGTACTGGTGGTGCAAACAAGCGTGTGGTGCATACGATGTATGTGGTTTAGCTAGAAATGGTCAAATAGCTAGGGAAGGAGCCTATCCCTTTCTCCCAGGATGGGCAAGGGGCTGGATGATAGCTAAGAACTTGTTTTCACTGACAATGATGAAACCACTGCCATCAAAGCAATCTCCCTGATTGAATCTGTGAAGATATGCTCAGCCAATCAGGAAGCCAACACTTGAAGACCACCCCTGCAGAAGGAGTGGCCCTGAGTCAGGGAAGGGGTTTCCCTCCAGCTGTGGCTACTGAAGACTGCAGGCCAGGGTAGTATAAAATTCACAGCTGGAGGGAGATACTCGAGGTATCTTAAGTACTTTATGCATCTCCCTTTGATTGCTGCTGAAATTGCGAGGCAGTATAGACCAGCCCTGAGGAAGAACGGAAGATAACTCTTTCTGTTTCTATCAGGAGAAAGTTTAAGTGTAGCTGCTAGAGTTAGACGTTTTGAAATTAGCAGATCCAGATGACTTAATGCAAGAGTTTTAAAAGCACTCACTGATGGCACTTGCTGGATCATTTAGGGTGATTTTCAGTAACTCTTGAAGCATTGGGGAAGTTCCAGGGGACTGGAAAAATCTACAGTTGTTCCAGTATTTAAAAAGGGAAAATGAATTGACCCAAGTAACTATAGGCTTGTTGATTATCTGACATTGATCCCAGTAAGAACAGTGAATCTGGGTCTTGCTTAGACCAGAATTATAGGCGGGTAATATAATTAATGCCAATCACCATGAGTTTGTTGAAAATAAGTCCTGTCTCATTTGATGTCAATTTTTATGAGGTTACAAATTTGGCTGATAATGAAAATATTATTGATGTAATATATTTAGACTTCTGTAAAATATTGGAACTGCATGACATTTAGATTAAAAAAAGCAAAAATTGTAAATCAGGGTGGCACATAGCCAGATTTTAAGCTATTTAGTAATAGAGAACTTTCAAATAAAAGAGAAGTCGATCCAAGATGTTACCCAATGGGTCTCAAATTGTAATTGTAAATGGAATAATCATGACCAGACACACATCTGGTGGGGTCTCACAGGTGATTATTTGACCTATCACAATTTAACATTTTTATGTAAAATTATCAAGAATAAAGTTTTCAGACACTGAGATTGGTGGAGTGGTAATTAATAATGAGGACTGTGGTAGTAATAAGGAGGTTGGTGGTAACTAATAAATATTGATTTCAAGAAATCCGGATCACCTGGGAATAAGCAAACAATATGTGCTTTAATGTGGCTGAATATATACGTCCAGGAACAAGAAATGCAGGCCATTTTTATAGGATGGAGGACTCTATCCTGGGAAGCAGAGACTCTGAAAACAGTTTCATGGTTGCTATGGATAATCAGCAAGATATGAGCTCCCAGAGCAATGTTTTGGCCAAAAGAGCCATTGCAATCCTGGATGCATAAAAAGAGGACTTTCAAGTAGGATCAGCGAGGTTATTTTATCTTTGTATTTGCACTCGAGCAACCATTGCTGCAATACCGTGTCCAGTTCTGTGGTGAACAAATGAAGGATGTTGCTAACTTGGAGAAAGCTAAGAGAGCCACGAGAATGATTAAAGGATTCTGGGTCAGGGATAAGTGCCTGTTTTACTGTTCTTGTTGTTAGGTCTGTTGTTGCTGGTGAATGTCCGTTTCAGGTTGCGGGGCTGTCTGTAAGCGAAGAGAGGCCTGCCACCCAAGACCTGAGAGAGTGAGGGATTGTCTTGTAGAGTAGGCTGCAGATCCTTGATGATGTGCTGTAGAGGTTTGACTAGTGGCATTCTGTTGGTTTCTTTCTTGGGCTTCTCTTATGGTAGCTGACTTCTGGGTACCTGTCAGGCTCTGTCAGTCTGTTTCTTCACTCCCCCAGGTGGGTATTGTAGTTTTAAGAATTCTTGATAGAAATCCTGAAGGTGTTTATCTCTGTCTGAGGGATCAGAGCAACTGCGGTTATATCTTAGGGCTTGTCTGTAGACAATGGATCATGCGGTATGTCCTTGATAGAAACTCAAGGGATGTACGTAACTGTAAGTGGTCTATAGGTTTTCAGTATAGGATGTTGTTTAGGTCTCCTGCATTGATTTGTACTGTAGTTTCTAGAAAGTGGATGTCTCCTCCGTGGAGTCTTCCAGGCTAAGGTTGATAGTAGACCCATGGACTAAGGACGAAGAAGCTGTGTACACCAACATCCCACACAAAGACAGATTGCAAGCAATTTGTAGAACTATCTCAAAGGATGTCATGGCACACATCATGACTGAACTTTGAGACTTTGTACTCACCCACAGCCATTTCAGATTTGAAGATAATTTGTCTTCCAGTCAGCGGCACTCCTATGTGTATCTGCATTGCCCCACAATATGCCAACATTTTTATGGCTAAGTGAGAACAGCGCTTCCTCCAGTCTTGTTCCCAAGTACCACTATTCTGCCTATTCTACACTGATGACATCTTCATCATCTGGTCCCACAGAATGGATGTCCTTGAAGACTTCTGTAGAGATTTCACAAGTTTCCCCTCCATGATCAGCCTTAGCCTGGAACACTCCACACAGGAAATCCACTTTCTGGGTATTACAGTGCAAATTAGGGATGTACACACAAGCACCACCATGTACTGAAAACTTAATGACCACTCTAGTTACCTACATCCCTTCAGCTTTCATCCAGGACACACCACATGATCCATTGTCTAAAGCCAAGCCTTAAGATATAACCACATTTGCTCTAATCACTCAGATAGACATGGACACCCTCAGGATCTCTATCAAACGTTCTTAAAACTACACTACCCATGGGGGAATTGAAGAAACAGATTGACGGAGACTGACAGGCAGCCAGAAGCCAACTACTACAGGAGAAACCCAAGAAAGAAAACAATAAAATGCCACTGATCATCACCTACAACCCCTAAGCCCAATCTCTACAGCAGATCATCATGCTTCTACAAGAGGATCCCTCACGCTCTCAGGCCTTGGGTGGCAGGCTTCTTTTTGCTTATAGACATCCTCCAACCTCAAACAGATACTCACCAGAAGCTACAGACCCTAACAACAGAACCATCAGAACAGGCCAATATCCCTGCAACCAGGGCCGGCGCAACACGGTGAGCGTGGTAAGCTTTGCAGAGGGGCGCCAATGTTTGAGGGGTGCCAAAATGTGCTGCACTGCTGATGTCACTCGTCTGCCCAGCTGTAATCAATCTGCTGTGCTGCAGGGGGGCACCAGAAACCTAGTGCTGGTGCTGCCTGCAACAAACCCTGTTGCCATCTTCGACCACATATCTGTACAAAAGATATGATCACAGGACCTAATCAAGCCAGGTACCCCACCAAAGGCCCATTCATCTGCTCATTCACCAATATGATTTATGCCGTCACGTGCTGGAAATGCCTCTCTGCCTTACACATGGACAAACAGGACAGTCTTTATGCTAAAGAGTAAATGGACACAAATTTGACATCAAAAACAATAACATTCAAAAACCAGTGGGGGAACATTTCAGTCTTCCTGGTCACTCCATTAATCATCTGTTAATAGCTGTACTTAGGCATATGGATAACAAGTCCCAGTGTAACCCAAATGCCTAATGAAAGGAGCTATATCATTTAGGGATCTCTTGAGGTTGGTTTATGTTGCTGAGCAGATTGGGCAGCTCAGATCCACAAGCTTTTGGGCATTAAGGGAGCGTAACTTTGAGCAAACTCCACAAAGTTCCCAGCTAGTGCTGTGGTCAGATGCTTGAGACACCATTAGAGCAGCAGCCACGGAGTTGCAATGAGAAGAGCTCATGTGCTCAGTGTGTGACTGGGAGAAGCTGAGCCAGGAGTGGAGAGTAAGATGTTCTTCCCCTGCTAGGGAGTATTTTGCAGCAAAGTTTTCTCATATGCATATGAGACTGATTGCTGGTTAGCCAGTAAACTGACTGGATGGTGCTGGCTCCAGAAGAGAGAGAAAAGCCTACATGGATTTCTATCCAAGATCCCTACAATCGAAGAAGATTGCTGCTTCTTGCAACTCAAGCCTTTTGACTTGAACAAAGACTGTAACTGAGATATGGGTGAACTCCACCTAAACTTTGATACTCCTGGGCTTCTTTCTTAACAATGTTTCTGTGGGGACTGTTCTGTTTAAATTCATTTTTTTCATATAAGATTTATCAAGGTAGTAGTTAAAAGTTCAGTGTTTGTTCTTTAGTTTGTATTTTAATGTGGGGAAGGTAACTGAGCAGTCTTCACTGTGAGTCCCTTACAGACTGAATCCTGGGGCTGCAGCTGCTCATCTGTGGGAGCTGGGGTTTATTTCTGCTGGGCACTGGAGAAAGGCATTAGAGGTAAACTCTAGCCCACCTCAAGGTTACAAAAACTTCAAAGAGAAGCTGGAGAATTAGAATTCATATGCACATTTGACACCATCAACTTAGGGTTAAATAGGAACTATGCCCCCCCCCATTACAACACATAATTTTGCTTTCCTTTTCCCCTCACCTCCTTCTAATACGCTGTCTCCACTGTTTGAATGTAAACAACTGCATTGATTTGCTGTAGCAGTCTGAGCTGATCCAATAACTTATACTTCCCTGCATTTCTTTTTCTCCCATTCATCTGTACTTTTCCATCTTAAAGCATCTAAAGAAGTGGGATTTTCTTCCACGAAAGTTCATGCGGTAATTAAATTTGTTAGTAATTGAAAGTCCTTGCTGAACTAGACTGCATGGTTGCTTTTCAGGAATTCAGACGTGTCTCATTTAAAGGACTATACCACCTGCTGCTTGATGAAACCTACTGTCATGCCTCAAAGTTGATTCTCTATTGACTTGGGAAATGTGGGGAAATGTCACCTACTGAATCATTGATTTTTCCCAGGGAAGCTTACGGCAGACTCGGATGCCAGTTCTGAACTAAATCAATCTTGCTTAGTTCTTGAGATTTGCCTGGATCACCTTACAACAGTGGTTGTTAAACATAGGGTCGGGACCCAGTACTGGCTCACAAACCCTCAGGCACTGGGTCGCAGCACCGCTTGCTGCCACGGCCAAAAGACTGGAGTGCATTGCTGAAAGATGTAGTTGCTGGGTCGTGGACATAAATGATTTAATTTCAACTGAGTCCTGAAGAAAAAAGTTTAGAAAACCACTGCCTTACAAGGTGCTGCTTTCATTTTTCAGTTCTGTCCTGCCTTCAAGGTAGCTACTACTCATATTCAAGGAACAAAAGTAAAATAAAAAATCTGGAGCTGTGGAGTTTAGCAGTTTCTGGCTTTTCTTGCTGGAAGAAGAAAGTATGATACATGAGTTAATACAGGATTATTTTCTTCCTAAATTAAAATTTCACCATTCCACAGATTTAAGGTTTATTAACCATGCTGCAAAATGTATTTTTGCAGGAGCCTAGTAATGCTGTATCTGAAGGTCTCTTTTCTTGTAGGTAGGCAAATCAGCTGTCGTTTCTATTATGCTTTTCTTTTTCCTTTATTTCTTTTGACTTTGAGCCAATACACTAATAGCAGAGATGGTTTAAAATAATTCTGTGCAGTACTGGGGGTTCCGTTCATCTGTTACATTAAGCTCCCGAGGACAGGGAATCTGCCTTCCTAGCAGTATTTGTCTATAAAGTTCTGATCGTATTTCCTGCAAGGAGAGCTAATTTATTTTTGTTTTTCGCAGTTGTCTCCGGTTCTTTTTTTCCCCCCAAACACAGAAGCAGTTGCTGCTGCTATTCTTGTAGTGCATAGAAACTGCATATCAGGGATCAGGACTTGATTGTGCTAGGCATTCTCCACATACAGAATACAGGGCTGGACCTGCTTTGAAGAGCTTGCAGGCTAAACAGGCAGGCAGACCAAGGGTGAGAGTGGATTTAGCATATATGCAGGTTGATCAGGATGCAAAACAGCCATGTTAAGTTCCATGTTTTTTAAAGTTATATTCATAAAAGATGGTAGCTACCAGGTGAAGAGAATGTGTTAAAAAGAACATGGGAGAGGGGAAATGGAAGAGCAGCCTTGAGGGGAAGAAGGGAGGAGAAGATGCGTTCCAGAGAGGTAGGTGTTTTAGTCTAGCTCAGCAAAACAAACAAGGAGTACTGTGGCACTTTTAAAGTTCAGGTGATTAGGTATTGAATCAAATCATCAAGTCGGAAGGGACCTTATGAGATCATCTAGTTCAACCCCCTGGGGTTTGAACTCAGGACCTGCATCTAAAGCAGATATGCTAGCCACTGAGGTAAATTTGTTAGTCTTGGAAAGGGCCACAGGACTCCTTGTTTGTTTAGAAGGTAGTTTCCGCACAGATCCTGTGAGGAGGAGGTTAGTAGGGGACGAATAAAAGGAAAAAATCCAGAATAAAAACGTAAGGAAAAAAGACTGCCTGAAAGTTCCCAAAGGCTTGAAGGTTTCTGACTCAGTGTCCTGCTTTGATTGCAGGAAGGGTAGCCTTTTGCTTTCAGAGAATGAGTCCAGCGTTGTTAGGCATGGCATCTGAATCCTTGTGAAGTCTGTGCATCTACGGGACTTATATGGCACCCTATAACAGTTACAGGGTGACCTGTGCTTTCAGATTAGACTGGATCTCGGGGCTGCAGCTGCTCTGTTTACCACCAGTCTTAACAGTGTAAGTCCACCTTGGTGTGGCACCCGGGAAGCCTTTTCCGCCAGTGGTCTATGATGGTAAGTAAGGACAATGAATCAAAAACCAAGTCAGATTTATTCACCCCAGGTATATAGCAAGCAGATGAACAGGTAAGAACAATAGATATTTAAATGTTTTTTTCTTTTTAGTTCCATTCTGCCCAATTACCTACCCGCGTGGGTTGGGGAACAAAGCCAATTTGCTGTGCATCTGCACTCTTCCTTATCTCCCTGTTAAGGCTCTGTGGGCAGCCTCGAGCAACTCACTCAACCCACCCTTCTTCCCTGTGCCAGCATCTTTAAATTTTTATTGGAGGCAGGTAAGGGGTACTCCTCAAACAATAGCTTGATCTTTTGTTTCTTTGGTATTTCCTGGACAATATCTTTGCCATTGTTTCATTTCCCTATTTGTTTCTGTATAACAGCCACTTTCAATCTATTGTTGTGCAGCCAGGCAGGTAAACTGAAATGCATGTAAAATAATACATGTAGTTCACTCATTCTCCACATCCTAATCACCACAGTGTCTGAACATCTCATTATCTTTAATGCAGTTATTCTAACAACATCTCTATGAAGAAGGAGAGTGTTTCTAGCCTCATTTTCGCCCATGGGAATGTAGGAATGGGGAAGCTAAATGATCCAGGTGTCAGAGGAATTCTGTGTTGGGGAGGAAGTGGGACCCAGGCCTCAAGTCATACACTCACGCCGTAACCACTGAACCATCCTGCATTTCAGTGGACAAATTCTCATTCACTTTAATGGATCCAGATGCAGGTGGAGATACAGCAGGAGTCCAAATATTAGTGTTTCTGCTCACAACTAATTGTGCTGACAGTTTTGATCTTACAGTTGTATGTACATAAGTTAGACCAGTGGTTTTCAAACTTATTTTTCCCTCGGGACCCAGTTGAAAAAAAATAATTTATGCCTGTGACCCAACTACTACATCTTTGAACAATGCATTCCAGCCTTTTGGCAGCAGCCACAGGGGATGCTGCAACCCAGTGCCTGAGGGTCTGTGACCCAATACTGGGTCCTGACCCCAAGTCTGAAAACCACTGAGTTAGAGCATGGAGGGCCCCTTTGAAAATCTAGTGATAAAAATATTTTCTAATAAGACTGGTCAAAAAAGGAAAAAGGCAGGCACTTTTTCCCCCTGATTCTAAGAATTCCCCTGGTCACGAGTGATATTTCCAAAATTATTTCTATTATAGAAGTGCTTGAAAACTGCAGCTGAAATCAGGGCTCCATTGAATTTAGCTTTGGAGCAGGACCGTGAAATTCGTCAGTGAGGTTAGCCTGTTGTTTTGCCATCTCTGGTGAAATGGGCCAGACCGAGTTCAGAAAATCTTAGTTTGCACATGCTCAGAGACCTGTTAGAGTTTAGCCGCTAAATTTGCCAAAGATTCTGACTGTACTGACCATTCTCTAATGGCCCTTTACAGCTCCCGTGTGTGACTGCGCTGGGTCTGTGCTGTTATTCTGGGGCTTCAGGGGTTATGAAGGATTGTCTCTGAAATTTTTCTTCTCAGGCGCCAGGGTGTGCTGTGGTTCAAGGCACCAGGACAGTGAGCAAGGAGGCAGGAGAAGGTGTTCTCAAAGCTCCTTATGCCCACACAAGGAGGAAGCCAACTGACTGGAATGCAGGCGGCTGATGAATCTCTTCCCTAGACTCCTGCCTCAGTGCACAGGGTGGATGCCAATAAATAAATCTGGCGTGGTCTTAGGACCCTAGCTCACTTCTTGCAGAAGTTAGAAGTGCAGTGAGGCAGGGGATTGCAGAAAGAGAAAAGCAAGTCTAATGCTTAAAGGCGGTTGAATATTATCCTGGTGTATTGGATTCAGTCCCTGACTTTGTTGTATGGTTACTAGGTGATATCACTTAAACCACTATTTTTACATGTGGTGACTTGGTGGTGGTTCTAATTTTCTGGGTTCCCAATTAGAAGAGCTGAGTACTCACAGCTTCAATTGAAGTCAATGAGAACTGTGTTCTGAGCAAAAGTACTACAAAAATCAGAAAATATTCATGGGAAATATAGGCGACACGTACTTCACAATGGGCGCCCAAATTTAGTAGACACTTTTGACATTAACTTGGCTGTGCCTCTGTTCCTCATCTCACAGACGGGAACAATAATAGACACAGGAAGTCATGCAGATGAATTCATTGTTTGTGCAGCATACAAATGGTGATGAAAGCCACAAAAAAGCCCATGGTGCTCAATGTCAATAGGGAAATTAGTAATTCCCTACTCAAAGCACAGAGTATGAATATTGTGGTGCATTGTGGTGGCTTAATTTCAGTTGGGTTCTCCCAGAGTGAGCTGCTACTTGATGTGAGTATTTCTCTTTTGTTCTGTTCAGGTCTTTATAGGTGGCATGGGCCACCCATTGAACAAAAAGGATAAACTGAAATATCAAATAACTGTTCATTCGCTGATCACTATCCATTTGGTGCATTCAACAAGGGACAGGCCTGGGGGGGGGGGCAGTTTGTAGCCATGTAATTAAACACTGAATCATAATTCATATGCCTGGGGGTTGAATTAAGGTTACACGGGGCCACCTTAGTTCTGAAACCTCCTAAGTTTTGAATGCTCAGCCTTGCAGCCTTAGTCTTCCTTTAATGTAATTTGTTTAAATGTCAATTGAATAGTAGATTAATTAAGACAAAAGGGCCATTTATGACATCCCCTTAGTGCTGCTTTACCAGATATTTTAACTTCTGTGAGATTAGTGTTGTGAGAAGTGGAATTTTTCCTGTCTCATGAAACTGCTACATGATATATGCAATAATAGTGAGATACACCAGTATGTTTTTGTTTATTCAGTTTGAGATTCCCACATCATCTTTTACCACTTTTAATAATTCTGTCATCAAAACTGAGATTGTCATGGGAAGCTTATAGGTAGAGTTAAATCAACAATGTGAAGGACGAAGAAAAAATAAGCAACTTGCATCATGGAAATTTGTGTCCTTGCAGCATGATAACAGCATACCAACGTGTTGACACATTGCCAAGAAGCAATTGGGGAACTTCATAAATGCTCCAGACAACATTCCAGATAGACAGATCTCACTAAAACCTAGGCCTTCTTAGAGATCTTAAGGAAAACATGTCATTTCCTTGTGTTTCTGGTTGCCGTTTGTCCTGAGTAAGACAGGGCATAGATCCCTTATCACCAAAATATCGAAGCTGGTATCACTATAGCTTGTGAATAATGGAGGTAGCTGATCTTCTGATTTCTAGAATCTTCAGTAACTTCAGCAAAATTTCCCAGGTTTATACAGAGGAACAGAATCAGGCCCTTAGTGTGTAAATGGTAACTTACTCCATCAGAGGAAACTATTAAAATGAAAGAAACTTGAGTCCATTGTAAGGGCTACCACTTGAGTTAACAGGAATACCTTTTTTTAGTTAGAAAGGGATCAGCAACAATTTACAGTTTGTGTGGGTTTAACAGTTGACCTGAATTTTGAAGGGCATGTGATGATGTGCTTACAACAGGGGTAGACAAAATTGGCTCACAGCTAGACACTAGCATTTTTACTATTGGTCACGAGTGGGTGCTCCTGCAGTATATTTTTGCAGTGGAGCTAGGTGACAGTTTACTAAAACTGGTGACCAGAAACATAGATTTGTCAAGGCCTGGCTTACAATAGTTTGTAATTAAGCTATCTGTGTCTTTACAATGTACCTGATATGATGATATCTGAACACCTTCTTCGTAATATACAGCAGATGTCATTTGAAAACATTGGAGAAAATGATTTTAAGCTGAAAAATGAGATTCCTGTACATTTAAGGAGGGATAAGTAGCAAAGCCAGTTTTTAAGAGCTATCAATGAAAGATTTTACAAAGGAAATAAATGAGACCACATTTATTTCCACTCTGCACAGATTACATGCTCTTATCCATATCTTGGGTTGAACTTTTTCTTTTGGCCCAGATATCATCTTACAATGGGAGCATGAGAACAAAACACAGCACAAAATCCTTGGAGACTGAGTAAGTTTGGGCTTTATCTGCAGTGGGAGTTAAGGTGCGATTGCCCCTTCTTTGCCTATACGTACCTGAGCTGAGTTATAAATAGTGTTGCAGCTGTGGAACCATGGGTAGTGGCAACAGGGGCATCTCTCAGCTGTATCAAGCACAAACCTCCCTGAATCTGAGTAGGTCCTTGACACAGCTAAATTCTCTTATGTCCCTACCAGTGATACCATAGCAACCCTGCTACTTATAATTTTGCCGGCCTGAGGAAAGCTAGGATGAATATGTGTATGTGAGCAAGGGAATCTCCCACGCAGCTTGTAGTGTGGACCTCACCATGGACCCAACCATGAAGTGCACTGTGTGTGCGGAGCTTTTTGGCTCAGGCTAGCTCTTGCATAAAGGAGACCCCATGCTGAATTCATGGTGGTCTTTTAAACCAACTTGTCACCATGAGAGAATCTGAGTCTTATTTTAAGCGCACTGGACGCATGGTTCTGCTTTTTGTTTTTCATTCCCAGCCAACATGTGCTTCTTGACCCTTGGGCAAATGGAGAATTCTGGCTTTGGAAATAAAATGACCCTTTTTCTTTAAGTGGCACAGTGAGGGTCTCCATAATTTGGTCACCTGAGGGCAGCAATGGAAAACTGAAGACATATGTGTGAGTATTCCTGAACAGATTTTTGCCACCCTGATTTTTAGTCTCCATAGTCCAGAGATCCTACCAGCCAGTGCTCCGGTCTGAAAAGCAGAAGGCTGATACAGCCATGCTTGACAATTGCATGCTGGGAACTGTAGTTTCTACAGGCTTTCCATACATATTAATCTGAGAGCAATATCTAAAATGCATCAAAAACATGTTAGACTGAAATATGAACTGGGACCTGAAGTTTGAATCCTACAGGACTCATAGGACTTGGTGCAAGTATAATGCTAAAAATAAATAAATAGATAAAAAGCAAACTTCACCACTCCAACAACAAACCCATTAAGGGATATATCTTCAAAATAACTTCTTTTGGGCGGGGGAAGGAAATATGGAGGGACTGTTATTTAGTTTTAGGTTTGTTTTATTTAGTTTTATCCCACTCTGGAGAGGGAGCTCTGTGGTATGAGTCACTGTGCTGTTCTGATAAAGTTTCCCCAGAATAATTTAATTGTATTCATTTGCACTCTTTTGAGCTAGGGCTGTTCACTGGAAGACGGGCCTGTCTTATGGGATATGAGCAGCTGGATAAATGTAGATTTATACCCTTATTTTTGACTGTATTGATGCCTAGTGATTATGAGCAAAAGAAAAGTCCTTGATGAAAAAAATGCATAATAGAGAGAGGTCTTTAACCTTAAATTCTCACATCTTGAGATGAAACTGACTGAAGCATGCCATTTATAGCAGGCACCAAAAATAAGCTTCGTAATTGGGGCAGCGCATTTTAATGATGTGCCATGCATTTGGGAGCTAAATTGATGTGTCACCTGAAGCAACTGTCTTAGTTTGACTTTAAAATGCTGATAACTTTAATCAGGGATCTCCATTTTGATAGTTGTCACCATCTGGCTGTGTACTGATGCAGTATGGTTTTTTGTTTTGTTTTATTTTTATTCATTAAGTAGGTAAATATTTCATTTTATAAAGCATATGTAATCATTTAATAATAGTGGAAACCATTGGCGAGATACTTAGCTGATATAAATCAGCATAGCTTAGTTGAAATTAATTGCACTACACCTTTTTACACCATTTGAGATTCTGACCCCATATGTGCACTTAGCTTTAAATGAAAAGTAGTGGGGCTGCAAGCTAAAGAAAATTCAGTGACAGTTTTGGTGCTTTAATTAGACTTCTCTTTAAATATAGAGAGCTTGATTCTGGTTTAGTTTACACGAGTGTAAATTCACTTACGGCCATGGAGTTACTCTCTAATTACACCATTTGGTGGGTGATCAGTGTCATTTGTGTAATCACAGTAGGGTTTTTTTTTTCACTGAGGGTCTGATCCAAAATGTATAGAAACTCTTTAGCAGGCTCTGGAACACAACACAGCATGATTATGTAGTTTTCTTTAAAAACAGACCTTTCTTCCAAATTTGAAATGAGCACTACACTCGGGCAGTTGTTTGATGTACTCCATCATTTCTTTCCTCAGCTCAGTCAGTTTCAGCACTGTCAGACTTCTTGCGGTGGAGGGTGTCAGTTCCTGCAAGTGAATTCCCTTTTCCTTTATTTTTAGCATCAAGCTGTCTTGCTTTCTGGCTGAAGGACACGATGTAATGTAGCTACTTAAACAGCTTGAATTAACCATTAGTAAAAGATGTCTTGCTGTAAAATAGGACAGTCATGTCTTTCCTTTAAAGCCATTACCTTATTTTATTCCTCCTCTTCTGCCACATAAAAGCATTTGAGCAGTTACTAAACACACACACACAATATTTTCAAGCAACAGTCTTGAAAAAAGTCACAAATTGGAATATGATTTTTGTAACATGAATGAAGCTGTATTTGTTGCTGTCCATTCAAAATAAATTCTGTCCTGTATTTTTCTTACAGGTATCCTTCTGTCTATGAAATGTACTGTATTTTATGTACAGTCCGTCATACAAATAGAAGTAGGTTTCACATTAAATTTACTTTTTAATGGACCTTCACTGCTTCAGCCCAAAGTCTTGTTCAGAGTCTGCCATTCCACATTCCCACTTCAGCATACATTTTAGGGCCTTTCCATTTCTACTGCAATCTTGTTCTTTCTCCTTTCCAGGGTCTGAATAGCTCTGTGCTCCAAAGCAGAAGGGCATGTTGTTTAGTGTCCATAGCAGGCATTGATAGTTGGGATAGGTAGGGTTCTCTTCCCAGTTCTGGAAGTTGCGTGCTATCACTGAAGTCAGTAGGGAAGTCTTAAGTGTATTTGGATAAGTTACATCTTAGAGTTTGTTGAAGAATTCATCGGTAGCTGGGTTGGATGTTTGGACGCAGAAATGGAGGGCTAATGAATGTAGCTTGTAAATAAGAACTGTGCTTACTGTGCTAACTCAATAAGTAGTTTAAATTAAAATTAATGTTTAGCTGATTGGATTTTGGGGGATGTAACAGAACAGCCCTTTGTTGGTTCCTGTGCTTGCATCCGTGGACTTCCATGGTCCATCTGTGGTGGACTGCGTGATCCTCAACTAAGATTCTCTCTTCCGCTTTTGGGGACAGATTCTCTGCCCTTTCTTCTCAAGGAAGTGATTGATGGCATTCCCTAGGAAGCGTAGTGCCAGTATAACTGGTTCCTATATCCGCCTCCCTTCACACCTGCTAGGGAGGAGGTGGAGCAAGAACATGCTGTATCCTGGCTGTTCTCACTAGTTGGATGTCCTTCTCGGGACTGTTGTCAGCTGGTGCATATTACAGCAGCCACTAGAGTGCTGTAGCCTGTCTCCATAGTGTGGGCAGACTGAGCCATCCCCCTTCTCTATCCGCCCCAGCCTATGCCGTACACAGCAGAGACCTGGCCCTCAGCTTATTTGCCATCCACAGGTTAAGTGAATAGATTTAGTAAGTTCCAGATGTTTGCCAAGAAACCCCTCAGAGGTTTGTTTAAAAGAAATGGAGTTTGATAAACGCTTCAGGCAATGATCACCTAGGCTACACATATTACAACTGAAAAAGAAAAGAAGAACTATTTCAGAGTTTGACGAACACATATATATTGCAGAAACTATCCTAACTTGACAAGGCGATGTGATGTTTCCTTATGAATGAGCTGCAGGAGCTAGCTCCAGAAATACATTACCAGACCACCATTTGCTATTCCTTTACCGTCAGTGAGACTAGGGTGATAATGCTTTCCTCAAAGCCAGCTGATGCTTTAAATTAAAAGAGAAGTGACAGATGGACAGTATTATATATATGGTGGGATTCCAGTGAAACAATACCAGTGTAATTGCCACAAAGTCACTGGCAAGAAGGAATGAGGCACAATCCTGCTGCACAGCCAAGCTCACTCACTGTCTTAGCAAAAATAAAACATTTAGCATCCACATCCTTTGCAATCTCACTCTTGTGAGTAGGTGTGCTACTCAGAAGTCTATTTACAGATCTTGTGACTGCTCATACCCCTCTCATTTTGTTCTGGAGGCAGACATCAGATTAGAGTGGTGATACTTCAAGTCAGTCACCTAAATTGTCACTTGATAACAGGGTAACCACCTGCATTTCAAGGGCACAAATGAGACATGTATCAAGAAGCACAGGTCACAGTTTACTTTCAGAGGACCACATCCCACAATGTTCTAATTCAGCTGAACTATAGTATGTGATCATCTCAGCAAAGTTGTTGAAAGTATACTTTAATCTGATCAAAAGTTTTTTAGTAGCCACTTATTGCATGAAGATTTGAGGAAATATAATCATTGCTGCTTTCCCTGGGTGGTCAGTAATGCGACATCCAGTGGGCAATTGACGACAATGTTAGGGCAGTGAATCTGTGCAAAGAACGAGAAACATCAACAATTAACGGGTACCACAAAAAGCATCCTTTCTGAGTGTCCTCTTTGTTCTTTCAGGCATTCACCAGCTCACTGCTGTGGCAACCAGTTAGCTAAACCTAGGTATAAATTTCTAATCATTGCTATCTACCCAAGCCATATGGGAGGGGGGAAAATGTATAAAAATTGTAGGACATTAGCCAAAAAGTGAAGGGTGTTTCTGAATAAGACTGATTCCTTATAGGCTGAATATTATCTTAAATTACCATTTATATTTGTCACATCATAGGGAGTGTTGCCTACACTAAATGTCAGGGTAAAACCATCATGAGGTTGGCTTAAATCATGAGATTTTTCCTTAAAAAAAGGATAAGATTGGGTTCACTGTCTTCTAGTTACCCCCCCCCTTTAGGGTGCTATCATATCATATTTTCAAGCTTTTCTCTGAAATCATGGGGGCTGGAAGTTTAGAATTCTTTTTAAGATATGAAAGTTGAAATTCTCTTTATAAAAGGGATGGACAAAATTGGCTCACAGCAAGACTCCAGTGATTTTACTTTTGGTTGCCAGAAGGAATTCCTTCATTACACTTCTGTAGTGGAGCTAGGGGACAGTCTACTAAAATTGGTCTCCATGGTGACCAGAAACATAGATTTGTCTAGGCCTATCATATAATTATAGAAGTCCAAGAGCTTGGTTTGTATCAGAAGCACCAAATTCTGAGAACTACAACAAAATCACAAGAACTGGTAACACTGCGTAGATTAATTTCACGTTCTAGTAGATCCTAGCAGTTTCGTACAAGAGCGTCTGTTGGCTCATTAGAATGAGCAAGGAGTCCTGTGGCACTTAAAAGACCAACAAATAAATTTGTTGCATGAGTTTTCATGGGTGAAAAATCACATTTTGTCAGACGCTTTGAAGATGGGGAAACTTTTTACTTACAGAAGTAAGTTCACCCATCTTCGAAGCGTCTGATGTAGTGGGATTTTTTTCCCACGAAAACTCATGCAATAAATATATTTGTTGGTCTTTAGGTGCCACGCAGCTCCTCATTATTTTTACTGAAGTAGACCAACATGGCTGCCCTTTTGGACAGAGGTGCATTGTTCAGGAATGGTAAATGACTAATAACATGATCCCTTCATGATGCTGATAGATTAGATTGGTTACAGCAGAATGTCTTACTCTCTCAATGTAGGGCAGGCACATTCAGACAAGAGTGTTAAGAAATAGATTGTTTATCTGCCCTGGCCTAGTACAAGTAAAAAGCAATAAATTTTGTAGTCTGAAAGTAGGGCAGTATTGCCTTTTGCCATCATATGATTTGCTGGTGGCCATTTTGTTTGAGAACCACTATTGCCAATGCTGTCATGTGGAAAAATCAGGACACAGACCAAAAAAAAAAAAAAAAAAAAAAAAAAAAAAACAAAAAGTTCTCAGATTTATTTTTCAATCATCTTTGTCTTCTTGTCTACCAAAGGTGGGTTTTTTTACTGACTTTTTGAGGGAAGCACCTCATTGGTCTATACTGCATATGTGTGTGCATGTATATTTCAAGGTGAAAAATCCACACAGAATGTCCATAAAAATGTTTAAACAACATAAAAATATTATGGCAAGTGTCCCTTCTCCCCGATAGGAGGGATGCTTTTCCTAACCTCCTCTTTACCATGTTTCTGAACCTGCCAAGTTATAAATATGTGACAGAATGTATGACAGACACACAAGCTGGCCATTAATTGTCCATGCTGGACATTTAAAATCCTGCGGGACTTATTCCTTTAGTGTAAAAAAACCCTCTACACTCTGTTAGTGTAAACAATTCTCTCTTTAGTCTCAGTTTCATGTGTTCCTGTGTTAGAATGGACTATTGTGGTGATCTCATTGAACCTATGTAGTGGTTAAGAGTGACACCCTTTGATATGGGAGACTGGGGTTCAAATCCTGCTGGGTACCTGCCTACCTTCCCAGTAGGGGTCCTTGGGCAAAAGGCCCCCTAACGCCTCACTTGTCTACCTCGAAAATGAGAGTGACACGAACTAGGAGAGTCATGCCGGCTTGGACATCACGCGGATTAACAAGGTCCGCGCCAGATGTTGGGAAACCAGGACAATCTGACGATAAGTGGGCTACTGGAACAAACCATGCATGGATGAGACAAGAGAACCTGGAATTGATGGAATGCTACTACAACAGTAGACCTAATGAGAGGGGATGTATGAGGGAACTATGGATGGACAAAAGGCCTACATCCACACTAACTGAGAAACAGCTAGTTACCCAACGCTTCAACATAGTAAAGAGGCAGCTGCTCTCACAACTGGAGATAGACCAACTCCACATTACATCCTGGAATCAAGAAGAAGACCCAGAAGAACAACTAGATGTACAGCCAACACCTGAAGCTGGAACTTTACTGCCACCCCCTCCATTACAGAGCACAGCAGCTGATATGAGGCATAAGATCATGGATAAACTAGCTACAGTCAACCCTCGCAACTGATTACCAAGGCTCGTTGGAGAAGTACCATCAGCTAGTATGCTAGAAGATGCCAATAGAGCCCTAATGACAATTCCTACTCCCACCATAACTCAAACCAATGAACTGGTATATGCTACAGCCTCTGTAATCCTGGAGATGCTTGGCTACACGATCAAGAAGAACAGCAGTACATATCCCCCCTGGAAAATGAGGTTGGAGGATAAGATCAAGGCAACCCGGAGAGAAGTTAGTCAGCTGGTGGAACTACAGAAGGGTGTAGAGATTAAGGATAAGACTCGGCTACTGAAAAGATACAAGGGCCTGACTCCATCTGAAGCCCTAGAGACTGCTAAACAAAGGCTCACAGCACTGGCTACCAGGCTAAGGAGATACACTAGAGAAGCAGAGGCCAAAAAGATAAATGCCCTGTTCTCCAAAGAACCATCCAAAGTGTACTCCATCCTGCAGTGCAACAACACAATAACAGCAGAGCCACCAACAGCAGAAACTGAACAGTCCTGGAAGAACATCTGGGAGAAAGAGAAGACTCATAACACCAGTGCAAAGTGGCTGCAGGACCTGAGAACAGACCACAGCAATCTCCCGGAACAGGAACTAGTCACCATCACAGTAGCCGACATCCAACAGCGGGTCAAGAACATGAAGAGCTGGACAGCACCTGGACCGCACCTGGACCGGACATGATCCACACCTACTGGCTAAAGAAACTTAACAGCAGTGCATGAACGCCTAGCAGCACAGATGAACCAGCTGCTAGCAGCAGGCTCCCACCTAGCCTGGCCAACACAAGGAAGGACAGTGCTGATCATGAAAGACCCCCCACAAGGGAACAGAACCATCCAACTACCGGCCAATAACCTGCCTCCCCACAACATGGAAAGTCCTATCAGGCATCATAGCCGCCAAGCTACAGGACCACATGGGCCAGTACCTGAGCACAGCTCAGAAGGGCATTGGGAACACCACCAGAGGCTCAAAACACCAGTTGCTCATAGATAGAGCAGTCACCCAAGACTCAAGGTCTAGACGGACCAATCTGAGCACAGCCTGGATTGACTACAGGAAAGCCTACGACTCAATGCCGCACGCATGGATCTGTGAATGTCTGGCGCTATACAAAGTCAACAGGACACTAAGGACCTTCCTAAAGAACTCAATGGGACTGTGGAAGACAACACTGGAAGTCAACTCAAGACAGCTTGCACAAGTGGCCATCAAGTGCGGCATATACCAAGGTGATGCGCTGTCCCCGCTGCTGTTCTGCATTGGCTTGAACCCCCTCAGCCAGATAATCACAAGGACTGGATATGGATACAAGTTCAAGAGTGGAACTACCATTAGCCACCTCCTCTACATGGATGACATCAAGCTATATGCTAAGAATGAACGAGACATCGACTTGCTAATCCACCTGACATGGATCTACAGTGAGGACATTGGGATGTCATTTGGACTGGAGAAGTGTGGCCGGACGGTAGTAAAGAGAGGAAAGGTAGTCAAGACTGATGGGGTGGAACTACCAGTAGGCCACATAGCAGACATACAGACCAACTACAAGTACCTTGGCATCCCACAGTCACATGGGAACCACGATGAGGAGGCAAGGAAGACAGCAACATCCAAGTACCACCAAAGGATAAGACAGGTCCTGAAGAGCCAGCTCACTGGGAAGAACAAGATCCACGCCGTCAACAGGTACGCCCTGCCAGTCATCAGATACCCTGCCGGTATAGTGAGCTGGCCAAAGGAGGACATGGAGGCTGCCGATGTGAAGACCCAGAAGCTCTTCACAATGTACGGAGGTTTCCACCCCAAGTCCAACACTCAGAGACTGTACGCCAGCTGGAAAGAAGGCGGGCGGGGTTTGGTGAGTGTCAAAGCTACTGTCCTGGATGAAACCCAGAGCATCCAGGAGTACATCAGTAAGATGGCACCCAAAGATGAGCTGCTGAGAGAATGCCTGAGGCAGCAGCAGCAGACATGGGAGGAAGATAAAGCAAAAGAAGTGCCATGGCAAGACAAGACCCTGCATGGGATGTACCATCGACAGATAGCTGAGGTGGCTGACACTGGGAAATCCTACCAGTGGCTGCAAAGGGCTGGACTAAAGACAGCACTGAGGCACTGATCATAGCAGCACAAGAACAGGCACTGAGCACCAGACCCATTGAAGCAGGGGTCTACCACACTAGACAGGACCCAAGGTGCAGACTGTGCAGAGAGGCCTCAGAGATAGTCCAACACATAGTGGCAGGATGTAAGATGCAGGCAGGAACAGCATACACTGAACGCACAACCAAGTAGCTGGCATTGTGTACAGGAACATCTGCACAGTGTATGGGCTAGACCCTCCCAAGACCAGATGGGAGATTCCACAGAAGGTCGTGGAGAATAACAGGGCTAAGATTCTGTGGGACTTCCAGATCCAGACGGACAGGCAGGTACTGGCCAATCAACCAGACATCGTGGTAATAGACAAGGACCAGAAGACAGTGGTGGTGATAGATGTAGCAGTGCCAAGTGACAGCAACATCAGGAAGAAGGAGTATGAGAAGCTGGAGAAGTACCAGGGCCTGAAAGAGGAACTGGAGCGGATGTGGAAAGTAAAAGTCAAAGTGGTCCCAGTGGTGGTAGGAGCACTCGGGGCTGTGACTCCTAAGCTGGGAGAGTGGCTCCAACAGATCCCAGGAACAACATCAGAGCTCTCTGTCCAGAAGAGTGCAGTGCTAGGAACAGCTAAGATACTGCGCAGAACCCTCAAACTCCCAGGCCTCTGGTAGAGGACCCAAGGTTGAGGAAGACACAAAGCACCCATAGGTGTGAGAGGGGAATTTTTATATATATATTTTTAGAAAAACATCCGATCATGATTTTAAAGTCCTCAGTGATGGAAAATCCACCACGAAACTTAGTGAATTATTCCAGTGGTTAATTACTCTCATCATTAAAAATGTACAGTGTATTTCCAGTCTGAATTTTTCTAGCTCAAGGGTTGTCAACCTGATGGACAGGAAGAGCCATTTTAAAAGTCCCTTCAATAACCAAGTGTTTTGAGAGCCACAAGGGGTGTAGCCTGCTGGTGGAGTGAGCTGGGCCAGGGCTCTTGCTGTGGGGTTCCCTGGTGGAGGAGGGAGCTTGGAACCAGGAGTGGGCCCCCCACATGGTCCCCTGGTGGCAGGAGGTGACCCAGAGCCAGAAGGGGGCAGCCAAAGAGCCACATGCACAGGTTGCAGACCCCAGGACTAGCTTCAGCATGCAGCCTCTGAATCATGTTAGACCTTTTTCTGCTGGATTGAAAAGGACATTAGCAAACATGTATTCTCCATGCAAGTTCTTATGGACTAATTACATGACCCCTTGGCCTTCTCTTTTTACACTGAATAGCTTGAGCTCTTTAAGTCTGTCTCTATGGCTATATCTACACCTAAAACTTTAGTTTGGACTTGCTTCGTCCAGACTAAGTAGTTTGAAGTTAGTTCGAACTAACCACATTATTTTAGTTCAAACTAACTTTTAGCTCAAACTGCTGCACTTTTTTTTTTTAGCTTGAACTAAAAAGGCACGGCTAACTTGAACTAAGAAGTTAGTTAAAACTAAAAAACGTGGTTAGTTCGAACTAACTGCTAGTTTGAAATTATTTTGTTCAAACTAGCATGTCTACATTGGGCTAACTTTAACTAAATATGCAAATTAGTTTGAACTAACCAGCCAAGCTAACTAGTTTTGCTTGGTTTGAACTAAAAAATTTTTTTAGTTCCAACTAGGCAACACCTAGTGTAGACAGGGTTCCTATTAGTTTTAATTAAGGCTCTTTAATTTGAACCAATTTGCTAGTGTAGACATAGCCTATAAGACAGTTTTTCTAATCCTTTAAACATTGTTGTGATTCTCATCTGAACTTTTTCGGTTTATCAGCACATTTCTTGAATTGTAGGTCCCAGAAATGGATGCAGGATTCCAGCACAGTGGATGCACTAATTGCTGTGCCAAATACAGAAGTAAAATAATTTCTCTGCTCTTTTTTCTCCTGTTTGTGTTTCCCTCATTAGTTCTTTTGGGCACAGCGCTGCATTGTGATCTCATGTTCAGCTGATTATCTACCCTTCTCCAAATATCTCTTCAGTCAAAGCTTCCTGATCTAGTTTCCCATCTTGTAAGCAGGGCTTGTACTCTTCATTTATCATTATTTTCAGTATTTCCTACTCCCCCAATTTTGATGTTATCTCCAAACTTTATTTAGATGGACAATTGGTCTACCTAGAGTAATCATTCTTTCCTTCTTAGGTGGTAGTTTCTGTTTAACATCCTCCAGAGATACTAGTGAAATGGAAAAAGTGTTATCACCATATGCTGAGACCATATTGTCTGTTTTTCCCCAAATACATAACAGAAATATTTATTGAATATTTCTGCCTTTTCTTCATTATTATTGATAATCTACTGCTTCCATCTACTAATTGAACAACACCATTGTCAAGATTATTTTGTTTTTAAATGTATTTTTTTAAAAAAACCTTATTGTTTTTGACTCTGCTAGCCATAATTTTTTCCTTGCGTCCCTTTTCAATTTTCCTAACTTCTTATTTATTGTTAATTACTATCAACTTCCTGTTTCTTCTATGTAATCTGTATTATCTTTATAGCTGCCTTCCCTTTCTCCCTAAAGGTAATTTGACTTCAGGCTTCCCAGGTTTGAACCTAACAACTGGTCTGATTTGTTGTTACTGTATGACCTGATCCTATGTTTTACACCCCCATGCATTTAGTTTCATTCCATTCTGTAAATTCATCCATCTTCAAAGCATCTGACGAAGTGGGATTTTCTCCCACAAAAACTCATGTGAAAAATAAATCTGTTCGTCTTTAAGTGCCACACGACTCCTTGTGGGTGTTTACTATTTCTTTAACCAGTACAGCCTTCTTAAGTTATAAGATTGTAGGGTTTTTGGGGCAACTGGTAATAAGTTCTAAAATAATTCCAAATTATAGTTCTCATTTTTTCTGATTTAAATTTTTCTTCTCAAATGCTTTAGCTCATCATTGTTTTCAGCTTTGTGAAATTGGCCCTGTTAACGAACCATGTATATATATTACCCAGCTGGACTTCATTCTGTGTACACGTTGTAAATGTGATCAAGTCATGATCATCACTTGTACCTAAGCTCCCATTAATCTTTATTTCTGTGATCAATTCCTCTTTTCTTCTGTTAGGACAAGGTTTAATAAATTATTCTTGCGTGCTGGCTCCAACACTTCTTGAGTCAGGAAATTGTCATCTATAATGTTTAGACAATCCAGGGATGTTTTGGTGCTGGCGTGCTGGAGACCGCTAACATATGTCATTCAAATTGAAGTCTCCCATGATTATACTGGCTTTTTTTAGAATTTACACATTGTAGCTATGTACATAAAGAAGTGGTTATCTTGTTCCATCCATCTTGTGCTTTATCTGTTAGGACATGGATCTATATTCAAGATCATTTTCTTCTAAGTTATCAGTGACTCAAAAAAAAGTTAATGGAATTTTTGACATAGAGTAGCACTCTCTTTTGCCTTTGCCCACTCAGTCCTCCCTGAATAGGTTATTACCATTGATTTTAACACTTCAATTGTGCGAATCTCCCACCAGTTTTAAATAATACCAACTAGACAGAATTTACAAATGAGCTATTTGAATTTCATTTATTTGTGAAGTATTTGTGATTCTTTATTTGTGAAATAACTATTAACTAATAAAACTAGAAGGAAGTCACCAAATTTATGTGGAACAGAGGGGGCTTTGGGATTACAGTAAGCCCTGTGTAGAGCTGGTACAAAAGTGGGGCTTTTTTCCCCCCTTCAGAACATTTTTTTTAAACAGCAGAGATTTCTCCATAGAAATTTTATTTTAGTTAGAAACTATAGTTTTTGATGGAGAATACTTGACCAGACTTGGAGATCACAGAGTCACAGGGTCATAGAAACTGGAAGGGACTATGAGAGGTCATCGAGTCCAGTCCCATGCACTCATGGCAGGACCAAGTACCCTCTTAAACCATCCCTGACAGTTATTTGTGTAATGTGGTCTCACAAACTTGCAGTGATGCAGATTCCGCAACCTCCTTTGGCAACTTACTCCAGTGGTTAGTCACCTTGACAGTTAGGAATTTTTTCCTAATGTCCAACCCTAAACTTCCCTTGCTGTAATTTAAGACCATGGCTTCTTGTCCTATCATCATCAGTTGAGAACACTTTTTCCTCTCCACTCCTTGTGGCAACCTTTTAGATACTCAAAAATTATCATGTCCCCTCCGTCTCCTCTTTTCCTTACTAAACAAACCCAGCTCTTTCAATTTTCCCTCAGACGGATATTTACAGATCTCCTCACCTGCAAGACTATACTGGGAATACTTCCAGGGATGGCGATAAGAGTAGCAGAAATCTGTCTACCCTCTGCTATTTTGGGGTTTCTCAGTCAATGAAAGAAGTTCTGTAGAAAGCCTCCATACACTGGTCTTTACTCCTGCTTCTCCATTGTCTGTAATCCAAGAGATTTGGATTATACCACTTATGAACGGTTTCTGCTAGCCTTCAAAATCACCTGTTGCCCTTTTTTTTAAATATGATATAACATTCTTTATATGGAGGAAAATGCTGTTACAATTGTATCAGATTACTGTTCTCTTTTGTAGTCAGGAGAAATGATCATGCCAAGAAGTTTCATTAAAAAAGATTAAGGTACAATACATTAATATTTTTAAAATTCAGCTGAAGATGTGAAGGTCTGGACATGGTTGCACTGAAATAATAAAATGCTCCAGCAGGATCAGACCCTTACAGGATTGACTTATAAAATCTACATGCAGAGGAAAGATTACTTCTCCTTCCCATTTGCTTATCTGTTGCAGAGGAGCTGACACAAGTCAGCGTTTTACTGGTGAATGCTGTTGCAGGCAGATGCCGATGGGATTGGAAAATGGAAACAGCTGTGACCAGAGATATTCACCATTAACTTACAGGAACATTCCTATGTTGTCCTCCTACCTAGAAATATACTCAGGATGTTAGCTTAGATTGTTACTAACCTTGCCCACCAACTCGGGGTATGCTTATTTATTAGGGTTACTTCTGATAGTGCAATTCTGATAGTTTACTGCATGTGTCATTTGTGTTATTATATGGAGCTCACTTCTCCCTTCTGCAAGCTCCCTCCCCATGGAGCAACCCTTGCAGGACCTCAGTTTCCCAGGACTGGATTCTTCCAACCTCAGAATCAAATAACCACCCACATATACACATGCAACAGTTAACAAGTATGTCTGAGCAGATTGGGTCTATCAGCGCTCTCAACTGACCCCTTATATGTCCCCAAACTCAGCAGGCTGGGTCACCCGGCACTTCTTTGCTGCTACCCTTATGTGCCCCTGTACCATACCAGACCAGACTTGAGCAGGCTGGGTTGCACAGCACTTTTCAGCTGCTACCTTTATATGCCCCTGGACTCAGGCTGGTATCCTCATTAATGAGGAAACTTTACAGGATTGTGGGCATCACAGGGATCTTCTGCTAGGTAAAAGAAACATTGCTGCAGAGCAATATGGGAAAACCAATAACAAATGGGAGAAAATGAAATTTTTAAAAGAGTTTTTGGCAACTGGCTTGATGACAAAAATTACTTTATTGCCAGGTACATAAAACTTATGATACCAATAGTAATAATTATAAAAAGAAAGAAAGAAAAATACCCAAACTTTTACAATATTAATAACTGCACAAAGAGAGAAAAACAATTAGAGTTACAATATCACCCAGTTTCAATAGGAGTATTGGGGAAGTCTAGCTCAAGATGATTGCAAAGATCAGGTTTAGAGAGTTCTGTCTGGACTATGAGAAAAAGAGAGAGAGAAAATGTGTTGGGGAGGGGAGGGTCTCACCACTCAGTGCAGCCCAAAAGTCCCAGAAAACAGGCTGTTCAGCTTAGGGTCCAGAGCGCTGGAGACAAGCAGAGCCCCTACCATGATCAGTCAAGAAAAGGTGAAGTCCCAGTGGAACTGATCCAGCTTTTGGATCCAGGCGTCAGAACAGAATACTGAACTTGGGTCAGGGTTTTTGTAGGGAAGAAGCAGTTGGTTCAAGGCAGAAGACTAGAGTTGTTTTGGGGTAAATAGTGACTTAAGGGAGTATACCAGGGTTGAACAACAGGCTGGGCTATGGGTGGGATTCCTGCAAGAGAGCTCACAATGCACTCAGCCAGATTCAGTATTTTGGATATCAATTAAAGAACTATTGACTAGAACTGGTCTGATAACTGCAGAGCTCGGTGTGTATGGGCGAGGGTTACTTAGCTTCAGGTGCAGAGATCCCCCATCATGCAGTGCTTCCTGCTTTGCCAATCCCAGAGTTCAGTATGGCTGTTGCCTTAGAGCTTGCTTCTCCATTCAGCATGCTAATTTTGTTTCCATCCTTGATGCAATGAAGTTTTCTGTTGTCCATTCAGTGTGCTAATGGCTCACATCTTCCATGTAGCTGAAGCTAGGGGAGCTTCCCTAATTCCATCTCGCTCACACAAAGGGGTTTAGGTGCGTCTCCCACTGCCTTTCATTGTTTTTGGTTTCTGGTTCAAGTGGAGGTTAGGGGTGTGAGCCACAGAGGCTGGATACTATGCCCTGATTATCCAAGAACACAGAACTACTAAGTAACAGTATAGCTGGACCTACTGTGTTCCAGTCCTCCTGGATTGATGGAGTGGCACAGAGGTGGTCGTTTAAGACTGCCATAACTTAGAGCTGCCCCAGTGACTATTCTGAGGGACAAGGGAATTTAGAAAGCAGAACTCAGAATTCAGAAGTTAGAAAGGTGCCTTGAAGCCAGCATAACCTCACGAAAGCTCATGCAAAAAATAAATTTGTTAGTTTTTAAGTGCCACAGGACTACTTGTTTGTTTTTACTGAACTTGATTAACACGGATCATTACTTGGAGCACACCTTCTGAGCTATGCTTCTTGGTGTTCGCAGCTCAGATATGCGGTCAAAAAACGTACATGCTTGCCTCCAGTCTGGTGATCAGATTATTCTCTGAACTCCATCTCACTGGCTTTGTTTTTTTACATTGCCTCTTCAAATAAGTCTTTGTTTTTCCTGGCATATGATGAAGTTTATGGCAAAACTTCCGTTTGTTGGAAATCTTGTGTTTTACAATGGGTGCAGCCACACCTTTGTATCTGGGATGGGAGCAGTGGCCAACAGACTGCATATGCACACCTCCTCTTACGTTGTGCACAGGATATATATGTATAGCGCTATGCAGTCCTGCCACCCTCAATTCCTTCTCTAGCACCTTCATTCTGGAACAGAACTGTTAGAGTCCTTTTTCCCCCTTAAATAATGCCTTAGTCTGTAGTATGCTTCCTCATAGTTAGTTCTTTCTTTCTCTCTCTTGCTTCCTTACTATTTGTCTTTCCAGCTCTACTTCCCTAGTATAGTGTAGGTTTTCATTCTCTAGCTCCCTTTCTTAAAGAAGAACATAACACCCTTACTGGCAGATCAATGATACCTCTAGCTCACTATCCTGTCTTCCAGCAGTGGCCAGTGCCAGCTGCTTCCGAGAGAATGAACAGAACAGGTAATCATCAAGTGATGCATCCTGTCATCCATTCTGAACTTCTGGCAAATGCTTGCCCATCCTGGCTGATGCTGGACCTATCCTCCATGAACTTATTTTGCTCTTTTTTGAAGCCTGGTATAGTCTTGTCCTTCACAATAGTTTTACAGGCTGTCTGTTGTATGAAGAAATACTTCCTTTCGTTCATTTTAAACCTGCTGTGTATCAGTTTCAAATTGGTGACCCCCTAGTTTCTTTGTTATGAGAAAGTCTAAATAATACTTCTTTATTTATTTCTTCATGCCAGTCATGATTTTATAGACCTCTACCATATCCCAAAGTCCTGCTCTTATTAATCTTGCCTCATATGGAAGCTCTTCCATGCCCCTAATGATTTTTCGTTGCCATTTGCTGTACCTTTCCCAATATGTCTTTTTTTGAGAAGGGGCCAACAGATCTGGACGAACAGGGTCGGTCTGCCCTAAGTGGTCACCTAGGGTGCCAACCTCTAGGGGGCACCAAGGGCTGGTCTGGGGCTGGAGCCAACGAGCTTCCTGCCCTGCTCTGCTGGCATTGGGCAGTGGATGGGGAGCTGGACCCAGCTGGGGGAGCAAAGCCACCACCAGCATCGGGCCATGAGCAGGGAAGCTGCTGCCACAGTTTGGCCCAGGAGCCCACATGACACCTGCCTGGTTTGAGGAGGACAGGGGAGTACCATCCAGCCTGGCCCAGCTCAGGCCACGTGGGGGGGGCACCAAAATCTGAGGTGCCTAGGGTACCAAAATCCCTTGAGCTGGCCCTGTCCACAAAGTATTCCAGATGTGAGTGTACTGACAGACAAGCTATTCCCTCAACCTTAGGCCTGATTCCCCTGGTTTAAAAGGTGCATTTCTTGCTGGTTTGCTTTCCTGATAACAGACAGCTGTGCACAGTGTATCCGCTGCCTGGGAGAGGAACATGTTTCCCAGAAGTGCTTCTGCTGCTTGGTCTTAAAGCTGTGGGTTAGGAAGTAGAGAAATGTTAGACTAAAACTATTCCTAATGGAAAAGTTTTGGACCTGAGTTCTTACTCATCCTTGGGGAGACCCTCACGCTCAGTGAGGTCATCTACTGACTCTCACTCTGCATGCCTGATGAAGAGCAAAATACCTTCTGACCAAACAGAGGGCAAGAAGAGACTTTTTCAGCTTCTGAGGTACATACCACAAGAATGCTGTCCCCAGCTAGATATGTGGCCTCAATGTCTTTTGACAAGGGTACAGCTCTGCTGTGAGACCGAATATCTCTGGGACCATCTCTAAGGGCAGGTCTGCACTGATGCTGCCATCAGTTCGAACTTCCTGGTTGACAGCTTGGGTCTCGGAAGACCCACTCAACCAACCCAGAAGTTTGATCCCATAACACCACCCCAGCAACTGGGTAACGCTGGTTCAAAAAGAGGCTCCTTCCTTTGAACCAGCACAGTGTGTGTGCAGGGAGTAGCCGAAAGTAGATACGCAGGTTATTTTAGGTAACTTGTATATCTACGTTCGACTGCCACTGAAAAGGGCAGGCAGTGTAGACCCTGCCCTAAGGAAAGGCCTAAAGACCCTAACAGGACAAACCAACAACCATCAGCACCACCTTCCGTCTCTGGAAATGAGCCTTTGCTTGATCTGCAACCTTGAGACCTTTTGTGCCACCAAAGAAGCCATCAGTCCTGAAGTCATCACCAATGAAATTAACAGCTCTGAGGCCATTTCTGGTGCCACCTGCTGATCTTACTCAAATGTGCATGTTGGCCCTATGCACTGCCGCAGAACCAATGATAACCTATCCACCACCAGAGGAATTCAGCTGTCTCTCAAATTTGAGAATATCTGACATTCCAGAGTCTCCATTCCTTAGACAGACCTTACCCAAGTCTCACAATCATTGGGGTCAAGACACTCCTGACTCTCTCCTCCAGGAATGGCAACCCCCCTTTCCTAGTGATGCCGAGCAAGAAGAGGATGAAGAATATGATGATTCTATAACCTCATCAACATTGGGGCAGATGATATCAGCTTTCCACACTTGACCTCTAACTAGTCAGCTAACTCAGCCCTGGCAGGGGCCTCCATGGGTACTACCTTGCATTTCCTTTCCACCTGACTGGCCATACTGGCCAATTCAGTAATCCTTCAAGATAGCAAATTTCAGACACTTCCATCCCTCCCTTCCACATTGGCATCCTGACCTCCAGAAATACAATCTCCCCAAGTACCAATGGCTGAAGAGGAAAAGGAGGAGGACCAGCAACAAGACAGACCACCAGCCCTACTCTTCATCTTCATCGGACAAGGTCACTCGTCCCTACAGCGGCCAATGATTTCAGATTCTCCCATGAACTAATTTACAGAATAGCAGATTCACGGCACATTTCATGAGGGAAAGTGAAGGGTCAACAACACAAACTCACGGTCATCCTCCAGATCAAGCCAAAATTGTTCTGCCTATCAGCAGGATACCGCTTGAAGCAGCAAAGCTCCTTTGGCAGACTTTAACCTCTATTCTGCCCACCTGCAAATGTGCTGATAGAAAATATTACTACCAGGAAAGAATACTGAGTTTTTATTTTTGTATCTTACTCCAAATAGTGTCATAGGTAAATACAGTGCAAGCAAAGGGTCTTCTGTATCAAGCCCAAGTCATCCATCCCAAATGAGGGGTGAAGTGGCTAGATTTATTTAGAAGAAAAGCTTATTAATCAGCCACACTCCAGTTTAGGATCTCTAACTAACTGTATGAACTATTCCAAACTAGAGGAACTTTGTCAGTACCTACTGTATACTAGAAAGGAACAATTATTTCACCTGGTAGCAGGACGGCACCTAATAGCCCATAAGGCTTTACAAGCCTCCATGACTACTTCCTATTCCGTCGCTACCATGGGAATTATGAGACAGGCATCATGGCTACACCTTTCAGGATTTCCCAGGGAGGTGCAAATGATGGTCAAGGACCTATCATTTGAAGAAAAAAAAATCTCTTCTCTGGGAGTACCGACAGTTCTGTACACTCTTTGAAGGTCTCTCATGTTACTTTAAGATCTCGTGGCATATTCACTCCACAGCCTAATTGGAGATCAGGGAAATACCATCTTTCCCCATGATCTCCGCTGCAATACTACTATCCATATCCAGGGCTGAATTAAGGCCTCCCAGAGGTTCGGGGCTGCTTACTGTTGTGTCACCACCACTGTGGTAATGCCCAGTCTGGGGGTGGGGTGGTCCAGCCCAGTCAGTGCCAGGGGGATGGGGCTGGGGCCCACAGCCCAGCTGGCACTGGTTGAGGGGCCAGGAGGGGCCCTTGGGCCAGAGTCCATGGCACTTGTGCCGTTACCCTGGGCTGACTGCTCTGTCCCAGCCGATTCCAGCCAGCCCTGGGATGGGACGGCTAAGCTGATGGTGGGTGGAAGCAGCATGCTGCTCACCATGACTGGTTGACTGGGGCTGGATTTTTGGTGGGGCTGCCCTGTTGCTTGGGGTCTGGGGATGCAACTCCTAAAGGCCTTGCTTTAATCTGGCCGTGTCCACAACATCGGTTTGACAACCAACACTGATGCCATAGCCCTCCCAACAGATGTAGACAGCTCACTGCACAAGGGATAACATCTCATAAAGCTTCCAATAAATGACAGGTTTGAAGGTGTGGTCAAGGTCCTGAGAGGCCCCCATCTGCTTCAGTCTCCCCACCCATTTATAACGTACCAGCAGTTTGTCAGCCAGCAAGCTCCATTTTTACCATCTTGGATGCTCATCACTTTGAACAAAAGGGTCTTGGACATAGTCAAGGAAGGATACTCCATTTCCTTCCTAGCTATGTTATCCCCACATACCCAAATCCCTGTCACTCTTCAGTGACCCCCACCCCACCCCATGAGTCTATCCTCAGGGGGAGGAAGTAAAACATCTGGAACTGGTAGCCATAGAACACATCCCTGCACAATACACAGGATGGGATTTCTACTCCTACCACTTCCTGGTTCAGAAGAAATCTGGCAGTTGGCATCCCATCCTGGACCTCTGTAATCTAAACAAGTTTATCAAACTGCAGCCATCCATTACATCCCAGCACTGGAACAGGGAAATTGATTTTTGGCAATCAGTCTCCAAAATGCATACTTCTATTTTACCATATATCCCACCCACAGAAATTTCTTACAAGTCGTCATTGGCACAAAACACTACCAATACAAGGTACCACCTGTTGACAATCCATAGCATCATGAGTCTTCTCCAAAGTACTCACAGTGGTCATGGACTGCCTAAGAAAGGAGCAAACCACAATTTAACTGTTCCTGGTGAAATACTTTTTAAAGTCCCATATAAGACTGAAATGCTGCACGTGGGTCATACAACGATTTTCTTCACAAAATTAGGTCTCCTGATCAATCTCGAAAAATTCAGATTAAAACCAGTGCAGCAACTGGAATGCATGGGCATATAACTTGATACGATACAGGCAAGAACATTTCTACCATCTTTCATGTTCATAGCAATAACAGATGTGATATCCAGTGCACAATGCCCCCAGATCTCTGCACATATATGTCTCTAGCTCCTCAGACATATAGCTGCAGCCACATTGGTGGTGAAATGTGAGATGATGTATGTGGTATCTTTGGGACTAGCTCTATATTGTATATCTTCCCCATAGACACAGCCTGCCAAAAACCTTATGCATGTGAAAACAAGTCAAGGACTCACTGATGTGGTGGACATGTCTCAACAATGTTTTCACAGGGATCCCTTCTATTCAGACCTCACCCACCATGACACAAACCCTGCATAGCGCCCTCGTTGGCTGGGAAGTACACCTACTCAGAAACGTGATACATGGCAGATGGACGCCCAACCAAGTCCACACTGCACATCAGCATGTTAGAACTGAGAGTGATCCACAATGCCTGATGGCATTTCCGACTGCTCCTCAAACATTAGACTATACGAATGATGACAAACTTGGCTTCATGTACTACACTAGCAGGCATGGAGGAGTGAGATCCCATTCTCTGTGCTCAGAGGTGAGCAAGTTTTGGAACTGGTGTATCCAGAATATCTCCATCTCATCTGCATATCTCCCTGGGTGTCAGAACATCACCATGGATATAGTGAGCAGGCCTTTTAGCACAAGCAGAAATGCGAGTTAGTTATGAGAGTACTTCAACCCATATTACATGGATGGGGTCACCCTACTATAGATCTTTACAATACCCAATACAACACCTGTTGCCTTCAGTTTTGCCCCAGAGCAGGACTGGGGCGTGGATCACTAGGGGACGCATTCGTTGTAACTGGGAACACACTGCTCCTTCATGCCTTCCTTCCTTCTCCCCTCCTGTTTTGAGTGTTATGTGAGATATAGAAAGACCAAGCTCAGATTACACTAAAAGACCCAACATAGTCATGACAAGTTGGTACACTTACCTGCTTCTCGTGAAGCTGCGACAGCCTTCATTGTGTCTTCTTTCACTTGATACTGGGCATGTTCGTCACCCCAGTCTGCAACTGCCTTATCTCAGAGCATGGCTCCTTCATACTTCTGTGGAATGGAAACAGAAAAGTAAAATGTATGCTCTTATATAGTATACAACATGCTAATCATACAGATCTGGACACATAAGTGGAATAAATTCCACATTGGTATGTATCAGTCTAGGCCAGGGTTCTCCACCTGTGGTCCAGGGGTCCACGGACATCTTACAGGGGGTCTGCGGAGCCTCTCCCTACTGGGGCTGGAATCCAGGTACAGCGCTGATGCTCCCTGCCAGGGCTGCTTTTCCCTCCCGTGGCCGGATCCTGAAAGGGGGATGAGGCCGCAGCAGCTCCCTGGCAGGGGCAAGGGCAGTGGGCCACAGCTGTCATGGCTCGGCTCCCAAGCGGCGTGGGCCATGGTGGCAACATTGCTGCTCACCAGCTGTCCCATTGGTGCCACCAGAGTGCTGTGGGTCAGAGTCTACGTAATCTGCGCCACGCAGGCAATCAGCCGGGGGGGGGGGGGGCTGTAGAGTTGTGGGTTTTTTTTGTTAAAAAGTGGTCCCTAGCTTGAAAAAGGTTGGGAACCGCTGGTCTAGGCCAAAACATCTCACACCCCATTGCCGCTCATATTTGACTACTTCGTCCAACTCAAACAGGACAGACTAGCCAATAGCTTTGTGAGGGTGCACCTGAATGCAGTTAACACATTCCACTACCCTAGCAATGAACACCCGCTTTTCACACATCCTCTCACTAAGTTCCAGAGGGGTAGCCATGTTTGTCTGTTTCTGCAAAACAAAAAAGGAATCCTGTGGCACTTTTAAAGAGCAACAAATTTATTTATCACATAAGCTTTCATAGACACAATCCCAGTGCACCAGATGCCACATTTTCCATTTCATTCATGGGAAGAATAAGTACTTATTTTTTATCTCTGTATTTAAATTGACAGGTCTTCAGTTTGTAACTGCAGATGTTGAATCACTCTACCCAACACCGCTCAGCAGCATCCCAGCAAATCTCTCTTCCCTGTTAGCTCCCAAAGATCAGATAACATGGCAAATGAGTAAAATGAAAACAAGGTCCTTGGCGCCCTTGATGACCTGTTATAGTTAACTTCTACAACTTGTTCTTTAAAGAACCAAACACAAAAGAAGAGTCCTGTGCTTTAGCCCTCATTAAACTTCAATGAACTATAGGATTTATTTTTATTTATTTTATTTATTTTTATTTTTTTAAGGCATAAAGTCTGAGATATGTTAAGTTGTTTGGACATCAGTGTTGTAATGTATGCCAGCCTGGTATTTGTTGTACCATTTCTGTGTTTATCTCTCATGGCTAAGCCTACTTTTCCCATCCCACTTTATCTTTGTGACTTTGCTAAATAACATACCTTGTCCAGTCTAGCCTGAAATCTTAGTTAATTGCTTCTGCTAAACGGTGCATGATCTCCTTTTCTGCTTGTGAAAAAGTTATTCTCAAACCAAGCTGAGTGGCCTACATTTTTGCTACCAGTCAGCATTTAATCTCTGCCTTTTATAATGTTCAAGTTCATGAGGAAACCCTGAGAATTTCCTTTTCACTGACTGTAGCTTGACGCCCAGAAACATTTATAACCTCATAGCAATGACTGAAAAACAGCCACAGATAAACTGCCATTGTGATAAATTCAGCATGGTTTCTCATGTACATTAATGGATTATTGACTGAAGTTGGCCAGAATCACCATTTGATAATTTTGCTGTGTTTGTAAAAGCTCATCTTCATTGCGTCATTTGACCTACATTCCTAATCTAGGAAATTATTTTATGAAAGGCATTCAAAAGCAATTTTCTCTAGTGTGTTAAGAGTTTTGTCTGTCAATTTTTATCATGCAGTTGATTAACTTATTATTATTAGACCATATTACAGGCAGCACTGATATCTCTATTTAATTTATTTCTTATGGCCTATTTCTTCCTTTCTTTCTTTCTTTCTTTCTTTCTTTCTTTCTTTCTTTCTTTCTTTCTTTCTTTCTTTCTTTCTTTCTTTCTTTCAGTAAATCTTTCTCGACTAACTTTTCCTTAGATTTGTAGATGCTCAAGTTTGGGAGGATGTTTTAGGTCATCTAGGACAAACTTTGTCACTACTAGAGCTTCTGTATAAGTAATGGATGGAGGTATCCACAGCAAGGATGGGGTAGTGTATTCAGCAATGAATTCACCTAACAGCACAAGGTTAATTAGACAGTATCTGTCTACAGGTCTTTTGTTTTGTTCCTATTTCTTAGAGTCAGTCACTAGATGAAAATTCATCCCAGCCTATAATTCAAACATATTGTGCTCCTGAACTGTCACACAGTGAGTTGAGCAGCATGCATTTAAAGTGTGGCTATTATAAGAAAAAGATCTATATAAAAATAGTACTGGCTTGCTCATTCCATCTGATTCCTGTATGTGATTCAGATGCATTTCTTGACTGCTGCACACAAGTTTGCTCTCTGGAAGAGATAATGCATATATGGATGAGTGATCTGGACTCTGTTCTGCCTTGTGGATAATGAACAAAATGGTCCAGCTAAATGCTGATTGCAGATATCTTTATTCCTGGGGAGGGGCAAAAGACAACAGGGTTACAACTCTATCAGTTCATTGTCATAGTGTAGACAATTGGTTCCCAAATTTTTTTCTGCTGTGGCACATCTTGATACCTTTAATTATTTTGAGGCACACCATATAGTCTCCAAATGAGCTTATGAATATGCATAAGCCACTCCAGAACTCTGAGAAGTTTTGCAAAAAATTCCATAGCACACTGGTTGGGAAGCACTGGGGTAGACCGCGTTTTAATAGACTATCTCCTACATTAATCCTCTCCTCCCACTCAGTTTGATGGGCTACCTCCTTAAAACAACTTCATAATCTTGGGGTAGCCACAGCAATTGTTTATGCTGAGCTAGAATAATAGGGTATTATTCAACTCATTTTTAGCTGGCTTTGATGTGAGGTAGTAACTGGAAGTTAGGATGCAGTTCTTTGTTTTTTGTGAAACACCAGTAAATGCTCTGTAGATCACTGGTGTCCCTTGAACCATCATTGGGGAAACTACAGATTTAATCTAATTTATTTACCTGGTATCCCTGGCAGTGCTTATGGCCTTTACCTGCTCCCACCAAAGTCAATGAAAACTTCCACTGATTCCAAGAGAAGCAGGTTCTGGCTTTACATTCAACTTTGAAGTCAAGATTATTAAACACTATACTGTACAGTTCATAGGAGGGGCTCTTTCTGAATGGGAAGCTCATATTTTTGAGAGCCATGTTTTTCTGAGATGTAGTGAAACTTTAGCAACTTAGAGTGCACGATTTGTGTTGTCAGTGTGTGAATACCAATAGTCATTCTTACTTGCCTGAGTGCTTTTATCTTCAAAGGAATTTTAGCATCATTGAGTGATTACACCTTGCAACAAAAACAAGAGTCCTGGGACGCCTTAAAAGACTAACAAATTTCTTCAGGCATAAACTTTTGTGAATTCCAACCAACTTCATCAGATGCAATGTCTGACAAAGTGGGTTGGAGCCCACAAAAGATTATGTCCAAAGAAATTTGTTAGATTTTAAGGTGCCGCATGGCTCTCATTGTTTTTGCTGTATACAAACTAACATGGGTGGTACTCTGGAATTTTACACTTTGCAACATTATTCACAGATTATAAGGTCAGAATGGCCCAACATGACCATCATTGTAGAGTGACCTGCTGTACAATGCAGGCCACAGACCCTCTCCTGTCCACTGCTGTAATAAACCTCTAACCTGTGACTGGGTTATTAAAGTGCTTGAATTATGGGTTCAATGACATTAAGGTGCAGAGAATCCACCAGCAAGTGGGCTGTTCCTCATGCGACAGAGAAAGGTGACCCTCCCCCCCTCCCAGTGTTTGCCAATCTGCCCTGGAGAAAAATTCCTTCCTGACCCCATATATGGCTGTCAGTTAAACCCTGAGCATGTGGGCGAGACTCATCCAGACACCCAAGAATGAATTTTCTGTAATAACTCAGAGCCTACCCCATCAAATGTCCCATCATGGGGTATTGGCATATCTACCACCATTAGTCAACATCAGTCAATTGCCAAACTGTCGGTAGGCTGTCCAATCATACCATTCCCTCCATAAATTTATCAAGCTCTGTTTTGAAGCCAGCTTGGTTGTTTGCCCCCACAGCTCCCCTTGGAAGGCTATTCCAGAACTTCGCTGCGCTGGTTAGAAACCTGCATCTAATCTCAAGTTCAAACTTCCTGATGGCCGTTTTATATCTTTTGGTCTTGTGTCTGCATTGGTGCTGAATTTAAATAATTTCCTTCCTTCTCTGGTATTTGTGTGTCTAATGTATTTATAGAGAGCAATCCTATTTCCCTTCAACCTCTTTTAGTTACACTAAACAAATCAAGTTCTTTGTTTTCTCTCAGCAGAGAGGTCTTCTGTTGTATGGGTCATCCTAGCAGCCATTCTCTGCACCTTTTGCAGTTTGAATTCATCCTTTTTAAACATGGGAGACCAGAACTGCACAAGCTCATGCAAAAAATAAATCTGTTAGTCTTAAAGTGCCACACAACTCCTTGTTGTTTTTTACTGGACTAGACTAACACGGCTATCCCTTTGGAAATTGACATAATATTCCAGACAGGGTCTGACCAGCACCTCGTATAATGGTACTAACACCTCCCTATTACTAGTAGAAATACCTCTCCTGATGCATCCTAAGACTGCGTTAGTTTTTATCACAGCCATTATCACATTGGTGGCTCATAGTCACTCTGTTATCAGCCGGTACACCAGGTTCTTCTTCTCCTCCGTCATTTCCGACTGATGCATCACTAGTTGTAGACAAATTCTGATTAGTCCCTACGTGTATGACTTAGTACTTTCCATTGTTAAATCTCATTCTATTTCTAGTACTCCAGGGATAAGATCATCGAGATCTTGTATGATATCCTGATCCTTCTCTATATATTGGCAATCCCTCCCAACTTTATCATCTGCGAACTTTATTCCTAGTGCATCCTCTTAACTGGAGTACCCTAATTTTATCCCAGATGAGTGCAACTTCTAATTAAAAGCTTCTTTTTAAAAATAAAAAAAAATCTGAAATGATGTAAAATGCTTTATGGAATTAACCTGAAAACATCAAAATGGCATTTGCTGTACTTAAACTGAACTTTATTTTAAAAGCACCTGAATACACAGGAGTTCAGAATTTCATACATATGTTCCACCTGGTTAAGCATCACTTATCTCCTGGGTCTAGGCTAAATACGTCCCTGCTAAGCAGCATTGCTGATGATGCATTTTGGATCAATAAGCAGGTGCCTACAGTTCACTCCGTGTGTCAACACTGCGGTCACAGCAGGCGATTGCAGCTAGCGTATGCATACGCTGGGCTCCAGCAAGGGCTAGCTGTAATAGTAATTACCCTGAATTCTGGGTAGGCGTGTGTCACCCAGGCTCTGCTGCTGTACCCAAATGAGCTACGTTAAAGCTGGTTTGGGCCTGTCTGCGTGAGTTCTGCTCCCACCTCATGATTGCACTGTAGACATATCCACTGTTGTTTATGCTAAAATGATTCGCTGGTGGAGATCCCAATAAAGGGCCAGACATAGGCTGTCCTACGGGCTGGTGTAAGCGAGTAGAGGGGACACAAGGCCTGCCCATTCTCCCTTCTTCTGGCGTTCCATATGCTAAGTTTCCTCTTGATAAAGCAAATCATGCTCTCAATAGCTGCCTCACCCCCTTCATGGGGGCATCTGTGCAAGATCCAAGGCTGGCAGCTTCCACCCTCTTCTGACGCACCCTTCTAACATAGTTATAGCTTGGGGATCATATACTGTGACACGTCAGAGTTGACTCTCTGCTTGGGGCAGCAGGGAGATGAGGAGGAAGACTGACTCCTCAAGTTAAATCAGTCTTTCTTCTGGCTCCTCAGCAATGTGTCACAAAGCCACTAAAAACCCACAGGGGACCTCCAGATTACAGGCATGATATGTATCCTCTGTTCACCAAAGTGAGCAGTTACTCTCCTAAGCAGTCTCCCTGATTTTGCCACATTGTGTTTTTTTTTTTTTACCATTACTTTACTCATGTAAGTAGAGGGTTCACAATGTAGCTCTTAATAGAGTGTTAAGTAATAGTATCTCTGCTCCGGTCTATACTGCAGTGTGATTTCAGCAGCAATCAAAGGGAGATATGCAAAGTATCTAAAATGCCTTGTGTATCTCCCTCCTATTTACCGTGCTGTGTTCAGTAGCCTGAGTCAGAGGGAAACCCCTTTCTTCCAATTCAGTGCTACACTTTCTGCAGAGGTTGTCTTCCAGCATCGTCTTCCTGATTGACTGAGCTGGTCATCGCAGACTTGATCAGTCAATCAGGGAGATGGATCTAAAGGCAACTACTGTATGACCTGATCCCATGTCTTACACTCCCTTACATTTATTTGCATTCCACTCTATAAATTCCCTCACCTTCAAAGCGTCTGATGAAGTGAGATTTTTCTCCCACGAAAGCTCATGCGATAAATAAATCTGTTAGTTTTTAAGTGCCACAGGACTCTGCTTCTTTCGCTGAACTAGACTAACAGGGCTGCCCCTTTGGAACTAATTCTCCACCATCACTGAACACAAGCCCTCTGTTTTACGTTCTGTTTCTATTCCTCCAATTATAAGGTCATCCAGAACTTCTTGTATGATATCCCAATCCTTCTCAGTATTGGCAATATCTCCCAAGTCTATGCCATCCATAAACTTTGTTCCTATTGCATCCTAGGGAAAAGTAGCACAGATGGTGAGTTCAGGCAAGTCACTTACAGAAAGAACGAGAGAGAGAGAGAATTAGAGTTGGAGCAGATCAAGTTTAGACTTAGGAGTTCCTTGTTTTGTCACCAGGCCTCACTGTAAGAAAAAGTTTGGCATAAACAGAATTGAACAGAGATTGATTCAAAAGAAAGATTTTATAATTGGAAAGGTTGCTACATCCTCCACCTTAACTAGATGCCAGACTCACTGTTTTTTCCGCCTCTTTTTCATGCCAGTGGAGATGTTAGAGTCTGCAGGTAACACGCTGTTATACAGGGCTTCTGTCTCTTACTTGGAGTGTACCCAGTGTCATTAATAGTTGAATGCTCCTCTCACTTTCCATGTCTCGACTCTGGTTTTAGGATGAAACAACACACTAGGATACCAGTTTGTTTGTTTTTAATGGCATTAAAACCACCCCAGGGTACATAGCAGTGGAAAAGCCACCAGCCTGTGCAATCTCTGATCCTGAGTCAGCCCCCATTGGACACATTATGAGCCAGTCACTGACTTCAATGACAGTGTGTAGCCTGGAAACGAACGAGCTTCAATATTACATGCACCCAGTATTTTTGCCTGGATGACATCATATGGCTAGCTATTCATTAGTAGGAAATCAGAATGAGAGAACAGCCATAAAACACAAACCTGTGGAATGGCGCAAGGCAAAAACCCTTGTAGAAAATATAAGTGCGTTATGGGAACATGGTTAACATTTAGATTTATGTAGCGCATAAATCTGAAAGGCATAAAATGTCAGCTCATTACAGAGCACTGAATCACACCAGCTATCTGGGAGCGGAGACATCCAGACACACCCGTCTGCTCATGCTCACTCTGACTCATAGAGAATAAAAACCTGATTTGACAGCACAACTGGGGCTGAAGCTGTTCTCTCAGTTAAGCAGTTTGCGTAGACCGGGATCAGCAACACAGGCTCCGTGAGCCACCTGTGGCTCCCGGTGTGTCCCCTTCAGGCTCCCTGGCAGGTGTGCTCCGGGGACTCCCAGCTGGCTGCAGCATCAGGGCCAAAGAAGGGGGCTCTCAGCTGGTGCAAGCCCCCCACTTTTGAGGCACCAGGGTTGCTCCCACCCTCCCCAGAATTGCACGAGCTCGAAGCAGTCCAGCGGCTGCGCCTCGACCTGTAGCGCTGGCAGGGGGTGTGCGGGAGGCAGGCGCTCCCTCTGTCCGTCCATCGGCTGGTGGGGTGGAGCAGCGCTGCCCCGCCTACCCCCAGCCGGCCGTTCTTCCCAAGAGTGGCTGGCGGAAAGCTGCAGCTTGCGGAGCTGGGGCCCCAGAATGGCCCCTCTGCGGAGTTCAGGCTGCTTTGACCCGGCCCCTCCAGGGCTGGACAGGGGCCACCTTGCCCTCAGGCCCTGAGTCGGGCCTCTTCAGCCCTGGAGTGGTCGGGTTGAAGAGTCCTGAACTCCGTGGAGGGGCCGCTTCAGGGCCTCACCTCCACAAGGTGCAGCTCTCCGCCAGCCGCTCTTGGGCAGGATGGCTGGCGGGGGTGTAGGCGGGGCAGCTCTGGTCTGCCCCGCCAGCGGAGAGAGGGGCAGAGGACATGCATGCCACCCATTCACACCCCGCCAGTGCTAGGGGGCCATGGGGTGGCTGCAGGGCTGGCTCCTGCTCATGCAGTTGTGTAGGAAAGGTGTGTGGGGGGAATGGCTCTTCTCCACTTTCGGGTTGGCGAGCCATGGCCTAGACTTTCTCTAGTTTCTGAGAACCTCTCTTCTTAGCTTTAGCTTGTGAAATATTTGTTGGGGGTATTTTCCAGTTTTCTTTGGATCTCGTTTTAAGACTTCGAATATTGAACTTCTGTAGTATTCTAACTATAGTCTTGATGCTTAAATATGGCTTTATACATACTGGCTTTGGCCCAGCAGATTTCTTCCTTCATCCTCCTTATTTACGATCTTTCCATTTCTCTTACCCCACTAAATTCTACACAGCCTCCCTTCAGTGTAATATATACCCTGAATATTCACTTATAGTCTTGTTTCCTGTTCATTTGCATGCTTTGTTCCAGAACTGCTTGTGTCTTCTTAACACCCATAAGCAGAAACCATACCTGAAACTTAGTCTGATAAAACCATTCTGCGTTTCTGTAGTTGGTGGAGACCTTGATGCAATTGACTGTTAATCCAGACGTGCTCAGTGAATCAGCAACATTTCCAGCAAAGGGAAACTTCCAGAAGAAGCAGTGCCCCAAAAGACCAGTCCATAATATTGCTGTGAAATAGTACACTAGGGGATGCAAAATGCCCCTTCTCTCTCCCACACACTTCCTTTCTCTCTCACCAAATACTGATTGGTAACAGTTACACTTTTGTTAAAAACTACAAGCACAGAAAAGGCCAGTGCATCTTTGTTACTTTGGAAAATGTTCTGTTATGGCCCAGAAATGTACCCCAGAATAAGGAAAAATAATTTTCTTTATGATCCTGACACTGGATGACAATTTCCAATGCTGAGGGGTCATCTGAGTCCCTAGGATAGTCACTTTGGGTGCAAAGTGCCAAATGGTCATTTGCACAATTACCATGCACATAGTTGAAATATGTGCATGTGAAGTTGGTGGTTGCATTGTGATTATATCCAGGCAATCCCAAGAAACAGAATTTTCCATGTAGGTGTGCTTTTTAAGTAGACTATTCTGAAAATGTAACTTCTAATGACTGCCAATTGGAGACATGGGGTTTTTTTTAATTTACATTCTGTACTCTGACTGATGTTTGGTAACCCAATCTATCGTTACACAGATATCACCATGATCAGACACTGAGTAACAGGAACAAGCTTTCAGATAACTGTAGATGTGAGGTAGCATGTTGAATCCAGCCTGTCACCTCTCAGAAACAAGAGCTGAGTATTTCTCTCCCTCTAAGATTTCTGGCTATTTTCACAGGTAAAATTTATTTAAATTCTGACTGATTTGTCACCCTGTGTGAACAGTTCTTAGTCAGCTTTTTCCGGTTCAGTTTCCATCTAGTCTTGTAGAGTACATTTAATGTGAAGATCTCATTTGTTCTTCAGAAGTCTGTTCAATTTTAGAGGCTGCATTATTCCTAAAGCTCTCCTGTGTTCTTTGGAAGCCTCTTCAATTTCATAGGATGCGTTGTCCCTATCAACTTCTTCACGGGCCTGAAGTTCATTATGCAGTTCTTCTTTTTTACAAAGCTTTTTCTTTCTTGAGCAAGAGCTGGAAAATAGACTATTTCTATAGAGCAGGATCTGGGCAAGGGGTATTTATAGCGAACAAGAAGCTGATAGGAGTCAACTGTGTGCCCTTATTGCCACGTAGGCTAACAGCATATTGGGCTGCATTGGTAGGAGTATTGCCAGCAGATCAAGTGAAGTGATTATTCCCACCTAGTCAGTACTGATGAGGCCACATTTAGAGTCCAGGAGGATTTGAACAAATTAGAGGGAGTCCAGCAGAGGCCACAAAAATTATTGGACAGCTGGAGCACATGATTTATGAGGAAATGCTAAAGGAACTAGACTTGTTTAGTCTGCAGAAGAAAAGAGTGAGGAGGGATTTGAAAGCAGCCTTCAAGTACCTGAAGGGGTAGCTTCAAATAAATAAATAAATAGATAAACCCTGGCTGTTCTCAGAGGTAGCAGATGACAGAACTAAGCAATGGTTTCAAGTTGCAGTGAGGGAGGTCTGGGTTGGATATTAGGAAAACCTTTCTCACAAAGAGGTTGTTGACGCTCTAGAATTAGGCTACCCAGGGAGGTGGTGGAATCTCCATCCTTCATGTTTTTTAAGGAGCAGCTTGACAAAGCCCTGGCTGGGGTTGGTCCTGCTTTGGGCAGGGGTTGCACTAGATGACCCTCTGGGCTCTCTTTCTGCTCTAATCTTCTACAATTCTACGGTATTCACCCCTGCCACTTGCATTACTAACTAAACACCTAGATTTAATTAGATGAAGCCCTGCGAATAGTGTAGTGGCTAGCACTTCTGCTAATATGCAGAAGGTCCTGGATTCAAGCCCCAGGGGGTTGGACTCGATGATCTCATGAGGTCCCTTCCAACCCTATGATTCTATTCTATTCAAAATCAATCAAGATCTAACTAACTTCTTGCTACTTAGGCCATTAGTTTAATACAGTTTGGATAGCACAACTTCATCAGACGCTTTGAAGATCATCCCATTCTGTAAGTTCCCCTATGTTCAAAGCGTCTGACGAAGTGGGATTTTTCTCCCTCGAAAGCTCATGCACTAAATTAATTTGTTAGTCTTGAAGTGCCACAGAGCTCCTTGTTTGTTCTACCGTTCAGATACCAGGGGTACCATGTGTAAACTGTCTTATTTAAATGAACGTCAGCTACACCTGGTTGAGCAACAGAGAATCTTATGAGAAATGCATCTAGTGTGTATAAGCAAGCTCTGTGACTTGTCCGTACCTGGTGAAAGGACATGACAGTGGGATTCAGGAATGGTTCCTCCCATAATGCAGTGTGACAGCAGCCTGGGCGATTGTTTGGTATGGCAGCCAACTCTGCTGTTGCATCCAATACAGAATGTGGACTGCAAGTTGCTGGGGGAGGCCTGGGGTTTTTCCCTTTCCCTGTCTACAAAAGCAGTGTATGGAGAAGAACCTAAATGCAGGATTTCAAATACCTGACAGTATTTCTTTTAAAAGGGAGGGTTTTTAATCCCATTTTTACAGAGGTTTTTAATAAACATTGTAAATGGCTTACTTAACAGGTCAACAGATATATATATATTTTTAATGCCAAGAACTGCAGTTCCCAGCACATCTCAGCACACCAAGGAAATGCTTGAAATTCATGGCTAATAAAATATTTAAGCCTGTAACCTAATCTCCTGGAAATCTGACAGAGCCACGCACTTGAGACCAATGCCATGCTGTCATTGGAGCCTCAGCGTGTAAGAAGCAGATTCTCTGTTTTTGAAGAAATAAGGTTGCACAGTGTAAGAAAAATTATATGTAATCTCTTCTGTAGGACAGTGAGAAAGG
>ML681998.1:40933308-41133568 GCA_007922195.1 Podocnemis expansa | reverse complement strand
GAACCACACCTCGTTCTCTGCTCATTGGAGTCTCGGCTGGGAACGGGTCTGCTTCATTGGGGAGGCTCTGGTGTGCCTCTTTCTGAACTTGAGGGCCAGAGTTAGATTTTTCCCCCACAACAGTATATATTAGAGGAGTTTCTGAACTTTCTGACACTCTCTTGGAGACTTACAAGAATTCACCCAACATTAGGTTTGCAGCTCATCCCCCTTCTTTAGAAGGGGAAATGTACACCGAATACTCCACGAGGTTCTGCCTTCATGAAGTAGAAGGGGCAACATGATGGACAGAATGAGGGCCCTAGCTTAAAAAAAAAAATCTCTGTACAGTTCAAGGGTCTGTGGGAAGAAACAGCCATGAGCATCACATCTCCCAATTCACCTTCATCCAGTCTTTGAAAAGCTGAGGAAATCATAATCCTTGGTTCTACTTCAACCACTGATTTGATGCGTCGCTCAGAGCTAATAGCCTGCAGAGCAGGTGTGGTCTTAGTCTTTCTGGGGCCCTGGGCAAAAGACAAGGATGGGGGTCCCCCATGCCTCCCCCTCCTTCCTTACTGGGGCCCCTGCTTCCGTCCCCTGGGCCTCACCGGTCTCCAGCCGCTCCCTCTCGGCCTCTCCAGGGCACCCGCCCCGGGCACCTCCATATGCACCTTATTTCCTCTAGGGTCCTCACCTCACCTGGCTGGCTGGAGCTGTGAGGGCAGTGTCGCTCCCGGGCCTGGCTTGCCAGTCCCACCCTGGCCCAGAAGTGAGTAGGCGGCCAGGAGATTTAAAACAGGAAGCCTTTGCCTGGCCTGAGCTCCCACCCTGCCCTGGGGTGAGCCCCCCTCCCATTACCCAGCGCAGGGCCCTGGGCAATCACCCAGACTTCGCCCATAGCCAAGGCCACCTATGCTGCAGAGACATTAAATAAAGAGAGGTAGGTTTGTCTCGATCGAAGATGTCTCATGAAGGGGAAGTTACAACTATATTTAATTATGTTTCTGCTGAGGTAAGGCTCACTGATCTTCAATTCCCTGGTCATCTTTAGTGCCTTTATTAAAGAGAGCTGCAGCTACTCTAATACAGTGGGGTGGTTCCCCCAATAGGTTGTAAATTATCATCATTCCATCTGTGGAGCAATGACGATTTACACCATTGGTGTATCTGCCTCAGAGCCTGGTTTTAATACTAGGTTGTGTATTTGGAGTCCCAGTCCTACTCCTATTGAAGCTAATGGAAGATTTGCCATTGACTTCCCTGGCCACAGGACTGGAGTTTAGGTACTTAATTCCTAAATTCCTGATAGCTGGAGAAAGCTTATTTTGCAATTTCTATAGTGCATGTGACTCAGCAAAGGAAGAACAAAGACACCAAAATGGGATCAGGAAGGGAAATGATAGAAAATAATATTTGGAAATGATAGGGAAGGAAATAATGACAGCTGGGGGAAAAAGCTGGTCTCGAGTTTGAGTGCTAACAGGTCCTTGTGGTTGTTCGTCAGAGCCAGTGGTTCTTTAATAATGGCAAGTAGTTGGGTCTTATTGTCAGGGTGCAGATTTTGATGCACATGGGGCCCAGTTTATATCAGTGGGTTTTAGGCTTCCTGTAGCTGATTATTCTATTAAAAGCACAACCTGCAGCTTCGGACATCAGGCATTTGTGTTACATGTATGGGACAGACAGAAGGGCACTGCAGGATTCTGGGACAAATGTCAAATCCTTACTAGGTACCTAGTTAGAAAACCTAGTAACACGTGCACTTTTTGAGCAAGATTTGTAAACCTCACTTTCCTTTTTATTTCAGTCTGAAATAGGTCATTTATATCCCCCCCCCCCAAAAAAGGGATTGTCAGGAAGCCAGTCAAAGATGAGCTGAACGTAGCGTTGCAGATGCTTAAATATCCACACAGCTTTTTCTTCTCATGAAAATCTGTACATTACTTTGCCTGGTTTAATGAAATTCATGCCTTTGCAATTAAAGCAGCTTGTGATATACAGGGAGAGAATGGAAATCTGCAAGGCTATACCACCCAGACACACATACACTTAGCAGTTAGGCACGATCGTCTCATCTGATGCCTGACACAAAGAACAGAAAAGGGTGTAGGTGGCACCATACAGCCCTCTGCACAGTGGACCAAAATGAGAGAAAAACAGAGTGCTCCCAAATGCATGGCTAATGTAGCGAGATTGAAGTGTTGGAGGAGGGTTGTGAGTAAAACAGGGGGTTTGGAAAGCAGTATATCCTTGGTTCAAGTCGCAGCTTTGTCACAGACTTTAATTGTGACCTTGGACAAGTTGTTTAGAATGTTTCTGTGCCTCAGTTTCCTCATCTGTAAAATGAGGAAGTCACACTTTACTAAGCCACTGACATTTCTGATGCTAAATCAGTGGTCAGGGTTGTTGTATGTATTTTCTTAATATTTGCATTATTGTAACAGCTAGAGTCCCAGCTATAAACCAGGATCCCATTGTGCTGAGGTCTGTACAAACATAGAATAAAAAGATGGTGCTACTACCAAAGAGCTTACAGTCTAAGCGTAAGATCAGAGACAAGAGGTGGGGACACAAAGACATTTTAGAACTGTGCTGCTAGTCCAGTCTCGCTTCCCTGGTCTTATGTCTCTCTTATTCCTGCAGCTGTGCTCTGCCCAACTTTCATCCACCCTGGCAAAAATCTGGAGGGCGATGTAACCCATTTGCCCTCCTTACATTGCCCAAGGGTTAGCGTTAGCTTATTTTAAAAATTATAAATAACCCAATGATAATATTACATGGGGAAGCTGAGGCAACACTGTACCTGGATTTCATATGCTGTGGTATAGGCTCCCCTTGTTTGTGATTTGCCAGTCGCCCCTGTGTCCAGAGGCTCAAATATATGTGCTATTCTTCATTACTGGCCTGCATCTGTGCTAGCAACTCTATGCATATATGAAAATCCTGTTTCTACCTTTATCATAGTACATTGCAGCTGGCATGCATTTCGTACAATACAGTTTAGGTTCCATGTTCATGTTGGTGCATGTATTTTTTGAATGAGCAAATGAGAGGCAATTGAGTGGTTACCAAAATAAGAATGAGAGAGAAGTGGAACATAAAAAGACAGTTGAGTTCCTATATAAAGTTCCAAAAATTGACATTTATTTGGTAGTCAGAACAGTTCCAAGTGTCGTCATAAAACTGAATGCTGAAAAATAAAAAATAAATGATAATAAAAAGGTGCTGTAAAGAAATATAAATAAATAATAATTTACAATAAAATAATATAAAACTGTCATTAATAGCAAAATAAAAATATTTATTTAAAATAATTTTAAAATAAATTAATATCTAATAGTTGAGTTATGCATGCTTGTATATTATATTATATAAATACATTGCATTTATAATTAATATTTTATACATTTATATTATATAAATATATTTATATTATGTACATTTATATTTATAAAATAAATTATTCATCCATCACTTATATGAGAAAATGTGCAAACTGAGACATAATGGGGGATAAATGTGTGGCTGGTAATAAAAGGTGCCCCTAAAATGGTGTTTAGACCACTGTGCCTCCATTAGTGTATGCATTAGGCTTTTCTGGGAGGATGATTAAAAGATTGTCCCCATAAAACACAAATGGGAGGATGTAATAAAAGTGGGAACCTAAGACACAAGGCCAAGTATGGTGGGGCAGGGCCTGAGGTTGAGCTAAGGCAGTAGTGAAGTAATTAATTATTATGATGCAAATATAGGAGAAATCAGAAATCACAAAACTGGAACTGGCATTGCAGGAATTCACATTCCTGAAGAAATGCTAGACACAGAATCCCAGGACATTCCAGAACACCCTGATACTGGAAATGGTTCAAGTGCATTCCTCGAAAATAACAAGGACATACTGCTCTCTTCAAGATCAAAATAATACTATAGTACAGATCTTTTGACCGTACGATTCTGTAAAAAGTAAAGGGTGTTTCTTGCCACATCAGAGGGTGGCAGCTACACATCAGAGAAGTGATATAAAACTTGTGTTTATCAGTATATAAAAGAGAGTTTCAAAGAGAGCGTGTTTGTGTGGTTGAGTGATAAACGAACATTCCTGCCGTTTACTGAGCCAGTCCATTGTCATGGACATACATCTATTAAGTGTATTTGTAGCATATATAAAGGGTACTTTTTACTGTGTTTTGTGGAAGATAAACATGGCCTCATGCCTCTGTTACTGAAATGGCAATCTGGTCTTATTGGGTAATCCAGTAATGGTTTGCTGTAGCAGCTATTTGCAGAGAACTGGGACAACGTACACAACACAGCCAACACCTTGTGGCAGGTGTATTAGAGAATGTGGACTAAGAAACTGATTTTCATACAACTCTATGCTTTCTGTGTCTGATCAAAAGAATACAGAAATGAAACAGTGACTGAAAATCCGTGTGATTTTACAACGGTGATGTTTAGCCTTAGTGTTAATCCTGCCGAAGGGATAATTAATGAAACGTAAGATCATATAGCAATGCATGGTGCATGTCAGAATAATGAAGTAGGCTTTGACAAATCAAAGTGAGTTTATGGAGACAATGCATTAAGATTTTGTTCAAATGAACTGTTTTAAAGAAAGCTAAAGAATGTGGAAGTAAAAGTAAGAGAGTGGCTAGTTTTTTCAGAAAATAAAGATCATGTATTTTGTGTGCCATGCCTTCTTTTTGAGGACTGGAAGAATGGTACAAGTGTGTGTTCTACAGCATGAAAAACCACATTGCCACAAATTATGCATCACTGCTTTGAAAATAAAAAGAGCTGCCAAGGAGCGAGTTGGCAGAATAGTGCAATAGTTGAAAGAGGAGAGGTAATATTGGAGTCTCTAGAGAAGTGTTTTAAAATGTATATCTGCCATGACGAACTATTCAGGGGAACAATTCTTTTCCACACACAGAGGAGTTAAAAGAGTTAAAAACTACTTGTGGAACCCATGGTACAAGAACAATTAAACACACTGTCCCTCTAACTAGTGAAAGAGATTTTCTAAAAGATATGGATTGAGAGGCTGTTGTTAGCATGTTCGCAGAGCATAAGTCAAGGAAGAAACATGCACATTCAAGAAAGCAGCACCTACCCGCTACCTATGCGATGTTTTAATTGCATGCAGGTTTTGTTATCGTATTGAATAAGTATTTAAATTATCGTTTATAGTTTCCCTTTTTTCTATCTGAAGGTTACTTATAGTCAGGGAGGACTGAACACCCTGTGATTAGGGATAACTTTCATACAATGCTCTGACACCATGTCATTCTGTGGTCTTGAGGTTGGGTCCCCATCTGTGAGATGGAAGAGATAATATTTTCTTAGCACCTGCTGGAGTTAGGAGGATTATTTTGTGTGGAAGCATGTATAGTACTTTCAAGATGGAAGGTGTGATGGGGTGGATGGGCTCCTTTCAGTCTGCCCTGAGTGAGAAACAGCATGCAGCTGAGCTGTGTTGGGAGCAGAAGAAGGACCTGTATAGTCTGTGTCCTGCTGTAGCTTATTTCATGTCTCCTTGTTAAACTGGCTATCACATTAGCAGGCATGTGAAAAGAGCAATGAACCCGAGGGTATATCCACTCTTCCCTCAGCCCCCACTACATTGCGGCCCACGATGTAAGCAGCCTATGCGGAGTAATAAAGGGGCATGCTACGTCCCCCAGTCCTCAGTGCTGTTGTGTAGTGTCTCTCTTGACCCAAGCCTCTGTAAGTGTGGTGTATTGTTAGTGCAGGTATTGGCACCCGTAAGCAATATTGTAGCGAACTTCTTAGTCAGTCACTGCCCTCTGTTGCTGGAATGGACCTGTAGTCTTGAAAACAAGAGAAACTAGGTCTTATCTTAGCTGCCACCATGACATAGCAATCAGAGTAGCTGTCATATACGCTGGGAAAAGGAGCTGGGTGAAATTTTTTAGCCAAACTTGGTTTTGGAGGCACTGTAGCATCTTGAAGTTTCCTGACAGTTTCACTTAACTGTTGATGGGGTGGGTGGCAAAGAGGAAAAAAAATAAACAAGTCTAAAAAAGTCTAAATACTTGGTTTTAAGACTGCCTGAATGAAATTTTTCAATTGAAGAGGATGTCTCATTTTGAAATTGCCTTCACGTTTATTTTAAACATTTAAAATGAAAAGCGCAGAATATGCCAAAATTGAAATGAAACATTTTTTTCAATGACAAATAAATGGTTTTTTATTCACTTTTTTTAAAGCTTTGTTTCATTTTGATCCAAAACCAATGTTTGGAACTGCTAGAGAATGAAAAATCCATTATTCTCAGTGGTCTTTGGTGGAGTCTTTGTAATCTAGTGGTTTTCTACATTATTGCAGTACACCATCTTTTATCTTTCTGTCCATCTGGATAAGGTATTCACATCACCTTAACACTGTGATGACTGGGAGTTGCCTTTCATTCAAAGATCTTAAAGCACCCACTTCATTTCCAAAATAAATGATGTGAAGGGAGCCAGTTGTCTCCAGCTGTTTCCTAGGGGACAGTCTTCCAAAACACACAAACTGCTGCCATATCTGATGCCCGTTGGTACCTTTGCACCAGCAAGTGCCAAAGCTGGATTGGGCACAGTGATTGAACTCCTCTTTTGCCCAGAGAGATGGTTCCTTTAGTTCAAAGTGGAGCATGTTTTCTCCCATTCCCCTTTGAAGCTCTCACTGCTGCTGCGTTACCTGGGCTGTGCCACTTTTGTGAGTAGAAGGAGGTTTTTGTTTTCCAGAGCTGCTAACATGGTGCCTTTTATATGTTGCACATGCACACTCTATCTCATGTCATTTCAGAGGGAAGGGGCAATGCTCAATATCTGAAAATGAAGCCAAATAATAATTCATGATATTTAGCCTTTATACAGATGATGAAAAAAGGATTTGATACCTCAGTCGGTACTTATGAGCCTTTTACACACATAAGTGTGGGTCTAGCTCTTAATCTGTGGCACCTGTATTTAAAAATGGGGCCCTTTGAGAGGAGTCCTTTGTCTGTCTTTTCAAGACCAGTGGAAGTCACTGTCCTTACAAGTAAGCCTGTGAAATTTAATGATCAATGACTGAAATATATTTTCTGAGGGTAGCATCTGGCTTTTCCTGGTTATTCCATCCAATCTAGCAGTGAGCAATACTCCCGGCATTATGCCAAATGTAAACACAAATTAACCTTGTGCAAACAGAGCTCCTTTTTTTTAGAAGTGCTGTTGAACAACATTTTGATTTAATGCTGACTGATTTCTCTGGGTATTATTTTACCAGTTATTTTCCCCTTCTATGTGCAATGACTTTTACTGGGCCAAGTTCAGATTCCCTGTAAGACAATGCAATTCCAGTAAACTCAAATTGCGGCGGAAGGATAAGGGGACACAGGTAAGGTTTACTAGCAAAGGAGAGAAGATGGAAAGAAGAACAGAGACTCAAGAGGGGGAGAAAATGCACAGGAAGTCTGTAAAATATTCATCATACAACCTAGAGCAGATGCTGTAATCACCTTATTCGAAGTGTATTCTGTTTCTTTTATTTGTGTCGCTAGGTTAATGTTACCTGACACACTGATTAGTGGATGTAGAAGATCTGTAAGCAAATGTAATTCAGTGGACAGGAAGCAGAGACCGTAGTACATGGAAAAGACGGTAAATAAGGTCCAGGCAGTTCAGTGTTGAGTATGTACATTGATAAAGCAGAATCTCCCCCCTGCTGACTTGTTAGGATTTTGTAGAGGGGATGCATGTTCTGTAGCTGTCTGCAGGGCAAGGGTCTGCAACCTGTGGCTCCAGAGCTGCATGCGGCTCTTTGGTTGTACCCTTGTGGCTCTGCGCTCCGGGCCGCCTGCCACTGGGGCATCCTGTGGGTGGGCTGTGCCGGCCTCCTGACCAGCACCCGGGGAGCCGGCAGAGGGCCTGGTCCTGCTTCCAGGCTCCCATCCACCCCCCACCAGGGAACCCTGTGGCAGGCACTCTGATCCAGCTCCCTCCACACCGCACCAGGCGTCTACACCCATTGTGGTTCTCAAAAGACTTGGCTATTGAAGGAATTTTTAAAAAATTACTCCTCTCATCTTTTGGATTACAGATCCTGGCCCAAGGGGATATATGTTAGCTGCCATCAGAGACAGCATAATAAGACGTATGCTGGAAAGACTAGCAATGCTGTGAGGCCCCTTTATAAACTATCTGAAGTTAATGAAGTTAACAAACTGCGTGTTTGAGCACAGGCCAAACGAGTATCCTCAGAAGTATAAAATGTTGCTGTTTTAGCTCACTTACAGCTTGGAATTTAATTATTCCAGAGTCTCTCATCTCTCAAGCCGTTTCCCAGCAAGTGTGTACATGTACTCGCCTTCAATTCCCTTTGTAATTAGATAATAAGACAAAGGCTGAAAAAGCAAAATAATCAGTTCTAGATATTTGAATCTGAAAAAGCAGATGAATATTTCCCCAGCCTATCTCTGGCTTCTAATTGGAATTGCATTGAGCTGACAATGCCTGACTTGCAAGGATACAAAACTCATTTCCCTTCTCAGTGTGCTGAGAGCAGGTAAATAATTCCCAGCTCAGTTCTGTAATGTGTTGTCTTAGCTCTTGTACTAGGGGTATTCCATTTGAATTTTGCTTTGTCTCCATATTATTAATTCTTGAATAACATGCAGGTTGTTGCTAAATGCCTCACTTACACAGTCAAGGTTGCCAGCTCCCAGGAACTGGATGAGGGACATGATTTTATTAACTCCCCTACTGTCAAATGCTTTCATTTTTCTTCATTATGGGTGTGTTTCCGACCTTTTGTGTGGGATCTTGGCTCAGGCTGTCTCACATTACTGAGACTGCTGCTTCATCTCTGAGTGCTCCTTGGCAGAGCAAGTTGGTTTCTTGTCATCACAAAAGTTCTCCCAAGCCCTTCACAGTACAAGCACCAAAGGGAGCCAAGGGCATCATGTCACCAAGGAGGATGGCGCTCCCCCTGCCAAACAGGAGATGGGGCTAGAGGAAGTGTCTCTCTCCAGACCTCCTTCCCAGCATTCAGACTGGGGGAAGGAGCTCCGCATCAGAGGGAAGGTTTTACAGCCAAACTGGGGGATGTTGGAGGATGATCTAGGAGACCTAGCAACTTGCTGAAGCCAGAAAAATAGACTGTGTTGTGAAATCAAATCTGCACTCTTAGTGATAAAACAGGGAAAGCAAAATTCAACACAATTCCATACCACGTCTGTCGTCTTGATTCCTGTCCCATTTACCAGTGTGTTCCACCTAATTCAGTGCAGTCAAACTAGTGAATGGTGTGAGTGACGGGAGAATCAGGCTCTGTATTTTACGTATTTTAACAAAAAGGCAAAAGGGTTGAGTTTTGCATGGCAAAAGTTCTGTGCTGGACACAGTGCTTCTCTATGGACTGTTGTGTAGATGGTTGTGTTTTTAAGTACAGCATTGTTCAATGCAAGACATTCCTCTTTGTGAAGCCCTTCCCATGATGATGGGGGCCAAAAACACAGGTTTATCTTATGGTGGAGGCTATTTAAAAATAAAAAGCCACTGAGTACTGTGAAGCACAGACTTTGAAACCTCTGTGCAATTTTCCTCTCTTTCCATATGTGTATAGCTGGCACCTAGTTACAGCAGTGATCACTGCTCAGTAACTACCTATGTACCGAACAGCACATGTTCAAATTTTTTTAAAAATAAATCCTTGTCAGCCTGTTCCTACATTGTTTTCAACTTATCTCACTGAAACTCAATGGACAGTGACCTCCATGGAAGCTCGGATGTATTGAAAACGTAATTAGAAACTCTGTATTTGGATCAGATGATTCTATTTCTATATGTGCTGATAGTTTATTAGCTTTGGGGCAAACAGCCAGGTATGTTTCTGAGAGAGCCAGCATTGTAGCAGGAGGAAATCACTTCTATGGCCAGATAATGGATGACTGTGTACCTAAAATGATGCTCTATGGCGGGGGTCTGAAACTCACGGCCTGAGGGCTGCATCCTTCAGTTATTTCTTGCAGCTCGCACTGTGACACTGTTGCTATCAATATTTGCAATATCATTGTATGAAATGGTTTCAGTGGTGCAGCACTTGGGCTACTATACTAGTCCTTGTGCATGATGTGGCCCTTGGGCTAACATACTAATCCTCATGCTGCCCTCGTGGTGATTTGAGTTTGAGACCCCTGCTCTGTGATATGTTCTTGAAGGAGGATAGCAATGTTAGACATGTTAACCTGTGCCAGGGACCAGTCCTATTCTCAACTTCACTATGGATGATTCATTGATTTGCATGCAGCAGAACTTGTGCATTTCCACTTGTAGCAGCCTGGGGCAGAGCTGACTCACACCAGCTCCCTAAGCTGCAAGAGGCAGCGGTCCACATGGCCCACAGGTGGGGTGGCTAAGTAAAGCCAGACCAGGAGGGAGCGAAGGGACAGTTAAGAACAGCTGCTCAGCCCAGCAGTTGAGGTGTACAAGTTGGCTGGGGGCAGAGGCACAGAGGAAGAGTGAGACCAGCGACAGGGGCTGGAGCTTTGCAGTCAGCGGGTGGTAGAGCCAGCAAAGGCAAGGAGCTCAGTGTCCAGGGCCAGGACTGACTTGTGTATGGATTGTAGGTTTCTTCACTGTAAATAAAGAGCATGGGTGTTTGCACCAGAAAGGAGAGTGTGTCTTTTGTGGGAAAGGGACGAGGAGAGTTGCACATGGCTACCACACTACATAAGCAGACTGGCAGAATATTGAGGGCAGGATGTATGGGGTTTGTCTTGCACAGCAGGACTGAGGGTGTGGGTGGTGGTGGGATGGGGAAGTTACTTTGTCCTTTGCCCTGTGGTGGGGCTGCAGAGGACCATGACAGGCAGGAGAAGCCACTGCAAAGTGACTGCAGCTTTGTAAGAGGGTTCCTGCCTTTCCGCAGACGCCTCTGTTCAGTACCACTACTGGCCGCTGGCATCTGAATTTTGTCCTTAGGTAACAGCTGTAGTTTTAAAGTGTTGTTTCTTTTCTCCAGAGCCAACAAGTATCCACTTTTGGTCTTCATACCAGTACTTGGATCACACTAGGTACATTAATAAATAGTTTATAAAGGGTTGATAAATGATTAAAGATGTTTTATGTGCTCTAAAAACAGAAAGTGTTATATAGATGGATATATCAATCTGCCCTGTTAGACTCTAACAATTTATTGTCGTTCATTAATCTTTATTAAATTATCTATTAATTTATTAACCATTTGTTTATAAATGCACCATTAATATGAAGCGTGGCATATGTTTGTGTTCTTTGTAACAACAGTGGGGAATCTGAACTTTGTTGCTAGGGTTTTCTCTGTTGTTGTTATTTAATAGCATTTTCAAAACCTACTTGAAGAGAAATTCATAGCACTTGTTACACTCTTTACCATACAGCTTCCTATACATGTATCTCCTAGTTGGTCTATCCATCTAGATAAGTGGTTTTTAAATGTAGGGTCAGGACCCCCAGTACTGGTTGCATACCCTTAGGTACTGGGTTGTGGTGCCCCCTGCTGCTGCAAAAAGATTGGAGTGCATTGCTCAAAGATGTAACTGTTGGGTTGTGGACATAAATGTTTCTTTTCAACCGGGTCCCAAGGGAAGAAGGTTTGAAAACCACTAGTCTAGGGTACTATAACTCCTGCTCCCTCCGTGGAACACTGTAGTATTGTATGATAAATACAGGATGTCTACAAGATGCCATATTGTTATTGTATCTCACCATTGTAATAGATGGATTCCATGTGAGATTCCAGAGCGCAGGCGTGAATTGTGCCGTGCTACATGATTGTGTCCTGTCTTACAATGAGATTCTATGTATGTCCTCACTTGTTGTGATTTGTACAACAGTAATACGTCTGGCCCCCAATTTGCCAGTGAGCATCTGATGAAGTGGGATTTACTCCCACAAAAGCTCATGTGATAAATACATTTACTAGTCTTTAAAAGTGCCACGGGACTCCTTGTTTGCTCTTCTTCCCAGTAAGCTTCCATTCAGATGAGACACAGCAGGTGGATAGAGCAGAAGGGGCCAGAACAAGGAACCAATGAAATGATTATGATCAGCTTAGTAAGTAGCCACCATGGTACGCCAAGTGTGTAGCCACACTGAGCCCTTCTGCTTCTGGTTCGTAGTCTTGTCTGGGCCGTGATAATAAAGAATCAGTTGCCACCTTCATGTATCTCATTCTGTAGTGAAGTACTTGTGAATTGTGGCTAATGATTTCTCAAATGGTTCCTGGTGTGATGTGGGACTGGTGGGGGCGGGGAGCAAGTCCAGTGAGCCGATTCCGGCTTCCATCAACATTGATGACTAAATCCTCACTGATTTCACTAGAAGTAGGATGTGACTTTGGAAACTTAGTGTTGATCATCTTGAAGGTATGGCCTAAAATTAGATTCCAGTTGTTACAAGGTTGGTGGCATTGTGTTTAGTTGTCGGTTCATTCATTTCTTCAAGTTTCAGAAGCACCCTGAGTGACCATTAGCAAAAAATCAATCAATCAATCAATCCGCTCTATTATAATGAAGAAATAAGATCTCAAGTTGGTTCAGTTGTGGAAATAAAGTCTTATAATATGTTGTAATCATTCTGCAGCCTTAGACAGGAGAGTGATTTATTTCATAATTTGTTTTCCAGTCCTATGTAACAACTACTATATTATTGGATTATTAAAATGGCTTCTTTTCCTCAATTATTTAATTCTGGATGTGAATTGATCCCCAGAAAGCCCGTTGGCTTTCTGTATTGAATGCATATATTGCGTTCAGTATATATTGGCTTATTGACTTTTTAACTTGCAGAATAACCCTTTAAACAATCATCTTCTGCTCTTTTGAATTTGCCTGTAAATAACGGTAGCCCTGAAATGAGACTTTTCCCAGCAACCTTGACAGTAGTTTTGCACATCAATTTGGGCATCAATTTAAAAACAAAATTTCAAAGATGATGATGTGATCAGCATAGTAAGCACCTTTTATTTTTATCTTAGCATTAAATTGTTCTATGGGGAGGAACAAAAATAACATGTTGAGTTTTTCATGGTTTTGTGTCTTAAAAATTACCAAAAAAGAAAATCAAAAGAACACATTTGTTTTACTATGATTGGTACTTTCACCTTTGTGATTTGTGTGTGTGTGTGTGTGTATAAAATATGATCATGTGTTTTGTCTCTTCCAAATGGTTGCTTTAAAACATTAAGTATTTCACTGTCGTTTTAGTACACAGTGTTTTCCTGGCTTTTTGATGATGAAAGGTACCTGTGTTCTCAGTGACAAGTGAAAATGTAATTGGCTCTGAAAGTGTCACTATGTTCCATTACACCATTGATTTGTGGGTTAAGAATGAGCACCGCAGATGATAAGCACCCCAACGGAGCTGTGATAGTCTATCTTGTCAATAATCAGGCAATGTGGATTGAAGTAGAAGATTGTTGAAACCTTAATTATGGCTTCCAGTCCTCCACTGTTACAGTATCATGGTGTTTCAAAGCCTAAGGAAGGGCCATCATGAAAATGAAAGAAACTTTCAAAGTCCTATTGGGGGAGAGCTGGAGGAAAAGAAAATGATCGTGACAAAGGCCCACTGAAGGACTATGCTGGATCAGGAAAATGGGAAAGTAGCAAAGTTCCAGAGGGGCAGCCGTGTTACTCTAGTTCAGTAAAAACAAACAAGGAGTTCTGTGGTATTTAAAGACTAACAAATGTATTTATTGCATGAGCTGTCGTGGGAGAAAATCCCACTTTGTCAGATGCTTTGAAGATTAGCTGCATAGGTAAATAAAAAGGCAACACAAAGCATGGAAATGATTGTTAGTTCTTGGAAAAATCTATATAATAGGACTAATAGCCTAACTTAGAGACCAGTAAAAGGGCTTAATTGGTGGTTTTGTTTGTTGCAATTGCTGGATGGATATCTGCCCTCTCACATCAGACTACACCTATTTAATCGTTTAAAAAAATACAATCATCATTATTAACTGGCAAGAAGAGGGCAGTTCGCTCTCTGTCCGACCTTAGGTTTAAGTGAAATGTGGCATGTAAACACATATCAATTGGAGATGAATGTAGGTATGGTAAGTATTAGTAGAGATACAACTAACTGAATAAACAATGAGTCAGTCCTGTGGAACTTTGGGCACCTTGTCCATAAAAGGTGGAAAGAGATTGGAAGACTCTGGAAGAGTGAAATTGCTATGGCATCAACTTGGAGAAAATAACAAGAATGGGTTGGTAGCCAAAATTTTCTGTAGGCTGCCTGACCCAAAAGGATAAACGGAATAAGGGAAAGATGCAATTGCAAACTAAAAATAGTTCATGATCCGGGCAAACTCGAATTATATTTCAGCAGCTACTAAGGTATAAATTGTGAACTAAGTTTATCACCAGCTTTTTTGGTGCGGCATAGAATCCCAGCTGTCTTGATCTGCACAGGAGATTTCAAAGATCTGGGTGTTAAAGGACAGGGTTACTTTTTTGACATTTAGGGCTGCACCTCTCTGTTCTACCCAACCCTATTCTATTCCAAATCTATCCCTTTAATGCCCCAGTTCTGCAAGTAGATCCACAGGGGTGGACTCATTTGCATGGGTGGAAACCTCTATGATTGCAGCAAGACCAAGCAAGGGCAAGTGAATGAATGGATCCAGTTCTGGAATTGGGGAGACTATAAGATGAGGCGTCGTCACTGGTGCCAGGCTTACAGGGCTTGAGCCCTGAGTCCCAGTACCTGCGCCTCAGGTCCACTCCCAGGCTGCCCATGGCAGCAGTGTGCTTAGGCGGCTCAAGCCCCAAGTCCCAGTGCGCCAAGCTCTGGGTCTTTTCTTGGGCCTACGGTGCTTCTGCTATAAGAGCATCTTTTAGGAGGAACATCTGTCTTACAGGACTGGGAATAAATACACATACTTTAACAACGTTACTGATTCGAATCAGGTCCAGATCAGTAGTGTTGGAAAGTAAAAAAATTCTTCACAACTAAAGGCCTACAATGAGCTATGCTAAAGAAGTAAAATGAAATGAGGTTACTTTGCCAGGTTATTTCCTATTTTAAGAATAGGAAGTAAATTATAGATGGTCCAGGGAATACTAAAATCATGGCACAGGAACTCTCACATACATAATCATAGATTACTGTTGGAAGGGAACTGAGCAGGCCATCTAGTCTAACCCCTGCTCAAAGGAGGACTAACCACAACTAAATCTTCCCAGCTTGGGCCCTAAAAACCTCACCAGTGCTGAGTGGAAGAGAATCATTATTTCCTTCTGTCCTCTGGCAGCACTCCTACTAATTTTCTGAGGCTCTTTAAATATCCAAGAGACTACACACTAAAAAACAGTTTGTCAAGTTTATTAAGACTTTATTGTGCTCCAACGTGGACATTTTTTCCAGGGACTGAGTTGAGACTGGCTGGTGTAAAGTTCCCACAGTATGGCTCTGTAGTTCTGTGGATAGCAGTGGTTTCATTGGGTTAAGTCTACTGTCTAGTGGACAAGTGTGTCCTTATCATTTAATAGTAATTTAGTCCCTGGGACGTTACTTTTTGAAACAGACTGTGTTAAAGACCACTAGCAAACTTTTACTATGCACCACCCTTCTTTTCAGGCGAATCAGTGGTGGAGCACACAGTAGTATGCTTCAGAAATCATACCATTGTAAAGTGCATTGCCCCTCTGTGAAGACAAGGCCTTAGAATTTCGTCTAGCAGGACTGTTAATCTGGAACCTTTCAGGTCTATGTTTCTCGAAGGAAAGAATGGAAACAAATTTTGAAAGTTTGGATCAGTTACATCCTTTAATGTACTTTTTATAGATTCATGATCTTAAACCTGAGGGCCAGAAAGGACAGTTACGTTCATCTAGTCTGATGACCTGCATATCACGGGCCACTGAATTTCACCCAGTACTTCCTGTACTAAGCCCAGCACTCATGGTTGAGCTAGAGCATATCATTTACAAATATATCCAGTCTTCATTTAATGACTTCAAGTGATAGAGAATCCCCCACGTCCCTCAGTAAGTTGTTCAATGGTTTGTTATTTTTGCTGTAAAATATTTGCACCTTGTTTCTAGTCTGAATTTCACAAGCTTCAACATCTGTCATTTAGATCTTGTTATATCTTTGTCTGCTGGACAAAGAAGTACCTCCTCCCCCTTCCTGTCACATGTCCTTCATTTTGTGGGATTTCACTCACTTTTAGTTCCAAAGTTCCCTTCATTTCATGCAAATCTTGTCATTGTCATCGTCGTCTTCTTTGAAATGAATTCTATCAGAAATAAATGATTGTGATGTTGTAGGTGTAGAGTCTTCACACCAAATGAGAAAATCTCACATCGCTTTGTTTTCTGAGTGAGTGATTTTTTGTCTGTCTCATTTAGATTTGTCAGTTGTTGCATCCCACATTTCAGCCTTCGTATGTTGAGACTTATGGTTTTATTAATACAGAAAGGAGTATATAAAATGTAATTATTATATAATTCACTAAAATAAATGCTCCTAAAATACTAAGGCTTTTATCTAATGTGGCCCATAGTATCTAAGCACTTCAAAGCCTTTAATATAATTATTTTCAGAACACCCTTTTGAGGTAGGGAAATGATATTCCCATTTTACAGATGAAGAATTAAGGCACAGAGAGCTTAAATTACTCGCCTGAGGCCACACAGTGTGTGGTGGAGTAGGGAATTGAACCCAGTAGCACCCTAATCACTATGTCTCCTGTCCTTCCTTGCTAAAGCTTTCAAAGCTGCATAAACAATTGAGATGCCCATCTCTCATTAAATGATTGCTGAGCATCCAAAGGTGGACATGAAAATATTGACTAGAAAATATAGCTTAGGCCATTCCTCTGTTTCTTCAAAACAGAATGGAAAAAACAAATGCAGAATTAATAAAATCAGTAGTAGCTCATGATAAATAAAAGAAACAACTACTACTTTCTACTTCATTTGTAACTTCAAATTATATTTAATTATACATACTCTTTAACTTTGTTTGGCTTGTATTGAGACAAAAATATTGGCCCAGGAAAGCAATCAAATACGTTAATTAAATAGAGATATTTAAAAATGTATGAACAGTAAGAAGCTAAAATTTATATTGCTTTTATAAAAATGTCATTTAGAAGCAAAATTCTTTAAAATGAAGCAGTCTCCAGATCTGGAAAGGCACTCTAAGAATTCAGGCTAGAAACAGGAGCGGACTTCACAGTGCTATTCATAGACAGTGTTCTGAAGCACTATCTCTTCTTGAAACATATAGAGAGCCACACTAAGCACAGGAACAATATGTCAAGTACTTTAGTTCTGGACTTTTATAACAAGGCTTTGATAATAGAGATTTTACAAAACTTTGGGCCAGATTCCAAAGTCCTCTCTATGGACCTCACCCTGCAAGACATCTGAACAGAAAATTCAAAGTGAAGCCCATGAAAATTTTATGTCACTCAACTTCGTCCTACAAGTATATACATGCTCAGCTTCCTTAAGATGAGAACAGTGAAGACGGTGAAATTTTTTAGCAGAAATTTTTATCTGCCCAAAATACATATTAAGATCAGCTGCAACTTTTTGCAAATTCCTGTTGGATTTGCCAAAGTATTTTTTTTTTTTTTTTGCCTCTTAAGGATGCTTCCAGCCCTACATATACATGGTTTTCTAAATGCAATGTTCTAAATGAAATGTTACTTTTTACTTTTGTAATTTTACTTCGTTTTTTAAGTTATAATGCCTCAGATGAGGGATTTCAGGCCAAATAGGATAGAGAACTAAAAATAATTTATTTGCACAGTGTTCCCTGAGTCCTCAAATTCACCACTAAAAGCTTTTCCTAGATTGTTAGATCTTTTCCTGCAAATATTCGTCCTCTCTACAGAGTTCTTGCTTATCTCTACTCCACCTCAAGGGCAAGGATGCACATATGTCTTGCTTGTCTGCCCATTCCCCTATCTAGCCAGCTAGCTAGCTGATTTTATGCAACATTCAGTTATTGGCCTCTTTAAAACTTTGCTTGTTTGTTCTTTCATATTGCTCTAGATAAGCATATACCATGATTGCTTTTGATTCAATGACTGTGAAATGATTTAAATCTAGTCATTGCTAGGTTCCAGAATCAATTGTCTACCAAGAAGCACTGGGCACCTTGCTTCTCTCTTAGGATCGTATCTTCAGCCATGTACCCAACCCTAGGAGCTGAATTAGCCCTTGGGCTGCTGTACAAGGGATGAAGGAAGAATATTATTTTTCTAAAGGCTACAGAGAAGTTCCACATAAGCTACTTCATCCCAGTGACTGATATAGGTCTTCATAGCCCCAATGTGCCCCTTTACCCATTGCCACTCATCAGTTAGTATTGGACCGTACTGATGCTGATTGGCCTGCCTCTGAGCTGTGCCCCAGTCCATCACCTAGTCTTCATGCCGTGTAGGAGAGTGCAGACCTTTTTACACAAACTGAAATGGAATTGCATTGATTCTACTGCCAAGGAATGCTTGATGCATGGAAATACTCAGAATTAATGGGTAGGGTTAGTACCACTGGCTATGTCTACACTACAGAAACTTAGTTCGAGCTTATTACTTCAAACTAACTGCGGGTTAGCTCAAACTAATCTCAAACTTCTTAGTTCGAACAAACCATGTGAACTAGTTTGAACTAATGTCAGTTTGAACTAGTCCACGTTGTTAGTTCGAACTAACTGCCCTTAGTTCAAACTTATTAAGTTTGAACTAAGGGTTAGTTCAAGTCTACATCATGCTTAGTTTGAATTAAACACTGGTATTTACCAGTTCAAACTAAGCATTTCTTAGGGACCAATTGAGTTTGAATTAAACCTCATTAATTTGAACTAAATTGGCAGTGTAAACATAGTCTTTTGGTTTTCTTTGAAGATATAGGAGAGTAGGTAGCACTGTGTTGGTTCACAGCCGGAAGCTTTTCTTGCCACACATTCTTATTTAAAACAGAAACTTATATTCACCAGAAAATAAACAAAGGCACTAAAACAACACAAAGAGACCCTCTGTCTGTGAAACGCACAGAAGTTTCATGTGTAACCATATGACTAATTAAAGGCTATCTCTTAAAGAGACCTATTGAGGCTGAGTTGCTGTTCCTGGGCAAATTTAGCCATCCAGAGCCAGAAATTTCTGGAAGTTGGTGTGGTAGGTATGATTTGAGCATGCTTCACAAGATTTCCTCCTCTTGCTGTGGTGATGGTCAGATGCCATGAAAGCAGCAGCTGAGCAGCCACAGCAGTTGCATTGGGAAGATCCCATGTGCTCAGTGTGTGATGGGGAGAAGCTGAGCCAGGAGTGAACAGCAAGATGTTTTTTCTCTACTCTGGAGCATTTTGCAGCAGAATTTCTTCACAGGTATTTGTGAGTGAGCTGGTTTATCAGTAAGCTGACTGGATGCTGGTTGCAGGAGAGGAAAATTCGAGATAGATGTCTACTAAAGATTCCTGCAGCCAAGGAAGAGAAGAGCTACTCTTTCAATTCAAGTCTTTACATTTGGTGACCAGAGACTACAACTGAGTCAGGTGAACTTCACCTGAACTTTGGGAACTCTTAAATTGCATCTCACAGTTTTTTCATGAGGCCTGCTCTGTTTGATTTAAATTGTTTCCTTGCTTGTGTGTTGTGGAGGAGAAAGCTGTGAAGCAGTGAATGTGGATTTGCCAAAGAGCCACAACATGTTATAAATATATAGTAGTTAAGTTTTCTTATGGTGATATTTATTAAGTTAAATGTTTGTTGTTATTTTTGTTCTTAGTAGCACTTGAATGTAGGGAGAGTAACTCTGAACAGTCTTTGCTGTGAGTCCCTTAAGACTGAAACCTAGGTCTCCAGTTGCTTCTCTGTAGGAAGTGGGGTATATGTAATGATCTTGAGGGTTCATTAAAGATGATACTACAGAATGAGTAAGGAACAGAACTTTAATCGTACAGACAGGTATCCAGGTTTTACCTGGGAGCAGCCATGTTAGATCTTCTCTGGGGCACGTCTCCCAATTTACACAACAATGGCCCATGCTAGGGAGTGTCTCTATATTAACCTTATACAACCATACCACTACATCTCCCCCTCTAAGGAAAAGAAGTAAACAGTTAGATACATATAAAAGCTAGTTAATAATACATGCACTAACATCTAACAACACATAACAGCTATCTAAAAAAAACATGCAGAAGGACAGTCCATAAACCCAGGATATGAACTACCTAGAGAGGAGAGGTTACTAGGACATCACTCTCAAGTGAGTCTTTACCACCCACTTCCCTTACATATCCGAACAAGTCTTTATGAGTCTTTCTGGACGTTTGATGACTCAACTAGATCTTCTCAGTACTGGTCCTTCATTGAGGTCTGAATTCTCTTGTTCCCTGATGGTTTCATTACCATGTGTTGAAGATATTGGATCAGTCAGGGGAGGCATGCCAGAATCTACCTCAACTTCCACGGTGTTGGAACTTTCTAGAATAAGTCGTAGATCCCGTCGATTACGTCAAAATGTGTCCCTTTGATCTGTGTGGACCACATACGACCATGGATGCAGCTGTTTTTTAATAGTACCTTTTTGTCCCCAGGTATTAGAGGAGTGATTCCTCAGGTACACTCTATCGCCTGGGTTACAGGATGGAAGATCATGAGCCCTTCTATCAAAATAATATTTCTGCTTCCACTTCTGGTTTTCTTTCATCTTCCGAATGTTAGCATTGTTCCTAGATTGCAGCAGTTTATCAGTAATAGGTAAATTAGATCTGATCCTTCTTCCCATTAACAGCTGAGCTGGAGAAGAGCCATTCTCCAGGGGTGTACTTCGGTAGACCAGCAATGCTGTATATAGACCACCTCCACTTTCAAAAGTCTTTTTTGTCAGATTCTTTACTGTCTGTATAGACCTTTCCACCAGTCCGTTTGATTGGGGATAATTTGGACTGGAGGTTTCATGATGAAAATCCCAATCTGAGGCAAATTGCCTGAATTTTGCACTTGAAAATTGTGGCGCATTGTTGCTGAAGACGTCGTCAGGAATTCCATGTCTGGAGAAAATTCCTTTCATGCTTGTGATCACTGAATTACTATTAGCACTGTCCAGTGTGCAAATTTCTGGATATAAAGAGTAATAATCAATGACTATTAAGTAATCCTTGGAACGCCAGGCAAATAAATCCACATCTACCTTTTCATAAGGTCTCTGTGGAACAGGATGGGGTCTCAGTGTCTCTGCCTGTTGGCATGGCCTGTATTTCAAGCATGAAAAGCAGTTTTTTACCACATTGATAATGCTGTGATTGATCCGAGGCCAGTACATGACCTCTTGTGCTCATTCTTTGCACTTCTCAATTCCTAAGTGACCTTCATGAATCTTCAGTAACATTTCTTTTCGGAGGCTCCGTGGTATTACAACCTTACCACCTTTGAAAATCACCCTATCTACCACAGTCAGTTCATGTCTGCAGTTCCAATAGTCTCTTGTACTTAGAGAGCAACTGCTTATTATTTCAGGCCATCCTTTAATTATCACCTCTTTGAGAAGTCCCAATGATTAATCTTTCTCAGTCTCTTCTCTTATGTGTTGCAGTCTTCTGTTAGTTATGGGATTTGCGCTCAGAATCATATCTACATAGGCTCGCACTTCTGTTTCCAGTGTCTTCTCAGGTACCATGGGTGCTACTGCTCTGGAAAGTGCATCTGCAGTGAACATAAATTTGCCTGGTTTGTAGGTCACCAATAAATTGTATTTCTGCAATTTGATCATCATTCTTTGAATCCTTAAGGTACAGTCATTTAATGGTTTGTTAAACAATGCAATCAAGGGCTTGTGATCTGTTTCAGCTTCCACTCTCTCTCCATAAATATACTGATTGAATCTCTCACAGGCGAACAAGATTCCTAAAAGCTCCTTCTCAATCTGTGCATATCTAGTCTCTGCATCAGTCAGTGATTTGGATGCATATGCCACAGGTTGCCAGCAATCTTCATGTTTTTGTAAAATCATGGCACCCAATCCAGACTGTGATGCATCTGCTGAAATTTTAATGGGCTTCTCTGGAGCAAAAAAATTCAATACTGGTTCCTGTATCAAGTCTTGTCTTGTTTTAAACTTCTCCATGATTCCTCCTGTGCAGCATCCCAGCACCATTCATTTTTGTCCTGTAGGAGTTGTCTTAATGGTGCCGACTTGGCAAAAAGATTGGGCATGAATTTTCCAAGATAGTTAAACATTCCCAGGAACCGTTGGACATCTTTCTTTGACTGGGGACGAGGCATCATTTCAATGGCTGAAATCTTCCTCTTATCCAGTTTTACACCTTCATGGGAAACAATGTCCCCTATAAAAGCCAGTTCTCTAACTCCTAACACACATTTGTCCTTATTTAGTTTGAGGTTTGTGGCTCTGGTTGCATCCAACACTTGCCGAAGCCAACGATCATGCTCCTCTTTTGTAGAGCCCCAGATGATGATGTCATCCATGGAGGTGTCCACACCGCTAATATGTTCATAGATCATGTGTACAGTTTTGTGACACACCTCTGGTGCTGAAGCTATACCGAAGGGTAAGCATAAAAATCTGTATCTTCCGAAAGGAATATTAAATGTGCATAATTTTGAGCTTTCCTCTGTTAATTTTAGCTGCCAAAGTCCAGAGGATGCATCCAATTTACTGAAATATTGAGCATTTGCAAACTGAGCCATAATCTCTTCTCTGGTTGGTAGTTTGAAATGTTCTCTTTGTATAGCTCTGTTGAGGTCTCTGGGATCTAAGCATATGTGTAGCTGGCCATTACTTTTTTGCACTATAACTAGGGAGCTCACCCATTCTGTTGGCTCCTCTATTTTTTGTATTACTTGCATTGCTTCCATACTTTCAAGCTCAGCCTTGAGTTTATCATGGAGTGCGAATGGCACCTTTCTACATGGATGAATAACTGGAGAGATCTGCTTATTTATGTGGATTGTATGTTCACCTTGCAAAAAACCCAATCCCTGAAACAGGTCCTGATATTCTTCAAGGAGTGCCTCATAGCCAGATGCAGGCCTATCTTGTAGTGAGAGCACCCTTTTTACCAGATTCAGTTTCTCACAGGCGGCTAGGCCCCAAATTGGCATCACCTCCTTTGGCACCACAATGAAAGGCAGCCTGTACATGATGTTCTTATGGTTAACACTAGCGAGGCAGCATCCCTGCACAGGTATATTTGTTCCAGAATACCCAGTTACTTTTATGTTTGTTGGTCCCAGCTTGGGTCTTATTCCCAGTCTCTCATAATCTCGTGTAGACAGAATGTTAACCTGAGCTCCTATGTCTAGTTTCAGTGGAATGATTGTTCCATTCACTGACAGAGGCAGTATCCAGTCCCTCTCACTAGGTTTGCTTGATTCCAGTACATCTACAAAGCACTCCTCAGTCTCACTGTCAGTAACTAAATACACTTGATTTTTGTGCCTTTGGGATCTGCAGCAGTTTGCAAAATGATTAAGTTTCCCACAGTAATGACAGAGTTTCCCATAGGCAAAACACTGTTTGGGACCATGCCGTTACCCACACTTGCTACAAGACTGTCTGGACTCAGTCTTCCTGATAGCAGGGGTTGGTTCCACATTGTGATTTGAACCACTCTGGCTACATGCTGTTTGTCTAAGTGCATGCACTGTCCCTTCTGGTGAATTCAGTTCTTTTACTTGCGTTTTTACCATTTCAGTGGCCCTACCTATTTGAAGGATTTTATTGAAAGACATCTTTCCCTCTCTGAGCAGTCTTTCTCTTAACACATTGTCTGTAATGCCACAAATGAGTCTGTCTTTGATCAGAGACTGCCAAGCCACCAGAGTTACAGCTTTTACTGAGTTTCCTTAATTCTGTAACATATTGTTCTACGGTGTTATCCGGTTTTTGCATGCATGTAAAAAATCTATGCCTCTCAAAAGTCACATTCATTTTTGGCAAGCAATATTCCTCAAACTTAGTCAGTATAGTGTTTAAATTCATGCTTTCACCATCTTGAAATTTAAAGTTATTATATACATCCAATGCCTCCTCCCCAACAACATGCAAAAATATAGATGATTTCTGGTTTTCATCTTTGTTCTGCGTTCCAATGGCAGACAAATACAACAGAAATCGCTGCTTAAACTTTAGCCAGTTTTCTGCAACATTACCAGACATTTGGAGAGGTAAAGGAGACTGTAAAACATCCATGTTTAGAGCTTACACTTACTTGCTGAAGGCTTTCTTTGTTTTCAGAGATCCCTGATGTTTTGCTGTTTTCAGGTGCAAATGCAGGAATTTTCCTCCAAGTCTTTTTAGTTTCCAAACTCATTCCCCATCTTCTGACACCATGTAATGATCTTGAGGCTTCATTAAAGATGATGCTACTGAATGAGTAAGGAATAGAACTTTAATCATACAGACAGGTATCCAGGTGTGTACCTGGGAGCAGCCATGTCAGATCTTCTCTGGGGCACATCTCCCAATTTACACAACACTGGCCCATGCTAGGGAGTGTCTCTAAATTCGCAACCTTCTACAAGCATATCACTACAGTATATTTCTGTTAAGACACTGGAGAAGGGCAATTAAATGAATTCTAGCCCACCTGAAGGTTACACATGCACATTAGTTTCAGGTGCACTTACAGATTTCAGGCAAAAGAGGAGGATTCTTGAGCAAGTGTAGATTAGCTAAGGGCAGACGCACAGATTTACCAAAGAGAGATTGTGCCTTTAATGGACTCATTTGATTCCTTTAAGGAATTGCTAAGGACGTCGAGAGGGGGTGAAGGAAGTCCGTTTATTGGGACTCTCGCTAAAGCACTGCACAAAGGAGTAAAACTTATGTGTCAGGTTACCAAGTATGCTCAGCTGAGTAAAGAATTGACTTGGTTATAGAAACCAGAGTGTACTGGCAAAGGTATGTGACAAAGGAAAGAGTAAGAAGGGGTGTGCCGCCGCGACCAATGATGATGACACCAGTCACATGGAAGAAGGACTGTGAAGTAAGCACTTGTTCGGTGATGAGGTGAAAATGGCTAGCCACTACCAAAAAGAGTGAGACAGGATGTAGAGTTCTGCAAAAAGTGGTAGTATGAGATTGCCAAGTGGATCATGAAATGTAATATCCTTTGGTGTAACTACGGGTGGAGTTTTAAAGCTTTCTTATACCTTTTTCTATTAGGCTGGCTAGTAGTTCTAGTGGCATTCAGCCTTGTAAATATGTAGATGCGTTAGCCTCATCGCCCTCTTCCCAACCTGACAAAGAGGGTCCAGTAACAAAACACATTCATGGAAGCTGGACAGCAAATGCTACTTGAGGATTAGATTTAGTGTTTATCTGTCTGAACATACCTAGATTGAAGAGTACCCATATTAGCTTTTAAATTTTAGACTCTTAGCTTGAATTTAAAATAAATTGTCATAGTGTCAGTCTCTGATTGGCGATGGCATAAAATCAGGTCACAGACAGTCTTATGAAAATCAAGAGGAGAAACATGTGAAGTTGGGCCACAGGAGGCCAAAGTATGACAACCAGAACCCAAGGAAATGCCTTTTGGCAACAACTGCAACAGCCATATTTCATTTCATTTCATTTGGGAGGTGGTACCACAGCCTGAGTCCCAGAACAGCCACGTTTGACAGCCAATCAGATTTAAAGTGTTAGGTGCCTTTGGATGGCTGGTCAAAATTCTTACACCTCCAAACTGCCCCCAGCGCTAACTGGAAACCTTCTGCAGCAAAGCCAACCTTTCAATGGCCATGGAACTTGAAAGGACATGGAGATTCAAATCTTTTCAGACCCCATGAGAGTGTTTCTCATTAATTCAGTGGGCTTTGAATCAAGCCGGTGGATGCTAAATTATTTTGCCTTTAGAAACCTCCATCTAGAGGAAGACTGAGGCACGTTAATTATAGGTTATGGAGAATTTGCAGTTCTGTCTTCCATGTGGTACTGGTTTTATCACTGAGTAAAAGACTTTCCTATGTTGCCTTGGTTCCAGTGAAGTCAGTAGGATTTTTGCTATTATTAAGGACTGAACAGTTAATATCTTTTATAGTGAATGTAGCATCTTTTCATGACTGTCACAAGAGTTACTTTAAAATTAAGTTTAATTAAAATGAAGATTGCAAAAACATCATTACTGTGAAGCACTCAGAAGGGCAATTACAAGAATGCTGAGCTCTGTTATCTGCATGTCTATTTTATTGCTGTTGTTTCTGGAGTTGGAAAAAACTGTAGAGAGATTGAGGTTCCTGTGTGGTACATTCACATGCACTTTAATGAATCTGTGCCTTGAAACAGTGCATCTCCTTTAAAATATACTCTGGATACGGATTGACATACGATGGATGTTAGAGCTACAGCCTTGAGAGGGCCAAAAGAAATGAGTTCCAAAATGTTCTTAATTCAGCACAAACACATCATAATTGTATGGTTTAATTTATATTTTAAAAATTATCTCTCAAAAATTTTGTTGCCAGAATATCCTGGAAGCAGTTATCCATGGCTTTTTAACTACAGGATGTAAAGTGAGTATTTCTGGTAGGAAACGTACCAACTGTCAATTCGTCTGTCTACATTTAGAACAGAAGTTTTGTTTGGTTTTTGTCTGCATGACACACACAAAAGTTTGTATTGAGATTAATTTGTAGTTCTGTGAGTGGTAGTTATGATTTTCTTAAGGAATTGTCATAAGAATCAGAAATTCATTGATATTGGAGTTGAAGTAGTCCTGGTAGGTTATTTAGCCCATCTCCTGCATTTCAAATCAAATCATATCATAGGGCTGGAAGGGACCTCATGAGATCATCAAGTCCAACCCCCTGGGAATTGAACCCAGGACCTTCTGCATGTTAAGCAGAGGTGTTAGCCACTACACTATTTGCAGGGCTCAGGCTTGTTCCTTGTAGGATGTTATGTGGGGATGTTGTCCAATCTTGTTTTAAACATCCCAAGTGGTAGGAAGTTTCCCCATAATAAATGGTGCTGTATGTGGACATTGTAGCTACTTTTCTCTTTTCAGCTATTTGTTTCATTTCCTTGGTTTGAAGTCTATTTCCCACTGACGAAACACAGCTTGATGTAGTATCTGGTGTACTCTCAGGCTGTGATAAAATTTATTTCCTTCTCCCTGTAATAATAGAAAAACAGCAAACAACCTGTGCTGTCAGCAGTGTCTGTGAGCAGACCTTAGAATTATTGTTGATCTCAATTTTCAAAGTAAATACAATCATGATTAATTCCATGGCAATGCTGACATGGGAGACTTGATTCAGCCTCTACCCCATGTGTACAGCTACTGTTGATGATAAGTGGGAGTTTAGTATGTGGAAAATCTGGCCACAAGATTGTATCTATTGTTTGTTGGCAAATAGTTGGTTCATGCTGCACAGATCTGCATTTGCTTTCAGCTAGAAGAGTTTCATAAGCAGGGGACCGAGATATTAACTAGTCCTGGCCTTCCCAAAGTGATGGTTGCAACAGGAGTCAAATGGCTGTGAATGGCCTGTTCTTCCCATATTCAGGGAAGAGAGTACTGGCTAGGTCTCAGGTGTGTAGGAGTAAGGTGCTGGTATGAAAAAGTAGGTGAGGAAGCCTAATATTTATATATTATTTTGAAGGTGAAAAATGCAGTAAATCCAATGTTGTTTTTCTTTGCTCTGAAAATCTGAAATTAAATTATGAAATCAGTCTTTCATGAAATTGGAAGAAGAGTTAGGAATGTTACCTTTATTTAACAATGGATGCTTTCAGCTCTTGCTATATCAAATTAAAATATTGTATAGTTTAGGCAGGAAAGAAGCTGTTTTATTGGTCTATTCCAAGGCTTCTTAATCTACAGATCATGACCCAAAAATACGTAGCCACGTCATTTAGGGTGGGTCACAATGATCCTCTTTAGTAAATCGAGAAAGGAAATACAGTATTAATTCAAAACTGAACCATGGATCATGAAGCTGACTCCCAGACTTAATCTTTTTTGACTGGGGCCCAGATTAAGAACCCCTGGTCTAGTCCAGTATTTGGGTCTGTTCTGAAATATGGGTCTTGTACTTTATGGTAAGTATTCAACTGTCTGTGTTAATATGCAGAGGAGTTAGAGGAAACTCTGTCTGACCTTTCCTTCACTTTCCTAGAAAACAACTGAAAATAGAAACATCCCCCCAAAATAGAATTGAAATCTGAAAATGTATGAAAGGTATAAATTATCAGAAAGCTCAAAGATCTGTATGCAGTGTTGACTGCATATTGGGATCATATCTGTGTAACAAAGGAGTTTTCAGAGTAGTAGCCTAATGTTGCATGCACTTGGCACACGAGTCCCATAGTGATTGAGGATTAGGATTTAAATCTCAAACACCAATGATTTAATGACTGGATTTTTTCATCTGTTGTGCACCATGTTGAGTCATGTCAGTCGCAGAATATTAGAGAAACAGGGCAGGTGAGATAATGTCTTTTGTTGGACCAACTTTTGTTGGTGACAGAGAAGCGTTCAAGGTTAGGCACAGCTCACATCATCTGAAGAGAGCTCTTCTTCCCTCATCTGCCTTGTCTCTCTGGGTTGTATTAGGCATATAGAAACTGAACAGTATTCCGAACACGTCAGTGCTTCTGTGCACGACACAGAACAATTTCTGATATGAGGACACACACACAGAAATAAAATGGTAATGTTGGTTTGTAATTTTCAATTTGCAGTTTTCTCATTCTTTTGGGAATATAGGAAACAAACCTAAAAGTCCCAGTTCTGCCATAGGATCACTCAGTCCTTGCACTAATAGTGTGCTGTGCTGACCTCAGTGGTTTCTAGGAAGGTGCACGTGTCCTCTATCTGGGTTGATAGTAGAGTGCTGCCTCCTCTTTCAGATCCAAATGGTGAGTGTTCTGCTCACTTGTGACAAGATCCACAGGGGTAGTTGTGTTAGTTTATTTCAGCAAAACAAACAAGGAGTCCTGCCGCATTTTTAAATTTCCAAAGGGATAGCCGTGTTAGTCTAGTCCAGCAAAAAAGCCAAGGAATTGTGTGGCACTTTTAATACTAACAGATTTATTTTTTGCATGAGCTTTCGTGGGAGAAAATCCCACTTCATCAGATGCTTCAGAGATGGGTGAACTTACAGAATGGAATGAAAATAAATGTAAGGGAGTGTAAAACATAGCATCAGATCATACAGTAACAGCAAATCAGAGCAGTTGTTAGGTTCAAACCATGGGAAGCCTGAAATCAAATTACCTTTTGTAATGGGAAAAGAACCCATAGTCTCGATTCAATTTATTTAATACCTTTGCACTTGTGAGCAGCTTTGTCCAAAGGCCTGAGCTGTTGTTTTTCGTGCTCAAAGAGCACTTGCTGTACTATCCAATGGCAGAGCTTTTTAATAGACTGTTTAGTCTGACTCTGATTGGAAGAGACTTCAGTTTGTTTCCTTTCTGAACACATTTTAAAGAAGGAGACAAACCAATGATTTTTCCCCCTATGAATTAGTATGTGTCATGCAATAAAAATATAAAATTCTATAGCTAAGTAAAGGAATTTCAATAGGTGGCAAAATTTTATAACCTTGTATCAAGAATTTAAATGGCTTCATTTTCCAGGCATCATATCCTTGCTAAACAGACTCTTTTAACAACTATATCAAAGCTTATTTCACTGTGTAAGAGATTATCAAACACTGGTCCAGGAATCCACTGGTTGATTTATAATTACGTTCAGTTTTACAGAAATTCGATTAAGCAATGACTGTTACTTGAAAAAGGCTCAAGATTTAAGTTTAGTAAGTTTCTTCGTCTACTCTGTTTATTTCCATTTTCAGCTGCTTTTCTTATGTTTTTTCACCTAGAAGGAGCTAAGTCATTTCAGTTGGTAAGCACAAAACCAGCACCAAGGTTAGTGTTTTTTGTAAAGACCTCTTTGCCTTTGAATGCAAATAGCTCACAGTCCCTGGAACTGGGAGGTCAGATGAATTAGCCATTTGCTTCAAACCCATTTTGAGCCATGTTGGCTATGACATCAGAGGTTCTGTGGATTGGCCAGTGCTGTTCAGCCTGCGCTGATGGCAAAAAAAGCCTGAAATAATATCTCTTCAGCAGCAGCGTTCACAAGTTCCAGAGGGATAGCCATGTTAGCCAGTTTACAGCAAAAACAACTGAAGTCTAGTGGTGCCTTAAAGACTAACAAATGTCTTCAGGCGTAAGCTTTCATGGGCTCCAACCCACTGACAAAGTGGGTTGCAGCCCATGAAATCTTATGTCCAAAAAGATTTGTTAGTCTTTAAGGTGCCACAGGACTTTTGTTGTTAGTGTTAACAAGTTATGTGTATTTCAGGCTGCAGGATTAGAAATGCATGGCTATTCCAATGTGCTTTTAAAGTTTTGCTTCTAACCTTTCAAGAAGTTTGGGGTGTGTTAGAGTTCCTCAAAGGATCAGCCATTTAGCTAGCTAGCAAGAATAATCTGGGTTATAGTGATGAAGATGTACTGAAAAACAAAAAGCCAAGTGTTTTAGAAGGGATTACAACCTATCGATCTTCAAGGCTTGTGCCAAACTTTAACTACTGGGTGTTAGGGATTGCTGTCTACCTGGTAAAGCAGAAGGCTCAGAAAGCTGGAGATTTTATGCAATGCTGTAATTTACATACTTGATGAATATTCGTCACATTATCCACATAAATGATAGCAAACGTCCTGATTTTCTGAGACTGAAAGACAAACCAGGCTGCAGCTTGGCCTGAATTATAGAGATTGTTTGTTTGGCTCCTGTGTGGTTCTGGCTTATCTTCCTGGTTTGTGACCGGATAAACTGTCAGATTCTTGAGTCTCTAACTTGGCTACTGCCTGCCTTGGTCTGGGTTGGGGTGGGGAGCACTGCCCACCCTGGGGAGGAGAGTGGGTGAACAGGGGCTAGTGTGTGCTACCTAATTTTTTCCTCCACTGCAGCTGGCATTGATCACTGACTTAGTCAAGGTGCTGTATTGAATGGAACGGGGCAGTGCTACTCACACTTCTGTTTGGGATCCAGCAGGATACACGGGCCTTCATGTGAAGGAATTGAATTTCCCATTTCATCGTGAAACTACTGGCAGTTAGAGCAGGGCAGTGGCACCAAAATGAGCGTTGGCACCAAAATGAGGCATTGACCTTCTGGTTGCCTCCATGTATTCAGCTGTGGTAACCCTTCTGCCAGGGTGAGCTGGCAGAACAAGGGCCAGGTCCTATATCTAGGGGTTTCCAAATAACGTTACAGCACCAGCCGGCCCGAGCCCCCTCCCAGTCTCCTGGGAAATCATGCACTATTCCCTGGGCACTCTGAAGGGATAAAGCTTCTTCACTCGCAAGCACAAGTCTGAGTATCGTATACAGAACTTTTAATACAGATAAAAAACGAATGTAAAAGGCCCAATAACAAAAATCAGCACTGATCTGGAGAATCAGTGCAAAACAGGTTCCCAACATGATCCCACACAGCATAACAGCACATGCAAAACTCAACAGCAAAACCAGCACCGATTGGCAAATCGGTGCTAAACAGGCTCCCAACAAATCCCAGGGTATGTAGGGAGTGTCTTTCATGCCAGCGATCCGCTAGCGCCAGCCACTGGTCACTCACTCCATCTGCTGCTCCTCTTCCTTGATTCAGCTCAGAGAGGATTTTCCTGTTTTAGTGATTTCAGCTCAGAGAGAGGGCTTACCTTTCAGTGATTTCAGCTCTTAAACCTCAAATAGCTACAAACAGCTTCTTCCATTAAAATAACAAAGAGAGGCCTCAGAAGAAGCCTAACCAGATCTACCATTTGACAGTGGGGCTAGGGGGTGAGGCAAATGCCTGAAACATAGCTCCAGACTGAGCTATGTAACCCCCACTCCTGTCTTGTCTTTTCCAGGCTGAAACAGACAGTGGCCTCTCTTACAAGTTTCTAAGGGTAGCTTTTACCCTTTAACTAACCCAAACAGATTTGGAACAATGAGAGAGTAGCATGTCACAAAAGACAGTGTTTCATGTTTGTCTTCAGTAGAATTACAGATAGTGACAGATTTGTGATCAGATCGACCCCAAATACCATTACCCATATTGCCCTGCTACCCTAGTGTGGCTATGCAAATAGGCTCTTCGTGCTCATGCAAATACAAAACCCATGCAGATTAGATGTAACCCTCCCCCCCCGAAAGCTTTTAGGCACAGCTTCTAAGCCTGCCTTACAGCTAGGGGCTCGTCTTCACTGATGGCGGCAAATTCTCCTGCAGTGCCCGGCTGAGCAGATCAGGAGGTCGAGCACTGAAGACCACCCAGCAACTGGAGCAGCTCTGTGATGAGGGGAAGGCATTTCCTGTCAACTCAGTGCACTGGAGACACTAAGGCAAGGAGGCAATAGGCAGTTGAAGGAGATGCACAACGTATTTTAAGTAATCAGTGTCTCTCTCTTCAACTGCTCCTGAAATCCCACCACAGTGTAGACCTGCCCTATGAAATGGATGTAGTAATATGTACCTAACTCACAGGGATCATTTGAGGCTAAGGTAACTGTTGCAAATTAATGGACAGAAGGTAGCAGAGATAGGAAGGATGGTCTTGTTAGTAGCTGATAGATCAGTGCCCTACAACTCAGGAGACATGGGTTTATTTCCCGGTTCAGTTATAGACTTCTTGTGTGACCGTGGGCGGCTCACATAATCTACCCTTTGTTTCTGTTCCCAGGCCATCAAATAGGGATCACACCTGCCTACCTCACAAGGGAGCTGTATAATGATTAATTGAATTGATGTAATCATGCCATTAACAATTGCAAGGTGTTTCTACACTACAGTGATGAGGACCAAATGCATGCGAAGGTGCTATGCACATTCTGTGTATTTGTTCCTAGAAGTTCTAACTGTGTGGTGTTGCCTTCCATCCTATTTCTTAGCGGGCTGGTATCCTCTTGGGTATTTTATCATTTCTTTTGGTTCCAAGGTTCCAGTATCACTCTCTTTCCTCTGGTTAAGTTATCAGAGCCTAGTGTAGCAGCTGGCAAATCACAAAATGTCATAGAGGCTTATTTCTGCCCTAATCTCCTCCTGGTTTGCCTTTCTTCATTATTGCTCCACAAGAATGTGGTGAGTGAGACCAAGCAAATGACTGGACCAATAAAAATATTTTTCTGATTTCTTTTTTTTTTAAGGACTGATTAAAGTTGCTGGCTTGACAGATTCTCAAGACTGTTGTTCTGTATTTATCAATAGAACAGGTATAAGGTGGACAGTCTTGCTAAAGCTTCCACACACAGCAAGACCAGTAAAACAAATAAAGAGTCTAGTGGCAATTGTAAAGACTAACAGGGTTTTTTAATCAGATGAGCTTTCATGGGAGAAAATCCCACTTTGTCAGAAGCTTGAAGATAGAGAAGTACAGATGAACAGGAGGAAAATCAGTGCGGGAAAGTGTAAGTCATAGGATTGGGTCAGACTGTTATAATGCAGTTGTTTAGATTCAAACTCAAGAACAGCATATTAGAGGGAGGTGAGGTAAAAAGGAAGGCAAAATTACCTTTTGTAATGGAAAGAAAACCTGTAGTCGCTAAACCTAAATTGAAATCTGCATATGAATTCCAATTCTGCAGTTTCTCTTTGAAGCTTTGATTTTTTTTATCCACTTGCCTAAGTACAGCTATTAACAGATGCTTAATGGAGTGACAAGAAAGACTGAAATGTTCTCCTATTGTTTTTTGAATGTTGTTATTTCTGTTGCCAGGTTTGTGTCCATTTATTCTTTTGCACAGAAACTGTCCTGTTTGTCCAGTGTCTAAGGCAGAGGCGCATTTCATGCACATGATGGCATAAATCACATTGGTGGATAAACAGATGAATGAGCCTTTAATGGAGTTGCTGGCTTGATTAGGTCCTGTGATGGTGTCTCTCGTGCAGATATATGGGCAAAGTTGGCAGTGGGGTTTGTTGCAGGGACATGTACCTGCTTTAATGGTTCTGTTGTTAGGTCTGTAGTTGCTGGTGAGTATCTGTTTAAGGTTAGGGACTGTCTGTAAGCGAGGAAAGGTCTGTGTCCAAAGGCCTGAGAGAGGGAGGGATCGTCTTGTAGAATAGTCTGTAGATCCCTTGTGATGTACTGTAGTGATTTGAGTTGGGGATTGTAGGTGATGAGCCCAAAATTGCTTAACTGTGTGATCTTTTAGACTGAAGAAGCCAACCCAGGGACACGGTGGAAACTTCACTAGAGACAGTAAAACAAGTTTGAGAAAACAAGCAAATATACTAGAAATAACTCAATGGGTAGAGAGAAGGCCTTTATGGAGCACATCACTGAAGTGTCTGAACATCTGATAAACAGTAATGAATATATCTTCTTAATATCCCTGTAGGGTAGAAAAGTATTATTAAGACCATCTTACTGTAGATGATTTTGATACAGGGAAATTAAGGTGCTGATTCAACAAGTATCATGTGCCTCGATCTGTCCCTGTTTAGCAAAGCACTTGAACTCATGCTCAGTTTAACAATGTGAGTGAAGTCCATGGGACTTTGGCAAATGTTTAAAGCGAAGTACATGCTTACTAGAACAGTGATGAATTTACGCATGCATGTCTGTTTTGCGGGCTCAGTGGTGTGCCGAAGTACGTCCAAGTAGTCAATGGTAGAACCCATAGTTCCTGTGCTATCGAATTGAGCTTCTTAAAACAACAGGTCTCTGTCATCACAATTTTCTTGGATTCCATGAAGCTATGATTTTATCCATTTCCTTGATAACGTAAGATTGTTGCCTGCAGTGTTATTGAGTGCACTGTGCTAAAATGATCTTTAAATTATAGAAGCTTGAAATATTCTTGAAAATCTGTTTCTCTTTACTGAACTTGATTGCCTTGCATTTTTTTTTTTTTTTTTTTTTTTGGTATGAGAATGATATACTCTCATTTTCCCAGGCTTTCAGAGTTCAATCTTCAAGACTGTGGAGGTCAGTAGCACTGATTTTTTTTTTCTTCTTTGACATCTCTGAGAGAGATATATGGCTCAGTCCATTTCTCACAGGAGAGAAAGTACATTCTTAATAGTGAATATTTTTCAGGATTATTCCACATTTTAACCAATTCAGGCATTTTTGTCCTGTGTCTTTTGACAAAGTGCTTTTGCTCATAAGAATGAACAAAAAATATATTTTGTCACTTTAAGTTTTCAGTAGTACCTACCATTGTAAAACACAGGTATTAAATTCATGAACCACCTATTTACAAAGACCAAATGTGGAATATTTATAGCCAAATAGATCTGGTAGTGCCCTGTGTTTTGACTATGTGCTTACTAATCTCACTTGCATTATGGTTTGCTAGATTTGTTCTTTATTATGACCTTGTACTGAGATCATAGCAGGGTGTTATCAGTTCTCAAAACCCAGGTGAGTCAGATTTTGGATGTGAGCCCTTTAAGGAATTCCAAGAAAATAGTTGCCATAACATAGTAGTGGCACTTATCATCTTGCATCAGAAACTAGTACTCCAGCATAATGTGAGAGGGGATACTGACAGTATGAGGGGTTTCTTTTAGGTAATGTGTAAAACTGAATGGAATTTTTCACAGGAGGTAGTCTTGCAATTCTTTCTTTTTTCTTTTAAACCATTAGGTGGGATATTTATAGTATTTGTGGTGTTCTATAGATTTGAAAAAGGAAATTCCATAATATCATAAATATTCTCACCTGAGAATACCTTTTTAAGAGTTTCCAGTGTACTAAATAGTAATTAAAATTTGCTAATCTAAATTCACAGTGTGGTTTCCAGGGGATATGAAGTTCTTCATTTCCTGGCTTAAATTGCCATGTAGCATTGCTGGACAGGGCTGTCACGTATACACATTTCCTTGAACTATTTTGTGATCGTTCAATAAATGACTAGTCACCACTGTGATACAGGTTAGGTAAAGTCAGTCCAAACTGATGTTGGCATGTGGCTGTAGGAATTGGGAAGGCATCAAATGATCTTTATGATGGCGCATTGCTCTTACTCAAGAAACCTTGTCATGTGAGCACGCTGCACTTGTGCAACAGAAATAGTGTTAAGGTGTGTTGAGCTGGAGAACAGCCTTTGTGTTCAGCCTGGTCTGTTCTCAGATGGCTAGTGAGAGTACAGTATATAATGGTCACCAGGGTCTGGTTTCTAACAGTCCAGTCTGCAACAGAAAGGGTCATTGACACTAAAAAAGCATTGCTTTTTAATACCAAAAATGTAAAACTTTAGCTGTGTCCTAAAATCATCTTCTAAAACTTAATGGAAGGAGACAGTGCATTAGGGAAAAAACAGAGAAAGTGCTGATCCAATTTCTCCAGCAGGCATCTCTAGCATTGGTGGATGCTTGTTGGAAATGCATCATGATGGCCTGGAACAACCACAACACTTTATAACTGTGCTTTTCACTAGGAGCAGACAGGAGAATGTGCAAGATTTTATCCAAGTTTTTTTTGGCCAGATCATGTTCCTGTTGATGTCAGAGTCAAAACACCCATTGACTTCAAGGGGACCAGGGTAAACCTTTATGTAACTCTCGAGTTGTTCCTGAAGGCAGGTAGGCAGCCAAAAAAAACCCCTCTACTAAAAGCTATTTAACAGCATAAGAAGGTCTGTGTTGTCTATGGTAAAAAGATGCCAGAAGCTCTGTATTCAGTTTGAAAAGAGAGTTGTCTTGCTCTTCTTGATGTGCCGTATTTATTAGAAAAACAAGGAAGGAGTCCTATGGCACTTACAGGCTAACAAATGTATTTATCACATGAGCTTTCGTGGGAGAAAATCCCACTTTCGTAGATGCTTTGAAGATGGGGAGAATTTACAGAATGGGAGGAAAATAAATGCAGGGGAGTGGAAGTCATAGAATCAGGTCATATTGTAACAGAAAATCAAAGCAGTTGTTAAGATTCAAACACTGGGAAACAGCACATAGAGGAAAGTGAAATCAAATCACCTGTTGTAGTGGGGAGAAAGAATCCATAGTCATGATTTAATCCTGCTTTCACACAATTGAATCTGCATATCAGTTCTAGCTGTTAAGAAATCATCCACAGAGTGATTAGAAGGACAACAGGGTAATCTCTGTGCAAAAGAATAAATGGGTACAAAACTGACATCAGAATCCCAACATTCAAAAACCAGTTGCTAAGCGTTTCCATCTTTCTAATCACACTGTGGATGATTTGTTAACAGCTGTGCTCAAGCACATAAAGCACATAAAGATTTCAAAGAAAAACAGAAGAATTGGAACTGATGTGCAAATTTAATTGTGTGAAAGCAGATTAAATCATGACTGTAGATTCTTTTCCCATTACAACCAGTGATTTGACTTCACCTTCCTTTACATCAGTGGTTCCCAACCTGGGGTCAGGGGACCCCCAGGGGTCCGTGAATATGTTGCAGGGAGTTCATGGAGCCTCGCCTTACCATGGCTAGAATCCAGCTACAGCCCTGATGCTCCCCACCAGGGCTGGCTTCCCCTTCCTGTGGCTGGATCCTGGCAGACAGATGGGACGGTGACAACTCCCTGGCAGGGGACAGGGGCAGGGAGCCATAGCCGCTGCAACTCAGGTCCCCAGCAGTGCAGGCCATGGTGGCAGTGGCGTTGCTCGCCGGTTGTTCCAGCAGCAGCACCAAAGTGGTGCGGGCCAGAGTCTGTCTGTCTCTGTGGGCCAGATTACATAATCAGCCAGAGGGCTGCAAAAAAATTTTTTTTTTTTGGTTAAAAAGGGGTCTTCAGCCTGAAAAAGGTTGGGAACTACTGCTCTACGTGCTGTTTCCCAGTATTTGAATCTTAACAACTGCTTTGATTTGCTGTTACAGTATGACCTGATCCCATGACTTACACTTCCCTGCCTTTATTTCCTCCCATTTTGTAAGTTCCCCCATCTTCAAAGCATCTGATGAAGTGGGATTTTCTCCCATGAAAGCTCATGTGATAAATAAATTTATTAGTCTTTAAAAGTGCCACAAGACTCCTTGCTTGTTTTGCTGAAGTAGACTAACATGACTGCCCCTTTGGAACTTGTATTTCTTAGGAAGCTAATGGAATAAACCACAGGACTCTTTCAGCATTCCAGGGAAATTGCTTTATATATCAGACTGGAACAAGTAAAAGTGAAAAGAATAAACTAGTCCAGACCCTAGATACCATCCTGCCTACCCTGCAAAAGGGGCAAGAGCCCTTGCTGATTTCCCAGCTCTCATCCCATGGCAGGATAACAGGTTAGGTCCCTGTGATGCAGTGATCAACTACTATTCTGACACAATAGGGCCTGTCACTTGATTTGTCCCTAGGCATATTACTGTCATAACCAAGAAGAAGAGGAACTGTAAAGTATGAACCTTTTGCTGGGCTAACTGGTAGAGTAACAATAGAGACTTGACAAGCAATCCCAACTTCTTCACGCCTTCTGTGCCTAGCTACATTTCTGCATCATGTTCACAGATAAACGTTTTATATCTAGAGACCAGCAGGAGACAGGTACTTTTAATTCTACTTGTCTTTCTCCTTAAATTATATAAATCCAGTGAACTCCATCCTAAAGATAGTATTATGAGTGCAGTTTCTTTCTCCTTCATCTCTCTCTCTCCCTCTCTCTCTCTGTGAGTGTGCGTGTGTATGTGTGAGAGAGAGAGCTCCTTTAATTGCGTGAGGATGCTTCATTACCCTCCCTGCATGAGGACCAGGAACCAAGAATGCGTATAAACCAGGCCTTAACAAGTAATATGTTTTTGGTTGCCATGGTGAGCAGTTTTAGCAGCCTGTCACCAAGCTCCACTGCAGAAATGTAGTGGAAGAGCACCTTCTGGTAGCCAAAAGTAAAACTGCTGGCACCTAGTTGTGAGCCCCTTTTGTCCACCCCTGCTATAAACTAAAGTGAAAAGACCAGGCTAATTTTATTCTCCTTATGGAGTGCTGTGCAAAAGTAAGGCATCACATACCTGGTGAGAAATGGATTAGATATCTTAAATTTCTTACAGGTTTAATCATTAAGGGATAACTTACAGAAATGAGGATATTATTGGTCCTTTATATTTTCAAATAAATTAGTATGGGACTTTTTCAAATTTAAAATTCTGCTCTGTGTTTTATATCATGGTATAGCCTGTGTCCTGAAACAGTGCAATAGAAATCCCAAAGAAGACTGGGAACCCAGAGGGATTCCCTTCCTATGAACACAAAGGGAATGTCAGCATTAAAGCAAAGTGTACTGGAGTAGCAAAGATCACTGTAGATAAAATAATAAAGGATGCAAACTCTAGAAAGTTCATCAAGCTGGTTTTCTTGAGAACTCAGTGACGTTTTGATTTTTTAGATTAAAAAGATTCCTATATACTTCTGAACCACGAATAGACAGTTAGATAGAATTGAGCTTATGAACCTTTTCAAGGTTTGTCTGTCTCTAGTTACAAACATCGAAAACTAAAGACCAGACATTCAGCTGGTAACAAATGGCATAGCTCAATTAACTCCAGCTGAGCAGTATTGATTTATGGGACTGGTCCAGTGTATTTATATAGCATCTTTTATCTTAGAGGACGTCAAAGCATTTTACCATCAGGAACCATTTCAGGCATCATTCTGAAATGTAGCCGAATTTAGGAAGAATAGTAGAAATAACTTAGCGGTAATATAGTGCTTTGTATTTTCAGTGTACTGTGGCAAAAGAACAAGATAGATGTTTAGCAGTGTACAACAAAACTAAACAACTGCCATCCAGATTAAACTACAGAGGCATATTTTAAAGCAGTGGTCATCAAACTTTTTTTCTCGTGACTCAGTTGAAAAAAATTATTAATACAGTCATAAATTTCCCACGGTTGCTACCCCTGGCTGGAAGCAACAGTGGGAAACTTCAAAGGACACCGGCTGTCCCCCTGCTACCTGCAGCCCAGGGCAGCTGACCACCTTGTGCGTTTCCCATGGCTGCTACCCCTGGATGGAAGCAGCCACGAAAAACTTCAATATTCTCAGGATCGTTGCTTCTCCCTTTGCACTGCAAACCAGAGTAAGGAGGCTTTAATGTAACTGAAGATCAAACTACTTTTATGCACTCCCAGAATTGTTCCCTGCCGCACAGCAGAACCTGTTGCCTAAATTCTCAACGGAGTTCCTCGGTGACCAGCTCTGGATAGATGCTATTGTCGGTTGAACTGTTTTTCAAACAAGTTCAGAATGAAGTAGCTCATCTACCACCCTCTCTGCAGCTGTGGAAGAATTAAGGACCTAAAGAGCACTAATAATTTCTGCAAGTTTAGAAGTAGGATGCAGAACCAGGACCATCAATTCAGTTTTCAATTCTAGCTGATTCACTAAACTAGCCACTTAACATCTCTCTGCCTTTGTTTCGGTTTTCTATGAAACTCCTCTCCACTGCACATGACAGGACTGTTGTACATTATAAGTGAAGTTGGACCACTTATTTTCATATGTTGGAGTCTAGAAACTCTAGAGTAGAGAATTTGCTAAGGAAATTTGTCTTGTGTCACATGGAACGTTAACTGATCACTGCGTAAGTGCTCATGCTGCAGTAAACAAGTATGAGCCGCTATTATTTTCACGCCTCAGATATTAAAAAAAAATCCATTTATGAATGTCAGTAGGGGGTTAATAGAACTGTTGCACTGAGAAAACACCTCTAAAAGTCAGACTACCTTCTTTACCATACCCTATGGTCACATTGATTATTTCCAAGGTCCTGCTGTGATTGCCAACAGTTAATTTGGGAAAATGACATGCAAGCAACTATATTTGCGGTGTGACAATTTCCAGAGGGGTACCTCTGTTAGTCTGTGTACAGTAAAAATACAGAGTCCTGTGACACCTTAAAGACTAATAAATTTCTTCAGGTATAAGCTTTTGTGGGCTCTGAACCATTTTGTCAGATGCGTCTGACGAAATGTATTGGAGCCCACAAAGTCTTATGCCCAAAGAAATTTGTTAGTCTTTAAAGTGCCATAGGACTCTCGCTGGGCTTTTTTGTTGGTTGGTTTGTTCATTTTTGTTTTATACTTGTATCAAATTAGTGAACACAAGGGAGGTTTGTAGAACTGTGTGTTCTGATGAGCTCAAGAAATAATATAATTCAATCCTTGTTTATGGAAACAAAAATGATGTTTTTGGTAAATCATTGTAATCAAGAAAACTTAAATATACTAGAATCTGGAACATCCTTCATAACCAGTAATCATGGGTCAGATAGGTCCAATAATGTATGAGGAGGTAAAAGTATTAGAAAACCAGCAGTAAAGTTGTCTGAAGATCAGATGCTAGGTTTGACAGAGAAGGACATCTTATTTTGCTTTCTTGTGTAGTTTTAAAAATACATTCAGGACCTAAAGGCCTTCTACTAGTAATGCCAGATCACTAGTCATACACTGCAACTAAACATACCAAAGAGGTAGGGATAGTCCATCCACCCAATTTCAATGGGCAGTATGATACATAGATATTAAAGCCTGGAAGGACTATTACGATCAACTAGTCTGACCTCCTACACAGTACAAGCTGTGTATTTTCAGCCAGTAAGTTTGTTCATCAAGCTCATACCTTCTGGTTGAGCTAGAGCATGTCTTTTAGAATGACGACAAAATTTTTGATTTATAGCGTTCAGTTGATGGAAAATCTACCTTGCCCCTAAATTACTATACTGCTAAATTGCCCTCACTGTTTTTTTTTAAAAAGTCTGTTGTTTTTAGTCTGAGTGTGGTTCATCTAAGGAAGTCAGATCACTTTAGGTAGATGCCTAACTTTTGCACCAGATGTTGAAAATTTGGCTTCTGTGACTTGCCAATGGGCAGCTGGTGAGTCACTGTCTGAAATAAGAACAAAATCCAGAAGCCTTGGCTTCCAGCCTCATACTAAATCTGTGAGACCAGTGCAGGCCCTTGAGAAGGCTTTAAATCTTAAAATTAAATTCCAGCATACTGTAAGGGCCATAGTCCCTATGGTTCTCATCACCATTTGATTGTTGCTGACAATCTGTTCCAAACTGGAGTGGAGACAAAATGACAGTTATATTGTCTAACAAATCACAAAATGTCTTGTCAGTTGTGAAGCGCTGAAGGCAGATTCCCTTCCCAAATATGGCTGTTGGCCAGGGCCCTTAGGTTCCTTTCCCATCCCCAGTTGCAAAAGGCCAGACTGAATTCTTTACTGACATTTTACAAAGCCATAGCCATTTGCAGAAAAAATTCTGTTACTTTGCTGGAATTTGATCTGAGTTAAGCTCTGAATGCAACTTCATGTTAGACCCAAGGAAAGATTCAGTAAAATCTGAGTGAGCAGCGTAGAATTTGAATTGTCAACATTTTATTAGTATTTCAGTAGGGCACCCCAGATTCTGTAGTGCTTAACGTGGAGACAAATGGCCTTTCAGAGTTTTAAGGCCCAATCCTGTAAGCATGCCTCAAATTTCTCTTTGTCATAGAGTCCTGCAGCGCTTTTAAAGACTAGCAGATTTATTTATCACATGATCTTTTCCAGGAGAAAATTCCACTTCGTTAGATGCTTGTACTAGGTCGCCACCTTCAAGCATCTGATGAGATGGGATTTTCTCCCACAAAAGCTAATGAGATAAATAAATTTTCTAGTCTTTAAAAGCGCCACAGGACTCCTTGTTTGTTTTGCTGAAGTAGATTGACAGCTACCCCTTTGAAATGTCTCATTGTCAGAGAGTCCCTTTGGCTTTAATAGAATTGGATGTCAGTATCCAAGTAAATCTTGTGCTTACGTCTGCTTGATTTAAGCATGTGCTTAAATCTAAATACTTTTCTGAACTGACTCCAGAGCACTTAGCCCTGGCTGTGTTAAACTGCCAATCCATCTTGGTTCAGTTCTCTATATGTACAATGGGACTAGTAATGTTTCCTGATTTCACCAGCATATCGTGAAGACAAAAATTAACGTCTGTCAGTTGCTTAGGTGCTGTACTGATAGTGGTGATATAACTAGATAGTGTGGCTCTGACAGAAGAGTTGGGAGCTATCAGTTAAAACAGATGTACCAGACATCACAGAGAAAGTAGATCAGTGCTAAATCCAGTTCAGTGATACTGTACACATTTAGGCTATGTCTACACTATAAAAGTTAGTTCAGATTAATAAGTCAAACTAATAAATTTGACCTTTATTTGAACTAATTCTGACCTTAGTAAGTTGAACTAACAAAGTGAACTAATTTGACTTAAACGTTAAGTTGAATTAGTGCACTTCATTAATTCAAGCTAACTGCCCTAATTCAAATGTATTTAGTTTGAATTAAGGCTTAATCTTGGTCTACGCTGCCCTTGGTTTGAACTGAGAATTGAACTGAGCACTTAGTTTGAACTAAATGCAGGTGTTGCTAATTTGAACTAAGCTTTCATTAGTTCGAATTAAGGAATTCCTCAATTCAAACTAGTGAAATTCTATGGTGGATGGGTACTAAGTTAGTTTAAATTAAGGTTCCTTAATTCAAACTGTGTAGATGCACCCTTAGAGAGCTCTTGTTTGTTTTTGATTAGGTAGAACTTTTTTCAACACGGTAACTAGTGACAGTAGAGTTGTGATTGTCGTAGAAGTTTATAGCAGAGGTGACTTGCACACAAAAATTGGTATTTGCTGACCTGCACTAGGCACGCCATAGTGTTATTTCACTTTGCACTTCAGTGCAGAGCAAGCTGATGGTGTTATTAAGTGGAAAGCTGAATTATTGTCTTGAATTTAAAGCATAATATCTGATGCCAGAGTCGTTTCCTATGAACAAAGGAAGAGAATGGCTAGCCTTGTAAAGAGAGAGCATTAGAAAGGAGAAGCACACATTTGATTTAAATCCACTATTTTCTTCAGAATTCTTCCAGTTGATTTCTCCACAGCTGTAGTAAATCTGGATTTATTATCTAAAGATTCATTTGCTAGGTAGCCATAGTTACGCCATTTAGCGGTGCTGTTTGTCATGTTCATAGTTGGAGCACACTAAACTCTTCATAAACTTGACAAGTTGCTTTTTACTGTGCAGTCTTATGGCTGTTTAAAGGACCTCAGAAAATCAGGAGCATTGCCAGGTGGTTGAGAGAATTAATTATGTCCTTCTATTCAGCAATGGTAAGGTCTCATGTGGTGTATTAGGTCCAGTTTTGCCCCCCGCCCTCATTACAAAACGTATGTGGACAAACCGGAGAGAGTCCAGCAAAAGGCAACAAAATGATTAGGGACTGGAGCATATGACTTATGAGGGGAGCCTAAGGGGAACTAGCCTTGTTTAATCTGCAGATGAGACACATGAGGAGGGATTTGTTAGCAGCCTTTTACTTCCTGAAGGATGGAGCAAGGCTGTGTCCAGTGGTGAAAGATGGCAGAACCAGGAGCAGTGATCTCAAGTTTCAGTGGGCTAAGTCTAAGTTGGATATTAGAAAAAACTTTCACTATGAGAGTGGTGAAGAACTGGAATGCGTTACTAGAATGGTTGTAGAATCTCTATCCTTAGTGGGTTTTCAGGCGTGGCTTGACAAAGCCTTGGTTGGGATGATTTAGGTGATCCAGATTTAAGCAAGGGGGTTGGACTAGATGGCCTTCTGAGGTCCTTTCCAACCCTAATCTTCAGTAGGATTCTGTTATTCTGTAAATACAGCTGATAAAGTTCCTATTTGTCTGCCACAGTATGTTGAAGTTAATTGTGAAGAAAAACAAGAGTTTATGCCCCACTTTGAGAGAGCAACCCTAACTAGAGAGCCATTACCAGACACCAACTTAATATGGAATTTGATGATCTTTGATGATATACTGTAATATTGTGTTTCAGATTTCTGGATGGATTATTATGTGATCATGGGCTCTGTGGACACAACACAGACAGCCCAGGCCCTTAAAAATTCATAGTGCCATAACATTCGTGAAGGGATTGGTAATGTAGCTCTGGATATGAATATAGTAGGTAGCTTGGTTTGAAGGAGACTTTTTGAAGCGTGTTGTGTAATGCTTAAGTGCACTCCGGCCTCTAATCTCACATTGTGTTGTTTACAAGAAGCCTGTTGCTAAAAAGGTTAAGGCAGCTATCCTGTTAATATTGGATTTTAAAAAAATAAAAGAAAAAACTAAAAAAAGAAGGCCCCAGTGTATTTGACTTTACAAGTCCCCTATGACTTTCACACAGAGCTTCAAATGATGTGCAGAAACTCTATGGTAGTTTGAGGGTGTAATGGGCAGCTACCACACAGTGGCCAGGAGAGGGTTAAAGAGGATTTGGAAGAGCAGTCAGGCTGCTGGGCCATTAGGAGCCCAGGACCGGGTAGCAAAGCTGGCTGCGGAGCCAAGCCAAGGGCAGTCTCCCTGGGATGCTGGAGGGATGAGGGCCTGGCTGCTCAGGGGCTGTGAGATCAGCACTCGAACAACAAGGCTCTGGAGAGCACTGGGCCTGAGACTTTGCTTAGAAGGTCTACAGAGAGTCCTGAGAGAGTGAGGAAGTGCCCAGACTTCTGGGGCTCAGGAGGAGTGAGAGGGTGGGAAGAGGTGAAGAAGGCACAGGGGCTGCGGGGAGGTGGCCCAGGGAACCTTGTTTGGATGGTGGGTAGAGGCAATGTCTAGAGCAAGAAGTGTAGGGTTCCTGGGCTGGGGCACGAAGAAGTGGGTGAGTCCAGGTCCCTCCCTGCCTCCCCTGGACAGCTGATGAGCAGCCAAGGACCAGAGGTAGCTACTGCTACCAAGTGGTCCACCAAGACTGGCCTTTCCCTGGACGGGGGGATTCTTGGACTAGGGCCCAGTCGGAGGGCTGGGTCTCCCTGAAAGGAGCTGAGAGACACGGACAGCACCAGAATCCAAGGGATGGAGAGGTGGTCACTCAATCTATTCCCCAAATACCATCGTCCAGGGTGCCTGCTGGGGGTGAGGGACTGTGCTGAGGGGTTCGTGATAGAGGTCCAGAAGAGAATACAATTGAATAAATGCAGCCCGTTGGATGCTGGTAATAAATACTGTATACTCACATTGTATTGTTCAGTCGAAAGGATTTTAAATTGCTTTATAAATTTAGGGCTGGAATCTGATGCGCTTTCTCACAGTGAGTAGTATCTTATTCTCCACGCAGTCACGCAAATAGTGAGGTGACTGGAGTAGTACGTGTCAGAATCTGGCTGTTAGTAAACTAACTTACTACTACAAATAAGACATGAAGAATTAATCCATTAACCACTGATATTGAAGCACATGGGGTATAAAAGTTAGCAACGTTGCACAATAGTTAAGAGAAAGTGAAAAATAGCCTATGCAGCTAAAAGTAAAGGGGGAATTTAAAGTAAGCAACATGTAGTAAGGATTTGGCAAAACACTAGGATAAATAACTCCTATAATGTGTCATGAGATCTTTAATGACCATCTGTGGTCATGACCTCAGTTTCTCATCCAAGTGGTAAGACTTCCACCAACACAGAAGTACCCAATACAATGCTGGGTTGTTGGTCCAGAACTGGGTCAGAGGGAGGTGGGCCACCAGGTGAATCATCAACACTCACCCTTTCCTGCCTTTCTTTGTATTGCTATAACACGAAGAAGTCCCAAACAGCATCTGGACTTGATTGTGCTAAGCATTGTACAACCATAAAATAAAAGATAATAAATGACTTCCTCAGGGCAGGGCCTGTCTAAATTGGAACAACCCACTATATTGAATGTAGAGCACAAAGGCTATATCTACCTGGCAAATCAGTCTGGATTAAGGAGGCTTAATCTGAGCTAATTTAGCCCATGGCCACACTAGGTTTTCCTTAGTTCGAACTAAGAGATTTCTCAGTTTGAACTAAGGAATGCTTAGTTCGAACTAGTTAGTACTGGTGCTTAGTTTGAACTAAGAGCGGTGTGGACTCAAACTAATGCTTAGTTCAAATTTAATAAGTGTTCTAGTTTGAACTAAGCGTTAGTTCGAATTAGAACACGTTATTAATTCAAACTTATAAATGCAAGGTTAGTTCGAACTAACCTCAAATTCCTTAGTTTGACCTAGCTTTGATTAGTGGAGACATAGCCAGAGGAGGAGGAGGACAATATAAAGAGGATGATGGGAGTAATAGAAAAACAAGATAGTATTTATTAACCAGGTGTATACTTTGAAGGCTACATATGTTTTTAGGATAAGGTAAATGGACAGAAGAAGTGAATGAATTAGAGCAATTCAGAATCTCTCTGATTTTTGGAATTTTGATGTTAAACGGAAGGAATGGCTAATGAAACTTTTTACTAGATAGCTTTCCTGTTTTTTTTTTTTGCCTGCTCTGCTCATGAATCACTAACCACTGCCTGTTCATTAGCATAATGTGCATTCTGCAACCCTTTCCACTCCTCCTTTTCTACATGTAAGTTTCTTAGGCCTGGTCTACACTGGCCACGGCTTTTGGCAGCAATCGCTGGGAGATGCACAAGTTATGTACAGTGGCTTGTATATGTCCCATGGACTTTCTAACATCTACTTACTGCAGTGCCTTCACTTCGCTGCGCTGGTGGGAAATCCCTTCCCATCAATTCAGAACAACTCCACTTACCAGGGTGGATTAACAGGGTTGACTACTGGGTTCGACTGAGCAAATCCATGTTGTTCTGAATTAAGTCCACAAATTCTGCACTGCCAGCAGTATAGACATAAGATTTAGGGCTGAGTCACTCATTAACCAGTGACAAATCTACAATGTAGACTTGTCCTGAAATGTCCCCTGACTCAGACCTGTTCCCTGTTGTAGCCAGGGTCATATCTGCAGACTTTATTGAGCAAAGAAAGGTTTGGATTTATTTTTACTCCTTTTTGCTAATGGTACACCTGCTTTGCCAGCACAACTCTGGGAGAGCCAACTGGATTCTTTCCAGGCTACCAGTAGAATTATTAACACAGTTTTAATAGCAAGACCTCTTTTCTAAACCATTCATTATTTTATAAATCTCCATCCCATTTTCTTTCTAGACTAAACAGTCCTGAGGTGAAATTCTGACTCAAAGTCACTGAAGGTTTTGCTGTTGACTTCTGTTGGGCCAGGATTTCATGTCCAACTTTTTCACTGTCTTCTCCCTAGGTTGTCCATCTTTCTAATCAGTTTTGTTGTCTTTACGGGGACCTTTCTTCTTTCTAGTAAATCTTTCAGATGAGAAGGAGCACAAGTATTCAAGGTACCATCTTTTTACATAATGGAAGAAACTGTTCTTGTTCAGTTTTTTTCCTCTCAGTTTTGTAACCCATCTTGTTAGCGGCTTTGACCCCTCTGAATGTTGAGTGCATGTTTTCTTCGAGCTGTGCATATTGGTGCCAAGTTCTGCTCCCAGAATAAACTGTTAATTTTAGGAACCATTAGTGAAGATGAATAGCTGCATTTGTTCCACCAAATATGATTTGTATTACCTTTCATTGAATTACATGTACCAATGTGTTGCTTAGTAGCATAGCTGTATTGCATCATTCTGAAGTTGCCCACAATCCTCTCTGCACTTAATTCATTTAGAGGAGTGTGTTTGAAAGAGAAGAGTGGTGGGTTAGTTTGGTATTTAACCCATCTAAGATATTAACCCGAATTGTTAGCAACCAAAATCCCTTGTTCCTAGCAGAGTTGCCAAAGCTTTAGCCAGTTTCCAGATGTTGTTATATGGGAAATAGCTACTTTCCTAAGGCTTTTCTTCTCCAGTGCCTGGTTTCTCCTGCCTGACCTTGAAGTGAAGTCCCTATGTTTTATGAAAATAAGGCATGCTGCAATATAAATGACTGGCATGGCCACAAATTTTGCCTCTGGCTTCACCGTGGGGTCAGACAGAAAAGAGAGAGGGGAGCAACAAAAGAGAATATCCTTGATTAAACACAGACCACTGAAGCAAACAGAGAACGTGACCAGACTGTGAGACTTGCTCATGGAGTCATTCAGTCTGATAAAGTCACAAGTTTTTTCCACAGCACAAAAAGCACCAAGTCAACATTTGGTGTCTTATTTATCATTGCTGAAGTTCTGGGAAGTTTGGCTTCTCATAAAGAAGGAAAAATGTCCAAAAGGCAGATAGCTCAGAACATTAAAATATCAAAGTCCCATAAAGGATGTATGATGAATATAATCTTTATAGGACAATAAGTCACATACCTCACAGCTGAAATTTTAGTTGGATGAACTTCAGCAAGCCATGCTAAAATAAGCAAGTATGTAGTTCTTTAATGGCTTGATCCAATGCCCATTGAAGTTGGCGGGAGACATTCTACTCATGCTAATGGGAAATGGATAAGTCCAGGAGGTAACAGAAGAGCAGGGCTTAAAGTAAGCCGCAACACCCAGGAGCATAGTTCCAGGGCCCACAAATTTGGGGGGCCAGAGTTCTGAGGCTCTGAAAAATGGAAGAATCGGTTAGAATGCATGTTACACCTTGCCCTGGCCTGTGAGCTGCACCTGAGCATGCTCAGATGGTAGCAGGTGGAGGGGGCAGTGTTTGAGGCCAGGATTGGGGCCAAATTTTTAATAAAGCGATAACCGATGGGTATGGTAATGAGAAGTGGTTGCAGATGCCTCCTGGGTTGAGGCCTGCACATGCATGTAGGGGGCCTGGACAACACAGGAATGGGGCCCAGAGATTTGGAGTTTTCCAAGGCCCGTCAAATTATACTTTAACTACTGAGTAAGAGTGAGCATTTCCTCACCAGTTCCCTCTCTGAATAGGTCAATGTACTGAGAGAGCTTTTCCTTCTACTTCGGTCTACTTTCCTCACTGGATTGGGTCCATATTGAAAGATGGATACTTTCCAGCCATGTAGTGAATTGCCATGTAAGTTGGGCACAGATGGACACCAGTTTTTAATCTTTAATTATGTAGCTATGTATGGATCTATGTGCATATTGAGTGTTCAGTTTTTAAGCCATATTAAATTCTACGTGAAAGGTAATGTTACACTAGGGCACTGGGTGGCCTAGTAAAAAGAGGAGAATAAGATTGGAGATTGGATGCTCCCTATAAATATATCAAAGGGATACTACTAGGGAGGGAAAGGAATTTATTTAAGTTCAGTGTGAATGTGGACAGAACAACAAGTGGAGATAAACTGGCCATCAGGAAATTTAGACTTGAAATTAGACACAGGTTTCTAACCATCAGGACTGAAGTTCTGGAATAGCCTTTCTAAGGGAGCTGTGGGGGCACAAAAACAAAACAAAACAAACAAAAAAAAACCAAGCCAAAAACCCACGCCTCAAACACTTAGCTGGCTTAAAAACTCAGCTTGATAAATTTATGGAGAGGATGGTATGAAGGGGACAGCCTTGTCTGGCAATTGATTGATATCTGACTACTGGTGGTGGATACGCCAATGGCTTCAGATGGGATGTTAGATGGGTGTGTTCTGAGTCATTACAGAGAATGATTTCTTAGATGTCTAGCTGGTGAGACTTGCCCACCTGCTCAGGGTTTAGTTGATCACTGTGTTTGAGGTCAGGAAGGAATTTATGCCCAAGGACAGGTCGGCAACTCTGTGAGGGGTTTTTGCCTTCCTCTGTTGCATGGGACATGCCTCACTTGCTGGTGGATTCTCTGTACCTTAAAGTCTTTAAACCATCATTTGAGAATTTTAACAACTCAGTCATAGGTTAGAGGTTTCTTTCAGCTGTGAGTGGTTGAGGTTCTGTGGCCAGCACTGTGCAGGAGGTCATACTAGATGATCACGTTGGTCCCTACTGACATTAGAGTCTCTGAGTCTACATCCTATACCTTTGCTCTTTCATCTTTTCTAGTTTTTGTTGTTCTCTTTGCTCTGATGTGACCATCTTTTTTACTATGTCACCCAGTGCCAAACACTAAAATCTGTCTGCAGGAGAGTCACGTTCATCTCACATAGCATATGTGATAGGTTTTATTTTCTCATGAATATTGTTATACTACTTAAGGAAGCCACTTCCATCCAGGGATGTCAAAGCAGTTGACCCAGAATATTCAACAAAACTGTGTTGTACCCATATGAGGTAGGCAAGCATTACACCCCTTTAACACAAGGACAAATGATGGCAGAAGCAGGTTAAATGACCTGTCCAGGCTCATAGCAGAGAGTCAGAAGATGAGGCTAGAAAAGGGAACCAGCAGGCATAACTCCTATTTCCCCTCTCTGTATTACAGAAGAACTCTCTGATAGTCAGCAGCTTGACAATGAGACATTCCATCAAAGCAATTCTGAAAGGCAAGAAAGCATGATGGCAGTGAGGAAATCAGTTGAACAGTATTTGCTACAGCAGATGATGGTTCCAGGGGCCCATTGTCTTAGCGTCCAGGGAACCTGCATCCTCAAAATATAGACATGCACTCAGCCCATATACTTAAGTGGCAGTAGCATTACTGGATATTGCCAATTGATGCTGTACTTAGGACTGCTCCAGTCAGCACTCCATTGTCACACATTTGCTTTTGCACACAATGTCTGGTCAGCATTGAGACTTGTTCTAAAGCAGAAGCTCTTAAACTTTTTCAGTCAGGAGCCAGATTAAGTTTGTGAGTCAGCTTTGTGACCCATGGTTCAGTTTTGAATTAATAATATATTTCCTTTTTCAATTTATTAAAGAGGATCATGGTGACCCATTTTTGGGTCGCAACCCATGGGTTAAGATGCCATGTTCTAAAGGGAATGTTCATTGGAGATGGGTGTGGTGATGGACAAGGGCAACCTAAACAGCTCTATTTTCTTGATTGGTAAAATGCATTAGTATAGATTCCCGTTCTCTCTTTGTTTTTATTGCATGGTAACAGAAAGTGTCACCATTTTTTGTAGATTTCTTTGTGTGTAATAACAATAATGCTTTGACTTTCATCAAAAGATATTTAATAATTTTCAGCATTAATTAGGCTGGGGTGGACAAAATTGGCTCACAGCTAGGTGCCAACACTTTTACTTTTCGTCACCAGAGGGTGCTTCTTCTTTACGTTTCTGCAGTGAAGAACTGCTAAAACTGGTCTCCATGGTTACCAGAAATGTATTATTTGTTGAGGCCTGAATTTTGCCCTCTAAAACCTTGTCAGATAGGTAATTGTACTACTTCCATATTACACCTGGTTAAACTAAGGCTAAGAAAAGATTAGTGACTTTTTAAATTTCACAGTGAGTCTGTAGCAGAACTAGGAATAGAATCAACTAGCCCTGTCTTCCATGTCCCTGCTCTAAACACTATACTCACTTCCTCTCACTAGCTATAGGAAAGGTCGGTACGAAGTGCTCTGAGCCCTGCAGGCAGCAGTTTGCCCAGAATCCAGTGTATAAATGAGGTGAATTAGCTCATAAAGCCATTACCCTGAAAACAGACACAAATCCGTAATCTTAGGTATGAAGAATAAAAACCATCAATATAGTTGAAGTCTGGTAGTCAAGCCTGAAACCCCTGGGACGATCCTCAGTATGGAATCCTGGTGGCTGTCACTCACCGTTCCCTCTAAGCTGTGTGCGTGTGCGTGCTCACACCGGTCATGAAACCTGCGCACACAACAAAATAAAGTGCACACAAAAAAATTCAATAGTGCTAATATTGGTGCTCACAAAGAAATGTTTTTGTGCACACAAAGAAATTGTTTGCACACACAGTCTATGAGTAATTAGAGGGAACATTGCTGTCACTGTGGTCCTAGTTTTTGTTATTGTAAAGAGCCCTGAGTTGCCAGGTATGTTCCAACCATAATCACAGCCCATGTTCTCCTTAAATGCAAAGACTGCTCCAGTCACTAGCATTCCCCATACTGCAAGATGGAAAAGGGCAGTGGATCTTCCACTCCAGAGTGCTCTTTCCCTGAGAAACTTTGGGTGAGTTCAGCCATTATTCATCCGCTGGATTCTGGAATTGTGTAGCTCCATGCCAGACACTCAGTCCTGGTGCAGCTTGGGACATGAGGCCACCATCCCTCTGTTATGAACCATGCAAATATTGGGTGTGGTTTACAGAGAAATTAAAACACTTCTGACTACAGGAAATACCACCATTGAAACAGTGTATGTTGGCATGTTTAAAGCTAATATCATCTTTGTTCTTATGTTGCTTTGACATGTGATGTGATTGGGGTACAGCTCCAGTTTTCAAATGTAAATAAATGTATAAATAATGTAAATAAAATCTGGAGTCCAGAAGAACATGTTGAGATGACCTTTCAGAGCATGGCTGCACTTATTGACATTAATAATAGCTCAGAACATCTGAGATAGGCATAAGCCACCGGGAGATCAGTACTGACTGTTCTTCAAATATTATGCTGCCAGAAGCCATGCAACATTTGGAGAATCAAATAAATGGAGGTCACTTGTAGCTGAATTAAATACTAATTGCTGCAGGAGAATGAATATGACCTATCTCTTTTGAAACTGATGCCTCAGTATTAGTTGTTTTTCTTTGTCTCTGGATTAAGTATTAAAAAAAAATTCAGGGATGTACATTAAGGACAATAATTCATCAAAGGCAAGGGAGTAAGATCAAGGTTGGATTTAGTCCTGAAGGTTTTGGCAGGTTATATTGTCTGATGATTATAGCTTGATGCTAAGAGTTATTGCTTCTGGGTAATTCTGGGAGAATAATTGTGGTTTTGGGTCAGTGGTTAAACTAAGAAAACAAGAAGAAGAAGAAAAAGTAGTCTGGGTTGAATAAAATCTCTATCTTGAATGAAAATGAAAAACCAAATTTATGTTTGTTGTTTAGTTTTCAGGTGATTTTATACTCTTTTTTTTCTCTATTAAATCTAGCTAAGCTTCTAAATGATCATTTGAAATGTTTTGTTTCTAGAATGTTGAAAGAAAACATTTCAACTTTTTCTGATTTTCTCCCCTATTTTTCCCACCAATATTGTTTGGGTAGCTCAAAACTCTGTTCATAAATGGCTCTGTTGACCCCAAACTACTTTTTTAGTGAATAAAGTATTTACTGGGAAGAGTTTACCCAGCTCTACTCTTTGATCCTAATCAGGATCCCAGTCAGTTTCCCACTTTTTGGCTTTGAGTAGATGACATAACAGCTCTGTTCTTTGCTTTACCCACTGCTTCACTGTATCACCTGAGTCTGACATCCCCACCTCTAAGTAACGAATTCATAACATTTCCAGTTGCTATCTACTTGGCTTTTGTTTTAATGTTAAAACACTTCCCTGCCAACCTTAAAGGAAGCAGCGGCATTGTGAATATATTTAAACAAGCTGTCTCAGCCCCAAAATGTTGTTAGAGAAATAAGGAAATTCCACCAATGACAGTCATTTCTTTGAGGCCACTTTATGCCCTTGATCATCTTATCTCAAAGACTGAATTGCTCAAGATGTTATTCAAGATGTATTCTGATAGCAATAGTGGTACCCTTGGATGCACTTAACAAGGTGTTAAATTCCTACAATCCATTGCTTGGCTATTATTTATTCATGTATCAGATCTTGACTCACTATGTTGTGCTGGGTTTTACTTGAAATTGAGCATATGGACATGTAAGAGGTTCCTCTGGTGGTTGAGAGTCAATAAAATACTGTAACCTGAAGAGGAAAGTAATTGCAAGATGCATGGCCTGAATTTCAGCTCCCCCTAGAAATTTTAATATATGTATATCCCTGTCATTATCTGAATGACGATGACCGAAATAGAAGCTGTAAATGAGAGCAGAACTGAGCCTACAGTTTTTAATATTTAAGCTCTGGATAGGTGAAAAGTGACATAAATATTTAATGACATTCAAGGAGGATTTATTTTGATGGTTTTAAAGTGTGAACGTTGGGCTTGCTGAAGTGAGAAAAGTTACCACTTGGATCCTCCTGTTTTCTGCAATGTAAATGGGTTTTTTAAAGCTCTTTTTTTTTCTTTTCATATAAATACTATATTTGGGGAGTGGGGAGGTTAAAGCAGCAAGAAATGTGAGGAGGAAGAGATGGAAAAAATCTAAAAAAAACTTCTTGCCAGGTTGACACTGACAAGACTGAAAGGCACAAAAAATCTAAAATCATCTCTGCCTCTTTCCTAGGAATACTTTTTTCTGTTTGGTTCATTGAATCTGTCCCTTTGCTCACGTATTAACGTTGTTGGGCCTGCAGCTTAAAGATAACAAAATGAATCTTAAATATCAGTTACAGGTTTACTGCATGAGATGGTATTAGGAGCTGTCGTCATTCCTTAGTTCGGACGTGAATTATTTTATATGTAACGATTTATACACTGCAGATTCCAGACACAGCCCTCAGCTAAACGGATTTGAAGTAGCTGACCAATAAACTTACCCTAGGATGCTGATGGAAGAAGCAAATACCAAGTGACAGGGAACAGCAGGGAAATAGCCTTCCTCAGAGGAAGAGAGACCCCACAGGACTGGGTAGGTGTCTAGAAATTGAGGTGAAAGCCTTACATGGCTCTTCATATTGATAGTTTTACCAGGTCTGTCACTACTCAGTGAAAAAGCCCAGGGCCCTGCAAGAGAGTAAACTGTGGCAGGCTGCTTCCCCAAATCCGGTCTGGTGTGCCACTGCGACCCCTATTCACCCTGCTTTAGGTAACCACTCTGTCCTGAATCAGTCCACTCTAGCCTCTGCCATGTAATCGGTCCCAAGCAGTGAGTGTACGCCCTCTGGCTCCTCGAGGGACAGTCCCCAAGCAATCACTCCCAGCCCCGGTTACCACACTTAATCACCATACACTCATGTCTGACCAGTTAACAAAGAAATGGCTCATGCCCAGTCTTTTGCATTCCTGCCCTCTGAAGCCCACACAGCTTTGGATAAAACAGCTACTAGTTCAGATTATAATTTTAAGTGAGAAAATGGCCAATCAAGGCAGAATCATTATGTAAATGAGTCAGGAGTGACCATAGAGAAATAAAGGGTAAAACATGCATACTAACTTCTTTGTCTAACTGACCTCATAGTCCAAGTTTATGCTCAAGATGTTCAGCTGCCAGATGTTTGTACAGCCAGCCTCTGCCTGGGCCAGGCAGAGCCCATGTCTTGCTTGAAGTTGTTCCAAGATGGAGATTACCAGGCAAAAAGCCTCAAGTACCTCCAATGCAATAAATAAATAATTTTGTTAGTCCGTAAGTGCCACAGGACTCCTTGTTTGTTTTGCTGAACTAGACAAGCACCTCCAAGTGTTTCTCTTTGTTTCTAAAGCCCCTCGAACCTTCTCTTTCTAGACAGAAGTGATCTCTTTGTCCTGCCTGAACCAGAGACCTCAGTTAACGTAGCCTTTGCTGCCTCCTTCAGGTACTTGCTTCCTTACAGCCATAGCTGTTTACATGCTGCTGGAAGAGAGATGGTTTGTCTCCCTCCTCCCTGATCCATGGAAAACATGTTGGGTATTTGCGCACATACATGATACTACAGGAAACGTGATACCATAGTGATCAGGTAGAATGAGTTATGAACATCTATAAAGGAACCTTGCATGGCCTAAATGGCATTAAATCATACAAGTGAACAGAAAAGTTAGGCAGATCATACCCTAGGGAGCGAAGATGTGCATCCCGTGACAAAAACATGCTCAGATTCTGCATGATGACACTTGCAATGTCAGATAGCCATATGGCCAAGAAAAGCTGACATTGAGGTTGGAGAGGAGTTGTTCAGGATGTGTGTCCTGGTTCCCTGAGAGAATCATGTCTCTGTTGGTGTTGACTATATACAATGTTCATGATGACATTTCCCATTATATTCATGTGGGAACTGGTCTTCTCAATGGAGGACTCTCACTGTCATGGCTGGAGCGTGGACAGTCCAGCCTAGTGATTAGGGCTCAGAGGTGGAGTCAGAAATCAGGACCAAGGGTCGGAAACTAGGAACCAGGGCTGAGGGTCAAAGCTGGAGACAGAAAGCAGGAACCAGAGCAAAATAAAGGAGCAGGGTCTGTCATAGTAGCCACCTAGCTTCACAGACAACTTCTGGGTCTCCCCTCCAGGCTTATGTAGTGTATCTGGACTAATCAGAGGCCCCAGGTGCACTGCCACTCAGGTCCTCTGTGAGTGGCACATGGTTTGGTGGCTTCACAAGGCTCAGCCCATCACCTGTTTTTCTACCAGAGATGGTGGTGGTGACAGGTGTGAGGCAGTTGCTCAGGGATGAGCAGACCAAGTTCGAGCTCTACAGATCTTTACACTGAGTTTTGGCTCTTTCTACAACACTTAGCCTATACTCTGGGAAAGCTCCCCCTCTGTGTTTGGGTCTTAGGTACTACAGGTATTACCAGACTCTCTAGGCAGTGTATCTCAGGGAACGTGAGTGCTTAGAGGGATGGGTCAGGTGTCTAGAGGTAGGCTCAGGCAGCAGAAAAAAAACAAGGAGTCACATGGCACTTAAAGACTAGCAGATTTATTTTTTCATGAGCTTTCATGGGAGCAAATCCCGACTCCTTGGTATTTTTTGCTGGACTAGACTAACACAGCTGCCCCTTTGGAAATCAGGTAGCTGAACCAATCAGTCAGGACGCTGACTGCATTCTCTCTCACATGTCTGTGGTGTAGCAAGGTGAAAAATTCAACTAATTAAACTATACAACACCTGGGCCCAGAGACTGTACAGAGACACAGGGCACTTACGGTAGGAGTGAGGTACTTAAAGCTCATTAAAAGTCATTGGGGTGTGGGTTCCTAAATCCCTTTTGTTTCCTAGAAAATCTCAGCCTAAGTAATCCTCAGGGTCACACAGAGGCAGTGAAGAAGACAGTGAAACCTGGGAGCCCTGCCTCTAATTTCTGAGCCACACTCCCTTTCATCTGGCATGCCACCAGAATCAGGCCTCTCCTTGATGGTTATTTGATTATAGTATCTAATTATGATTAAATTATTGCTGCCTGCTCAGTCTGCAAATCCTCCTGTGCTGTTAACTGTCAGATAACATTCATTTTCCTCTCAGTGCTTCATTTTCTCTGTCACATCTTGGCTGAATTCAGAAGTCAAATTGGCAAGCCCTGGACAAACCACTTGACGGTTACTTTTGTCTGTATAAACTGGCCGGTCTTTCTGTAAAGCAAGTAGCACAAACATCAATGGCAATGTTTGAATTTGGATAATATGGCCCCTGAAAGAAACTTTTTCATCCCCTGGGAGTTACTTTGGATTTACATTAAATCAAGACCAGAATTTGACCCATGTTCTCTCTCTTTTTTTTCTGGCTTGTTTTACCCAAGAGTCCTGTTAACACATGAAATGGAATTTTCTGGTTTACTGCTTTGGTGTTTAATCCACTTCCAATGGAGACTTCCCATCGGGAATAGCAGATTTTCAGATATGATCTTTTTTCTGTCCTACTGTTATGGGCTCTGATTCAACAAAGCACTTAAGTGCCTGCTTTGGTGAATCAGAGCTGTGGAGAGAAAGAGGAGTGCAATGGTTAGGACCTTGCCTTGGATCGTGGGAGACAGGGCTTCTACACCCAGCTCTACCACAGATTTTCTTTTTTTGTGGCCATCTGTAAGTCTGCCTTTCCATTCAGCCCCTGTAAAAAGAAGAGAAAAATACTTGAATGCAGGTGTTTGAGACTAAATTTAGTAATTATTGTTAGATTCTGAGGTGCACTGCTGAGTGTCTGTAGCCTTCTGAGTGCCTGTCTTAGGAAGCCGTGCTCTAATCCAACGAATTCTCTGTATTATCTTATCTTGAGTTGTTTGGAGCAGAATCTTAAATTCATAGACCAGGAGAATGATGCTCCATGGTGTTGGGTCACATCTTTGTGGCTATGTCTATACTGCCAATTTAGTTCAAATTAAGGAGCCTTAATTCAAGCTAAATTAGTCGCAGTCTAGATTAGCCTTTTCTTAGTTCAAACTAAGAAATTCCTGCTTAGTTTGAACTAGTAAGTTACTGGCACTTGGTTCAAACTAAGCTTTTAGTGTGAGCATTGGTTCGAACTAAGCATAATGTAGACTCCAACTAAACCTTAGTTTGAACATAAGAAGTTTGAACTAATGTTAGTTTGAACCAGTCCATGTTGTTAGTTCAAACTAACCAGTTTGAGGTTAGTTCAAAATTAACTAACCTTGAAGTTATTAGTTTGATCTAACAGGTGCGAACTACCTTTTGCTAGTGGGGCACAGCCTGTGTGCCTTCATGCTCCCATACTGTCCTTCTGTTTGTTTACAGCCAAATTCAGATACCTTTACCCACTTTGTTATAATGAGTAGTCCCACTGACCTTAGACAAGTTACTTAACCTTTGTATGTCATAGTTACACCATGTGTAAAAGCCAGCATAGGAACACTTACTGAAGGGGTTTTGTGAGGGTTAATTGGTGAAAGTTTGTAAAGTTCCTTGAAGGTTAAATGAAGAGCTGAGCATGCTATCATTCTGATCCTAAGCAGTTCATTGTAGATGTACAGAAAATATTGACTGTTTGTGAAATTAGAAAGGTCCACCAAACCTACGTTGCTTCTCTGGGGTGTCTCTCTTTACCAGAGGAAAGAGAGAGAACACTCATATTAGTAAGAACAAGACTGTGGAGCTTTTACCCATGTTAGGTAGTTCCTCCCACAACAGATAGTCCCACTGAAGTCAGCGGGATTACTTGTGGAGTAAGATATTACAGAATGTGAGCTAAGATGCTTGCTGTACTCTGGCCTTAAATAATAGCCCATCAGCAGCAACTGATTAGGCAAACCAGGTTTTGTTTAGTTTCAAAGAGGTAGCCATGTAGTCTAGTTCAGCAAAACAAATGAGGAGTCCTGTGGCACTTCTAAGAACTAACGAATTTATTTATTGCATGAGCTTTCATGGGAGAAAATCCCACTTTGTCAGGTGCTTTGAAGATGGGGAACTTACAGAATGGTAGGAAAATAAATGCAGGGGAGTCTAAGTTACAGTGTGACCTGACCCTATTTTCCTGCCATTCTGTAAGTGGTGTCTGATGAAGTAAGATTTTTTTCCATGAAAGCTCAAGCAACAAATAAATTTTAGTCCTTAGAAGTGCCACAGGATTCCTTGTCAGATGATGTTCATGTTTGCCACTGGACCATTAATGTTGATTTTCAGTACATCTTGGAGTGCTGGGGAAATTTCAGAAAACGGGGGGGAAAGCCAATGTGTCTGCACTGAAGACGGGTAAATGGGATGACCTAGGTAATTTTAGGGTTGTCAGTCTGCGTTGATCCTGGGCAAATTAATGGAATGTCTGAAAAAGAGCTCAGTTAATAATGAAAGAAAGGAGGGTACAGAAAATCAATGTGTTTATGGAAAATAGATCCTGCCTAATTTGATATCTTTCTAAAATGAGATTACAGGTCTGCTTTATAAAAGTATTTGTGTTAACGCAATATACTTAGACTTTTGTAAGGCATTTGACTTGGTAGCATCTGACATTTTGATTAAAAAACTAGAATGATATAAAATGAACATGGCATCTGTTAAATGAATTAAAAACTGGCTACCTGATTTATCTCAAAATGTAAGTGTGAATAGTCATTGAGTCAATTTCTTTCCAGTGAGATTCCACAAGGATCAGTTCTTGGCCCTGTGCTCTTTGATTTCTTTATCAATAAGCTGGAAGAAAACATAAAAATCATCACCGATAAAGTCTGCAGGTGAAACAAAAACTTGAGTAGTAATGACAATGGCAATATCTACACTAGCAAATTAGTTGGGAGTAAGCAAGCTTGGTCTGAACTAATTTCAGCCCTGTATACCCTAGGCTTTGTTTAGTTCAAACTGGTTGGTTTGGCTGGTTAGTCCAAACTAACTGCTTAGTTCAAACTCATTTGCATTTTTAGTTCAAAATACCCCAATGGAGACATGCTAGTTCAAACTAAATCAGTTCAAACTAGCGGTTATTTTGAACTAAACACGCTTTTTTAGTTCGAACTAAAATGTTAGTTTGAACTAAAAAAAACTGCTTAGTTCTAACTAATTTTCAGATTACTTAGTTCGGACTAACCAAATCCGAATTAAGATTTTCAGTGAAGACATAGCCAAAGAGAACAGGTCTGAAGATGAGATCCGGCCACAGGGTGATCTGGGTCACTTGGTAAACTGGGCAAAAGAGAACAATGTGCATTTTAATACAGTTAAAGGAGTAGTTCTAGGAACAAAGTATTCAGACCATACTTACATTACAGGGAGCTTAATCCTGGGAAGCAGATTTTAAGGGTTATGTTGGAGAATCAGGTGAACATGAGCTCCCAGTGTGATGCTACAGCCAAAAGAATTAATATGATCCTGGGATACATAAACCAGGGAATTTGAAGTATGTATGAAGAGATTATCTTACCTCTTCATTTGGCACTGGTGTCACCACTACTAAAATACCATTTCCAGTTCTGGTGCCTCCAGTTAGAGAAGGATGATAAATTGAAGTGGGTTTAGAGAAGAGCTGCAAGAAAAATTGAAGGATTAGAAAATATGCCCTATAGTGATAGACTCAAAGGGCTCATTCTATTTAGCTTAACAAAGAAAGGATTAAGGGGTGACTTTATTACAGTCTATAAGTACCTACATGGAGACAAATATTCAATGGCTCTGTAGTCTGGCAGAGTAAGGTCTAATGTGATACAATGGCTGGAAGTTGAAGCTAGACAAATTCAGACTGGAAATAAAGCATAAATTTTTAAGAGATAGTAATTAACCAGTGGAATGGTTTATCAGGGGTCTGGGTGAATTCTCTATCATTGGCTATTTTAAAATCAAGTCAATTTCCAAAGGGATAGCTGTGTTAGTCTAGTCCTGTAAAAAAACAACAAGCAGTTGTGTGGCACTTTAAGACTAACAGATTATGCAAAAAATAAATCTGTTAGTCTTAAAGTGCCACACAACTGCTTGTTGTTTTTTTTAAAATCAAGATTGGCTGTTTTGCTACAAGATACAACGTAACAATTATTTGGAGTATGTTCCTTGATCAATGCTCTACAGTAGGTCAGGCTAACTTCTCACAATTGTCTTGTGTTGCCTTAGGCCATGTCTACACTGAAATTGCTCAAACAATGTAGACCTGCGTAGACTAGTGTAGATCCGCTCAACCGATCCCAGAAGTGCCCTCCTTTCGACATAGTAACTCCTCCCCTTCAAAAAGAGTAATGGTGCGTCAAAGGGAGAGCATTTCCCATCAACGCAGTCCAGTGATGACAATATGGTAAGGAGGAGTAAGTAAGCTGATGGAAGATGCACATTCTTCTGTACGCAGATTGTGTATTTCCCATTGACTTAGCACAGCAGTGCCGACTAGGCCCTGGAATCTATGAGTCCCATCCTGCAGAGGGCGGTGATATATGTAAGGCTTCCTTGGTGTGTAGACAAGCTCACAGATATCATGCATTATACATTACATGGATGCTCTTGTTTGCAGCATGTATATAGAAACATTTCCTTAATGTTCACTGTGGATGAAGGGAAGAGCTTATTTTGTAAATCATTTTTTTCTCAGAACAGTACAGCTTTGAAAACGTCCATAGTTTAACATCAGGGTTGTTGCTATAATCCCATTAGGTCTAAAGCCCAGTGCCTGTCCACAAACCACAACAGCAGCCCACAGTGCATCTTATTTATAGAATTACTGAACACTAAATTAAAGTCGCTTTCAGTTATAATTATCTCTTCAGATACCATTTGATCAGTTATTCTTGAGAGACATAGAGGAGCCATGTTACATCTCTTTTTCTGAATTCTGGGCAGTCAGATATATATACACCAACTCTCATTTCCCCAATTGTTTGAAGTAATGCATCTGCAGCAGTTCATAATTGACAGTTGCTTCCTATACCAACAGCTACAGACTCGCTGAATGCTCTTAAAGAAACAGATGATGATGCTAGTGAGAAGAATTCAGAAATACCATCTAATAATCTCCTTATACAGAACAGTGAAGCTTTTTTTTCTTAACCTTTTTGTAATGGCCTGCTAATGAAGCTTTGGTAAAATAATGTGTTTTAAAAATGTGCTTCACAAATGGCTGAACTTTGGAGAAAAACCCATAGCTTGTGGGGGTTTCTAACTCATTTACAGGATCTAAATGACAGACTACCTCTAGCCACAATTTGCAGCACAAAATACAAAGCAGCCAACTATGCCTCAGAGAGCCCTGAGGAGATTACACTTTGTGACGTTACAATGAACCAAAAATATAAGCCTGTTTAATTTTTTAATTCCCCTAAAGGATGACGTCAAATAAACTTCCTGCCCCCACCGACCTCTGGAGCAACTGGAGTGAGTTACAGACATGAATCATATGCTTTAATTTTTCTGAACATGCTTTAGGATCAGAATGAGAAAACAATGCTATTGTTTTCTTAAACCAGTAGACGAAGCTAGAATATCAGGATTTAGTGTGTTCTAATGTCTTTGCAGGATCCCTCAATATCACCCTGGTAAAATAGCAAATTAACTCTGTCATGTAATAAAATCCTAACCAAATCCTTTCTGTTTCCCAGTATTTTGCTGCATTAGCACTTTTTCTCCTACTTTTTCCATATTTGTCTGCGGAAACGTAGACAAACTACAGGATTAGTTCAGGGGCATCTCAATTTGCCATCTGTATTCTAAGCCAGGGGTTTTTAAACCACGAATCTGGACCCAGTAGTGGATCGCAGACCCTCAGATACTGGGTCATAGTGCCCCTTGCTGCTGCCACTGAAACACTGGAATGAAGTGCTCAAAGATGTAATTTTGGGGTTGTAGGCATAAAATGACTTTTTCAACTGAGTCCTAAAACCTTTGTTCTAAGCCATTTGAATTTCTAAGTTTTTTCTTACAGTTGTAAGATTTTCCTTCAAATCACTCCTTTCCCTCTCTTATTCATCCACAATGTCAATATGAAGAATAGCAAGAACAAAATCCTTGAGCTGACAGCTGATAAACTAAACTAAAATAAAATAAAAAGTTAAACAGAGTAGAAGAACATTCAGCAGATTGTCTCAAGTTCAGTGCATCATGGTCATGGTTAGGACCACCTGTCCCAAAGAGGTCATCATGCAGGCTGCAGCTGCATTCAGAATCTAGATAATTGAGGCATGAAGCTTTTATATGAAAGGACTTGTCTTAGGGCATGGGTCTCAAACATGCGGTCCGTGGGCCACACACGGCCCATTAAGCTATTTCCTGCAGCCTGCAACGACACTATTGTTACTGATATTTGCAATATCGTTGTATGAAAAGGTTTCAGTGCTGTGGCCTCCAGGCTGTCGTATTAGTCCTCATGTTGTTGCCCTGTACTAGTCTTCATGCAGCCCTTGTGGAAATTTGAGTTTGAGACTCTTATCTTAGGATTTAGCTATAGCAATATAATTTCTACTGCCCTCTACCATTCACTGGCTAATACCACACACCTCTTTCTTTTTCCCTCTGCTGGGATGCTTCCTTAGACTCTGATGCCACACAATGGAAGATTTACAATGATTTCAGTGAGCGTAGACTCAAGCCCTTAGTTTTCTTTCATTTTCTTTCTTAATTTTCCTTCCTGGGAAGTCCTCTTTCCAATAGGGATGGTGAACAAGCAATTTCAGATATTACAACAGTCTCAGAAATAGCAAGCTAGTGCCTGTAGAATAGTTAACTTCCAGGCAATATATGTTGGTAAATAAATGATGCATACACCTACTCACACAGAAATAATGTGCCTGTTTATTGCTTAAAATTTATTTCCAGTTGCAGTGGAAATATGAATGTCCCATGCAATTCAAGCTGAAAAATTTAAGATGCCTCCAAAAGCATAAAACCTTTCCTGACACCACAGAGCCAATACAAAAGGCTACAAATTCACGAGCGCTAGCTACCGGCACTGTATTTATTCCCTAACTATTGGCATTTACACAGGTAGAGCATGCCTGTAACAGCATCCATAAATGTGGCAGCCAGTGTTTATTACACAGATGACTTAGGAAGTGTCTACACAGCAAAGAAAATTCTGCAGCTGGTCCAGGCTAACCAACTTGGGTTCACGGGTACAGGCTCTGAGGCTATTTCATTGCTGTGTAGACTTCTGAGCTAGGGCTGGAGCCCAGACTCTTGGACCCCGCAAAATGGGAGGATCTCAGAACTCAGGCTCCTGCCTAGGCCAGGAAGTGTACACAACAATGAAATCGCCCCACAACCCAAGTCCTGCAAGCCCCAGTCAGCTAGCATGGCTCCTAGTAGTTGTGTAGACATACCTCTTCCTAGTGGTTCCATAGTTTCAGTTGTCTGGAAATTTGCACTTAAACGAAGGTACCATGTGCTGTAATGACTAAGTTTAGTCTCCAGATTTAACACACATGGGCTAATTTAATTTTCTGTAATATTTTTAGTGTAATCTTTTCTAACACACAACATTTCCTTTGGAATTTACTCTGAAGTTCTGATGTTTTTTTTAAGCTCTTCTTACTTAGGAGCCACCATCAGCACAAACCTCCAGACTCCTCAGCTTCACTCCCTTAACAGCTCGGCCATGTGCAACTTTTCACATGTAAACACAAAAAAAGGTGTTCCCCTTATTTATCATTAGATATTTTGCAAGGAAGAGCCAGTGACTCCTTGCATTCTCTGATTACTGTAGCCTGCTTCTGTAACTCTCCATTTCTGCTTATCACACAGAGCCTGGGAAGTTGAGAAATGGGTCCAGTTGCTGGCACAGCCTGCTTCAGCCTCTCTTCAGTGCTGGCTTTCTCTGAAGGAAATGTGGCACAGTTTCTTCTTTGGCCTTAGGATGCAGTCACATGGAGTTCCACAAATTTCCATCTCTTCTCCTTTCCTGTTCATTGGGTGTATGGGCTTATTAGGAAGTATGGACTGTTCAATGGATTTGTGTACATTGGTGTGACTAGAAGCACCATTTGACACATATATTTGGAAAAACGTAGTGTGGTCTTGGATTTAAATTTATGGTATTGTATGGAGTTCTTGAAAAGATACCTATATTTAACCCTAACTAGAATGGGAGAGTAGATTGCATTAAAAAAACTGTACAACCTGACACATTGATAATATTATTTTTACAATGAGCAATATTAGATGAAGCAATTTACTGAGTACTCTCAAGCTATTTAGCTTGCTGCTCCATGGAGACATATGGAGAGGAGCCAGTATCCCCTGAAGTCAACCTGGCTTTAGCTGCTGCTTTTTGTCTCTTCTGTAATTCTCTCTCTTATGAACTGTGGGACCTTGACTAATTGAAAGTGACTGTTACTATATGGACATGGAGAGGTTATAGGACCCAATACCCTCGGTATCAGAAACTTGAATTTCAGCTGATGATGATAAGGTCAAGGTTTCAGTACGGGACAAATGGCTTGATTTGAAATGTACAGTTGGGTGCATGCTCTCTGAATTCTGGACATGATAAAGGCTGATCCAGAAAGACCAAGCAGCAGGTTTCAGGAAGTGAGACAATAAACTCATGTGCATAAATCCTGCAAGTAGTTTCAGAAGCAGATTTTCCGGATAGATTTTTTAGCATCCTGCAAGGCTGTGGAACACTAGGATATTTTTAAAATGTTCAAAGATTACATTAAAAGGAGAGAAAAGGCAGTGGAGTCAAGTCTTGGGGTGAAGTAGAAAGAAAAAGTTAAGTGCATGAGATGATCCTTATGTTGTCAGTCACTAGTCATCAAATCCTGGTACAGCAACCTCTTCTCCCATACAGCATGCCACAAAGCAGAGCATGAACTGTCTCATCCTGAAGGGAGATAGTTCAGAATAAATTGCCAAAATGTTTTCATTTAGAAGGACTTTATATGCAAGGCGGGAACACAGCATTCTGAACTGTGAGGAGTGAACACAAGCTCTCTCAAGAGGCTAATGGGTGAAATATTCCCCATCAGTCCTCTAACTCAGTTACTGGTATATGGCAGCACTTAATTACTTGCTGCCTGCTAGGGGCATGTTGAATCACTGAATGTTAGATAAACGACATCTGGCTCCTCATTACAGCTGTTTAGCTTGCGCTTAGTGTGGGGACCTTGAGATGTGCTTAATAATGTTAAAAGCAAGATGAGTGTTAATGTGCTTATTTTTAAAATGTTACGGTGACTGAAATAGCTCAGTCAAATTAAAATATGGTGGTCTCCATTGAAGTCTTTAACATTTTGTCCTTGCAAGTCATCAAAGATAGGCTGCCTTTTTTTTTTTTTTTTAACCATAAATACTCTGAGTTTCTTGTGAACTCAGTGTGGCTAGCTCAGGGATGTCAAACTTACAGCCTGTGGGCTGAATCCTGCCCCTCAAGGGTGCTGATCTGGCTCATGGAGCTGCTGCTTTGGCTGTGCCTGGAAGCTGTCTGCAGCAGTGAACTCCAGAGACAGGCTCCTGACTAGGCATGCTGCTGACTCGCTCACGTGATTCGAGTTGTATCACAGGGGAAAAAAGAAGGTGCTCTAGCCAGTCCCAGCTTAGCTCTGCTGTAGTCTGCCAACCAATCAGAGTCTGTCACAGCAGGCAAGGCTGGCTCCAGAGAGCCACTGCATTGCCTCCTACCCCAACATGCTAATTTGATTGACAGCACAATGCACAAATCACAAATAAAAAAGTGGCTGGGGCCCATGTGGGAACAAGCCATTCAAAGACTAGCCGGGACTGAGCCAACCAAAGGCCAGCATTCTGAATGATTGACAGTGAGTGGGTGGGGAGGGGGAGAGGCAGGAACCCAGCCTGGCTGCCTGTGACTGAGACTGATTCTTTTGTCTGCCATCAGGAAGTATAGGGAAAGTGGAAAGGGAATGGGAGGGAGGGTCAGGGAGGCCCCCAGGGCAGGGGAAAGGGAAGGTGTGGGAGACACTGCATGGTTGGGGAGGGGAAAGGGGAGCCCACACCTCTCTGAAGATGGAGGGGGAAAGGGTTGGGGAGCCCATGCGGTCACATGGCCTATGATAGGTGTCCTGCCTTCCATCGTGGCCCCTCTCATTGAATGAGTTTGACACCTCTGAGCTAGCTCTTGTTTCTATGAGCAGTCTTGCAGTATTTGGTGTTTGTCTTCAGGTCCAGTTCCTAAAGCCAGATGAGGATCAGAGCTTTAAATGAAAATATAAAAGAAATTGACTTGCTCCACATGGTTGTGGAGAAAAGCCGGCACGCATGAACACAAAAGCCTCTGAAACAAGTCAGCCATAAAGCACCCAACATTTTCTTTTTCTTTTTTAAATCTCATTATTTTTAAGACAGTCCTTTGGTTATATGGGGGCCTTCTTTATGAATTTTCAGTGTTTGGAGGAGGCAGCTCTTCTAATGGTAATCAGTGTGTTCAGAGGTATCTTGTTAAATCAGTGTAACAAAACAGCCCTTTTCTTTGGCATGAAAGTTAGGTTCAGAAAGCTATGATGTGAGTGCTTTCACTTTCAAGTCCTTTTTTATCAATCATTCCTGAGAACAGGAAATTAAGTCAAGCATTTGACTGAAAGTTACATTGTCAGCCGTATGCTGTATCTGAGAATCTAACCGCCACATCTCATGTGTTGGCACTAATTTTTGTTGAATCAAGAAGCAAGCTGAAATCTTGAATGTTAAGACATTGAAGGCCTAATCCTACAGAAGTCAATATAAATATTTAGCAATTCTGAAAAAAAAAAAAAAATAGAAGTTGGTGCAGGTAAATTCTGGTACAATTTATGGAATTTTGGTGAACTGAAAAAGTCTATTTTAGGTCTGTTCTGGAGCAGGGATTTAAAGCTGGGTCTTCAACATCCAAGTGAGTGGCCAAATTACTGAGTTAAAAGTTATTTGGGGCTGTGGTTAGGTATAACAATAGCACCAGCCCTTCCTCCTCCAGCCATTTCTTGAAAGGCTTAAAACTACTGTCAAATAGTTTCAGATAGACCAAATGGTATTTTCATCCCATAAACTATTCATCCAAGAAATTTTTCTCTGCTCTAGTCCTAAACAGTAATCTGTTTTATAGAAATGGAAGATCAGTGGTTAAAAAAAAAAAGGGGAACTGTTAGCAGGGGAGGAGTGAAGTCTGGGTTGACTGGCTTCTGTTGATTCATTTTTGCAAAATTTGGTGGCAGAGGCATCTTAGCCTTCCCACAACCATAAAAAATAAATAAATAAAAATTTAAAAAGAAGAAGAAGAAAGACATGTTGGAAAGCAGAGCGATTGTGTGAAGTGGCGCATCCACACTGGAACCTTCATCTGAAAATCAAACAAAATTTTAACAAAAATGTCTATGGATAAAGATTCTAAGCCTGTGGAGGTTTTTCTGTTTCTGGTTTTCACCTATGAAACACCAAATTAACCTGCAAATGATTTTTTGATGGATGCCAAAACTCTTGGCAACTTGTTCAAAAGTAACAACGTGTAACTGAACATTTGTTCAGCTCTGGAATCATTTGTGCCTGCATTTTAAATCATTAGCCAGCATCATTAACAATTTAAAGCCAGGTCTATGCTTTGACAAATCCAAACGGACAGATGTTGTTATAAAAATACAAGTTCACCTTCCATGTGGAATCAGAGACTCACAAGACTGAATAGTTTGTTTGGATCTTCTAGTCTTCCTCTCTCTGACAAGATCTTTCCGCATAGTGCCTTTACTCATGTATTTTGTCCACACTTAGGTTAAATGCTCCACCAGTTCATGTGAGTGATGATTCTAGCAGAACAAAAGAGGAAAATTATTTTCGTGTAAATGAACTCTTAAAAATATGGGAAGGAGATGGTATTTATTCTGTACTCTTATATACAAACAAAGCGGCTAAATTCTGCAGTCTGCTAAGACAATTTTGCATTGCTGTACCAGCCATGATCCAGCTGTAGCATAAATGGAAGAAAGGAAAAGATTGGGAGGTATGGCCGGGCTGAACTCTCTATCTTCTATCCTCCACTGTTTTAAAGGAGCTTACTTCACTTTCACTAGCAGCCTGAAGGCAAGGTTATGCCGTCAGTGGCAGCACTGGTAGTATAGAATCAATTATTCAAGTTAGATTGAACATTTGTAAAGACATGCTCGATCAAACTCAGAATGAGCCATAGGTCGATTGGGTAAGACCTACACAGCAAGAGGCATAGCACTGACTCAAGAGAAATGCATTTCCTGTTGAATCAGTGCCGTAGGGACCTTGCAGTAAGTGGAATGTAAGCAATCGCAGGGAGAGATGCAAAGTATTTTATATACTTGGCATATCTCCCTTCGATTGCTGCTGAAATCTCATGGCAGTGTGGACCAAGGCTGAATTAGAGGCTGCTTTTTCTAATCTAACTTAGCCCTCATCTACACATATGCTAGTTTTTGGCAGCAGTCAACTGCTGGTAACTGCGTAACTGCTGGTGACTTTCTTAGCTTCTGGGACTCACTCAGGAAAGCCAACCACAAATGCCTTGCAGTTGGTTTTCCTGTATGCCTCTTGGCCCCCAGGACCTACAGACCCAACTTCTGGGAGCGCAGCAGCGAGTTCATACTTGCTGCTAAACACTCCCAAAACGGTGGTGGTGATTTTGCAGCCGTCAGTATAGACATACCCTTACACTGAAGCCATCGCACTCCACTACCTCCAACTGCAAAATAATGGAGAATCATTCCAACATCTGTATAATCTGTTTCAACTATAGCTAATTGGGAATGTAATTAAAAGGAGCAAAGGGGAAGAGGAAATGATCAGTCATGGTAAACAGTGCATAAATTGAGTAGTAGCATGAGATTCAGGGAAAGTAAAATTTGGGCGACATATAAAGAATAGCATCCTAAAGTAATTTTCAGACTGAGGAATATTCCACTTGCAAACAGTATTTGGTTTGTATAAACCTAGACTAGACAGAACCTAGAAAATATACTTCAGAGAATAGGCGAGCTGATAGAGCTGTTACTATTTTTGTAATGAAGGGAATGAGAATTTTCCTCATGACTATTTCATTGCTAACAATAGAATATATAGTGACTAGCAAAGCCAGAAGATGAAATGGCTTTGAATCCTGATGAAGCGTCATCTGTATAGCTTGTTGTAGGAACTGAGAATCAGTTCTGTGCATGTGAGAGCTGGAATTCTGCCAAAGAGGTGATGGTTGTTTAAGAACCCAAAGCAGATATTCAGTGGGAGCAAGATATATGGAAAATAATAAATAAAGAACAAGGATAGTAGCTAGCAGTAAATAAGATATGAGTTGCAATTCAATGCAACAGTGGAAGTGACCAGTGTAATTTTGGGTTTGATGCCCAAAGACATAACATGATGAAGTAGGGAGATACTAGCTTCTGTACATACATCAGTGAGGAAACTACACCAAAAGCTATGCATTTAATGCTGGCCGCTTACTGCAAGAAGGTCAACAGACCCACAGAGACCTGTGAAAAGAGCAACACAAATGATCAGAGGTCTGGAGGGACTGACTGATGAGGAAAGATTTAAAAGAACCAAATATGATCTCTTGGCTAAACTTACCTCCTGAAGGGAGGGAAAAATAAGATGACGGTCTTTGAGAGCTGGAAGGGTGTCAGTATGGTAGACCAGGAAAGATTTATTTGCAATGTTAAAACAGCATATAACTAAGAATAAAAAAGTGCCATTGAAAGAAGTTTCCAGAAATCTCTGTAATGGTAAAATCTATTCAGCTATGGAAGAATTTCACAGTGGATGTAGTGGAAGCCTCATAATTTGGGTTGCTTAAAGCAAAGTTACAAAAAGAACCAGAAAATGTATGACAGAGAGCAAGCCTCCAAGGAAGCGTTGATAGTTGAGAAGGCTTAGTGCTGGGTGGGGTTCTCCATTGTTTTTTTTTTTTTTTCTTCCCTACGGTACACACAATAGGCCTCAGCATAGCAATTAAGGATACACTTAACTTTTAAGCATGTGAGTAGTCCTAATTTTGATTGAAGTAGTTGTGTGGCTAAGTTGACCATTTGCTTAAGTGCTTTGCTGGTTTGGAGTCTTGGTGCAGAATTTTTCATTATGAAATCAATTTTCATTTTTAAAAATGCCCTGAAAGATTCCAAATGTCCTGTTCAAGATGATGGAATTCCCTTAATGAAGATCTTGCCTTTACAAAAGTCCCACCCCCACCATGCTATGTTTTCTCGTTGAATTTGGATAGGTTTTTATTTGAAACAGTCAAGTTAAACGGGGATGATATGATCAGAGCTATTAATGTGTCAGTTGAGCAAATGGGACCATCGTATATTATGTCAAACAACATTGTTACAGACGTTGTTTAAACGTTTCAGGAATATAATCAGGCTGCTCTGGAGAAAGCTGATAACCTCCTCTGAAGACTTCAACTTCAGACTTCAAATAAAATATCACTTGCTTATGGATGATCGTCCTGACTTTTTGAATGCTGATTAATTGCTTATGTTAATACAGAATGAAAGAAATATTTTAAAGTAAAGTCCAATTTACATAGGTACAATACCATTGGATATATATAAATCAGAGTTCTTACGACATGAAGACCACTGAATTGCTTATCGAAGGTTCACCTTTAAGGAGGACATGATTCATTTGAAATCCCAGCCCCTGTTGTTAATTCATAAGCAACAGTGGAATGGAGGTCATGATGGAGCCTATCTGCATCTCGTCAAAATGATCATTCTCAGCTGTCCCTGAGCTTGCTCTGTGTGTTTGCTGGGGCAATGGGAGAGGCTGAGGGTCCCCGTCGTTCCAACTGAAGGACCTGTTCTTCCAGCCAAGGTCTCCTAAACAGCCCAGTTCCTGAGTTCAAGAGAATAACCCCACTAGTGCTGCTGTGTTGTTCACTGGACCAGTGGGGACCACGTCTGGGGAGTTACTGTGGCATCTCCACCAGCAACAAGTGATTGTCTGACCACTCCGGGAGTGCGTATGAAACCTTTTCAGATTGTCCTTTTGTAGTAAAAGCTGCTAGTGCATATGATCCCCACAGCACCAAGATATTATGTCTCTTCCTGGCCTTCACTCTGACTAATGTTATCCCATGTGGAGTGTCTAAGGGGGCTAAGAGTTCTGAATGTTTTCTAACTTATTAACCATGAAAAGCTGTAGGTCCCACTCCATCCCCACTTTGTAATAATTTTCAAGCTGACAGTCTGAGGTCAGGGAAAGTTCAAAGGATGTTGGCTCAAGTTCGCCTCAAAATCTATCTTAGTTCTGAATGGAGGTTCATATGGATTCATATTTTAACTGTTTGTGCATCTCAAATGCATACCTTCTCATAACAGCATTCACAGCCAGATCAGCCTAGAAGGAATAGAAAAGGCTGAGCTATGTCTCCTCTTCTCCTTCACTATGGGCAAGATCAGGGCAGCGCAAACCTAAGAAAAGCAGCTGTGTGTTCTGCATGGTGAGAAAAGCACTTTTCCTGCTGAATGACTTAGGTTAGTCATACAGTTCCACCGTGTTTGTGAACAGTTTCCAGCTGATGGACTGATGTTGGCTGTAAGAAGTAATGGACAGTGAAAAGAAGATGGATAAGCAAGACAGTCTTTTTGAACACAGTTGAGTGATGACTCTGCAATTGTATTTTGCGAGTGATAAGCAGGTTGTTTTGGATGGAGAGACTGTTTTTTTGCCCTGTTCTGATGCCCTTGACCGTGTGACTTGAGGAATGTGTGTTACAGGTCTCTCCTCTGTGCCTGATCCACAGAGAATAGGAATCTGTTAACCTAGCTAAGGAGGTTTGGCTCTTTTGCTCACGCTGGAGCAGACCATGCTTTTAGCTGCAGAGATTCCTGGTGTGTCAGCCATGGTTGCAAAATGACGTGTGTCTACAGAGTTAATGCAGGGAAACTCAGGGTGCGGAGAACATACGGGAGTTCTGAGTTCCACTCTTACAACCATGCAGCCCCTTCTTGATCCACAGGAATCCAGTGCCAGGCATTTGGAGGCTTTGGAAGCTTAGCTTCATTTCAAGGGCTTTATCTACTGTCGTAGTCCCTGTTGGCGGTCATGATGGTAGAGGGAAGCAAGAAGAATATTAATGTGGCCTGAGATGGCATTTATATTTTCAGAGATTCCCTGTGAAAAAGGGAATTGTGTAGGGCTGGGTCTTCTCCGTCCCCAGTTCCAGATCCTTGACCCTTCTGAAGCATCTTTGCAGAGTTCATGGAAGAGGGATAGTACCATGGAGGTGGCTGGCCTCTCTACTCACAGACATTGAACCTAGGAGCACAATATGGCCTCCTGATTTTAGTGTTTTAAAATGCATAAACATTTTACTGTTACATCTTTCGGTATGTGGCCATAGTACAAATAAATATTGAGTTAAGGGGCTTCCCAAGCCACAGTTTGCTTTTCTTTCTTGGTGCTCCACTGTATGTCACATGGCAACGTGCCTCTTAACTAGGATTTCTTTCATTAAGTTGATGTCTATCACAAATTTGAGGAACAAGAAACTGGTTGGAAATGTTGGCTTATGTATAACATCAGTTTCTTCTGTATAAGCCGTTTGGGCCTAATCCTTTGGGATCAGGTGGATGAATCAGACTTCCGTGGGTCTCTACATAGGTACAGTGATCTCCTGATGTACATCACCTTCACAGATTGGGCTGTAGTGAGTCTGTTTTCCCTGTTTTTTCTTTGAAACTTTTGTACAGCAGTGGCACAGAGAGAAATAACATGAAAGATAGAGGAAAAATGACTGTTAAAGCACAAAGAATGTCCTGGGGCCTTAGGGGAGGTACAAACATACTTTCAATTCACTCTTTAAAACTGGCTAGATTTCTTGCAAATGATGGCCCTTTAACAGCATCTCTAGAGATCCTGTATTACAGCCAGTAGCAAGAATACCCCTGCCATGCTGTGCTCTCATTGGGTGGAGGTCACAGACAACACTTCTCAGCTCTCACTGTGCCAATGAAGGACTCATGCCTAATAAAATATGTATAGTTAATAGCTAGTTTGTGTGAGTAAAGATAATTTGTTCAGGTGGAACAAAGATTTTTCTCCTTGGGCTTGTGCTGTTAAGTCGTGTCTGTGAGAGAAGGTAGAGAATTAACTGCCTGACCCTTGCATGGCATCTGACATGGCACTTCAACATCCTCTTTTTTGTTATTTCAGAGCATTCAGATGCTAAGCAGAATGTCAGAATACTTTCATGTCCTTCATAGTCCTCACCAGAGGAGAGAATGGGAAGGGTTTGTTCAGAAATCAACAGGGAGATGGTTAAAGAACCTTTGTATGAATGATCCTGTTTGTCATGGAGTTCAAGGATTTAACAAGATTTATGGTTGGGTCCCATAGCTTTCCTTCCTTCCTCCATGAAGATTGTGAGGGAGATCTCCCTTCCTGGGTGTCTTAGTGTGGGTAGGGATGATCCATGCCTTGGTTTCAGGCTTTGTTACACATTACAGACTTGGTCTAAATCTGCTGCACAGGTTTGCTGAAGGTTGGAGAGTCTAACTAAGTTTGGAGGAGTTTCAGGCCAAATTTCAGGCTGACTCACCAAATCTAGTCCTCAGGTTTGTGTTTTGGTAAAACCAAGCCAGGCTCTGCACGTTCAACCTCCAACAGGTCGAATTTGTCACCACTGCTGGTGAAGTTCTTGACTGCTGAAATATTTTTTGCACCCCATCTGACTTTGTGCTATTTCAAACAAGGCTGTGGAGTAACATAGACCTGCCCAGTGTACCATATACCTGAATGCACTGGCTCTTCCTTTGCACCTGCTTTTCTGAGCTCTGCACCCCATCAGGTCTCATTGTTCACATGTATGAGTAGCAAGCCCACAAAAAGATAGTAAGCTACCTGGCCATGGGAGGTAAACTAAAGTCCCAAATTACAGTTCAGTTCAAGTCCTGTTCCTCAGAGTCAGCTGTATTAACACAAAATTCAAAGAGCAAAACAACTCAAAATACTTAGTTACATCAACCAAATAACATCCCAGCTGTCAGCAAGATGTTGGGTGAGAAGATACACCTAACCCCAGGGATTGTGGCTCCTCTTCTGACACTTCCAGGTTCTGGCTGAATTGCCACCCACAAGTCTTGCTCTAGGCACTCTTTATCTGCAGTTTCCAAAGCTGAAAGACCTCCCTTTCAGCCTCCTCTTGACACTGGCCAGGATGGCCATCCATCAGTCCAGGAGGAAGCTCAATGAAGAGTTTCTCTGGACTTTGGGCCACTTAGAGCTCTTCTCAATGACATCAACGGACCCCTTAGCATCTCAGAACAGGAGACATTATCCAGAGTTCCCTCATTTTGACTTTATGATATGTACTCCCCCCACATCCATGTTTTTTTTTCTTTTTTTTTATTATTTCTTGTGCCTCCATGGCCAACTGATTTCTAGTTTCTGTAGTCCCTCCCTTATCTGCAGGGTGAGGCTTTTCTTGCTGTGATGGGCTCTGCTGGTCCCTCCCAATTATCATGTAGGCCAGCACTTCTCCAAGCTATTTTAAAAATAAATAGATCTGTAAGAAAGAGAGTGGAGGGGGGTTCATTTCTGTTGAACTGATTTCAATGTGGATTTAAACTGAGCATTTGGAATGAGTTAATTTTACGGTGAGAAATTTCAAGAGAAAGCAGTATTGCTTCATTCTGTGGAACTTCAGTGCTCTCTAGTGGGTAAAATAAAGTTTTCTGTGCAGTGGGTTTTGATGAGATTTTAGAAGAAATGCAGTAAAGTGTAAAGTTTATCTTCAAGCTGTACATAAAGAAAGCCTGGGGCCAAACATTGCAACATCCACTTCCATGGCACTTTCTTGACTTCAGTGCTCTTATAGAGATTGTTCTGTTGCACTGTAGACTCTTCCTACAGCAGTCCACCGTGTTAGCAACACCTGCATGTCCAGCATCGGGAATTTGTTGTGAAGATACTATGCAAGATGCCGTAGGATGCTGAGGTGGTGACTGGACATCTTGGATAGCTGCATATGTGTGAATTTAAAAAGAACACTGAATTTAAAGAAATAAATCTAAATGCACATGATAAATAATGAGTCAATAGTGTAGCACTTTTGCAAAAAATCAATCATTCTGGGATGTAGTAGCTGGAGTGTTGTAAGCAAGACATGACAAGTAATTCTTCTGTTCTATTCCATGCTGATTAGGCCTCAACTAGAGTATTGTGTCCAGTTCTGGACACCCCATTTCAGGAAGGATGGGGACAAACTGGAGAAGGTCCAGACAAGAGCAACAAACATGGTTGAAGGTCTAGAAAACATGACTTATGAGAGAAGATTTAAAAAAAAATAGATTTGTTTAGTTTATAGAAGAGGAGGACACAATAGATTTCAAGCATATAAATGGTTGTCACAGGGAGGAGAGAGAAAATTTATTCTTGTTAACCTCTGAGCATAGGACAAGAAGCAAGGGACTTAAATTATGGCAATGACTTTAAGGTTGGACATTAGGAAGAACTTCCTAACTATCAGGTAGTTGAGCCCTGGAATAAGTTGCCTAGAGAGGTTATGGAATCACCATCATTAGAGATTTTTAAGAGGCAATTAGGTAAACAGCTGTCAGGGATGATCTAGATAATGATTGGTCCTGACATAAGTTTGGGGACTGGACTCGATAACCTCATGAGACCTCTTCTAGTCCTACAGTACTATGATTCCACATACATGGAGGCATGAATAATTCCCTCAAAATCCATGCATGGAGGATACTTTGTGTTTATGTATCTTCTTCCTGATGCATAGAAGGCCAGGATGATCAGCTGCCTTCTTAGCATTGTCCCACTCATCTCTGGACCCCATGGACCACCCTCCACTGATCTCGAGTCTCTGTTTAGGGGAGGAATGAAAACTTGAAGTATAGTGGGCAGGAGCAGCAAGGAAAGGGATTCATACATTGTACCTTTGGAAAAGATAATACAGCAGGAGGCTGGCAAACTCAAAGCAAGATAGCTTAAAAGCCCCCACAGTGTCTCACCAAGGCTTCAGCATGGAAATGTGGCAGAGCAGGACCTCTGATCAGGAGCAATCAGGCACAAAAAAACTGGTCTGATTTCTGCCTGCTGTACCTGTAAAGGAGAAACTAAAATGATGGCATAGGAACCTCTCTCTCTCATTGTGCTTGATGTGGCCAAGTGATACATAAAGATTAATGCACTGAGATCATGTTGCACCCCCCAAAAATGTATTACAAGTAGAGAGAGATGGTCAAAAATGTTTGGGTTAATTTGGGTGGGGTGGGGGGGTCTGAAAACAATGAGTATTGAAAACCAAAAGATTTCTCAAAACCAATACGAAACTTTGCCAGGACTGAAACTTTGGTTGGGAAGGTTTCCCAGGTCTGTGATGGAATTCTGCAGAAAGCCCATCTCGTTTTTCACATAAATCTTTGAAAGGTCTCTGTTTTGCGCTGTTGCAGGACAGAAGAACTTTTGAAATAATGCAAAAGTTTCCCTGGACAGAAAAACATTTTTCAGCCAAGGTCCAATTAAAAGGATATTATTAAGATTGATAATGTGGATGAGGTAATATCTTTTATTGGACCAACTTGAGAGAGACAAGCTTTCGAGCCACAGAGTGCTCATCTCCAGGTCTGGGAAATGTACTCCAGTCATCACAGCAAAATGGAAGGTGGAACAGATTGTTTAGCACAGTATGTGCTAGCTAAAAGGGACCATTCAAAGTAGCATGGCCCCCTTAACACCTTTGCAGTCACAAGACAAAAGAAGGGGCAGTGGGTTATAGATTGTTGTAGTAAATCAGAAATGTAGTGTCTCTGTTTAGTCTTTAATTTTTAGTGTCCAGCAAAGTGATGAATTTAAACTCGTAGGCTCGTCTTTGCTCTTACTCCAGCCATGCCAGCCACACTCTAGACTCTTAATACTGGCTCTGAGCCTTGGAAGTCCAGTGTCCGCATATTAGTTTTCTGGCCCCAGGTCTGGGCCCCATGATACTTGCATCCCTTTTGGCTCAGGGTTTCCAGTGTCCTCATCCCCTTATCTCAGAGGGAGCTTTGCACCAGTTCATCGAAGGCTGGGAGAAGAACACCAACTTCCAGCCCAGAGGTCCAGTGGCCAGCACCAAGGTCTGCTCCACAAAGCTCCTTGCTACTGTCTCCCTGGCCTTATTCCTACCCAGACTTTCTTAGGCACTATCCCCACAGCCTCTAAATTCCTCTCAGTCTCTCATATCTCACAGGATTTTCCCTTGGAATACACCAGCAAAATTTCAAACTAAATGAACCAACTTTCAGCTTTCTCAGGCTTGAACTTTCATCCCTTTTTGTGCTGCTGCTGCTTCCTCTGCTTTGTTATGTAACTAAACAGCTCCCAGAGATCTCTCACATGGTGTCGAAAATCTGATTCTTCGTTCAGGGCACACAGCTGCTCCCAGGTTGTGAGAGTGCTTTGCCTCCTCTTCCCTATGCCAACCTCCTCTACTCAGGTTATGAACCTAGGATTTACTCTCCCCCTGAGTTTTCTCCCCACATGAGCTCTAGTGACTGAGAATGACTGCAGAGTTCCTTTCTCACCACCCCACAGAGCTTTTCTTTTCTTTTCTTGTCGTTTTATGGTTCAACAGACTCAGCATGTGAGGCTCTGGTTGTCATCACAGTTTTTGCATAATCAAAAACCTATGTCCTCTTACCCTGTCCTATATTCTTAAAAGTACATACTAATGCATTCTAATGCTATTTCACTCTCTCTGTATTCTTACCCGTCCTTTCAGACTATATTCTTTCTCCTGACATATCAATTCTTCATCAAGAATCTTTATTTTTAAATAATTCTCCCTGCATTGCCATAGCAGATGGTCAACTGCTTAAAAAAAAAGCAACCACACAACTTTGCATGTTTTGCATGTGGATTTAGTAAATATAAGGTCCAGAGGGGTAGCTGTGTTAGTCTAGTCCTGCATAACAAATAAGGAGTCTTGTGACACTTTTAAAGACTAACACATTTATTGGTTGTATGAATTTTCATGGGTGTAATACCACTTCATTAGATGCATGAAATGGAAACTGTAGAATGTCAGGTGAATAAATACATAAAGAAAAGGATAAGTCACAATGTCAGTTCAGACTTTTTCAGCAAACTAAACAAGTTGTTTTTGATTCAAACAGTGTGAAACAGCAGATGAGAAGGTCAGAATGTTACAAGAGGGGAAAATCACCTTTAGTAATGAGTCAGGCACCCCAGTTCCTTGTTCAGAGCTAACCTAATGGTATCGTATTGGCATATAAATTCCAGCTCTGCAGTTTTACCTTGAAGTTTCTTTTTAAGGAGTTCATGCTAAAGCACTGCAACAGTCATTTCTTTTACAGAATGTGCAGGGAAGTTGAAGTGTTCCCCTATTGATTTTTGAGTGTTACCATTCTTGATGTCTGATCTTCATCCATTTATTCGTTGGTGCAGAGACAGTCCAGTTCAGCCTATGTATAAGTCAGAGGGACATTGTTGGCAGATGATGGCATATACCACATTGGTAGATCTGCCCATGTATCTACTCAAATGACACCATCATAGGACCTAACCAAACCAACAACTCCATCAAGGGCTCATTCACTTGTTCATCTGCCAAAAATGGCCACCACATTGGATAGTCTTGCAAATTTCTTAATTCCAAACACTATCAGTGTTGTCATTTTTAGATTTGTCACTGTAGATTCAACAGTGCTGACACCATTTGCCATGGGTAAACTCATAAATTTTATTCGTCATTGTCATGCTGTTTAGAATGGCTCATGGTTGTGAGTGTTAACTTCCTGGCAGACTGTTAAAAGGCAGGACTAACTGGTTATATGTTCTATAATTAGATTTCACCAACCCAGTAACAAGTGTGAAAAACTAAAGCACTCTGACAGTCTTACCAGACAGTCTCCTTGGACATTCAAACTTGTTGGCTTTACTCTGATCTAAAATCAAGGCCAATGGCTTTAGTCAATCCTGTAACAAACAAAAGATCTATTAACTAAGAAAAGAAATGAGTTATTTACAAAATTAAGGCAGGTAAGCATGCACACACAAGTAAGATACTATTTTACATTCAAAAGATGATAATCTATCTTTCCACCCATGCAAGCTGGAGTATGTGATAGACAGAGGCGGCCTTTGGCAATTGGGGGCCCTAGACGAAGGCCCTTTATGGGGCCCCTTATGGACCCTCAGTGCCACCCTCACCAGGGCTCTGGGCCCCTTTGGTGCCCTAACCGCCCCCCCCAAGGGGGGCGGGGGAGAAGTGGGGCCGTGGACTGCCAGGTCCAAAAGCTTTGCCGCTTGCCAGCTGGTGTACCAGCCAGACCAGCCTCTCTCCAGCAGTGGCAGAGCAGCGCTCCCTGCCTACTCCCAGCCGGGTCCATCTCCCCAGGGGCAGGGAGGAGAGCAGCCGGTGCAGCACTGTGGTTTTCTGGGAGTGGGGCCCCCTGGAGTGGTGCACTCTGAAGAGTTCTGGCCACTTCCAGGCCTGGGATGGCCGGGGGCGAAGCGGCCTGAACTCTTCAGAGCGTGCCACTCCAGGGGGCCCCACACCCAGCAAGCCGTAACGCCATGCCAGCCACTCTCCTCCCTCCCCCTGGGGAGGCGCGGCCGGCTAGGAGTAGATGGGGAGCACTGCTCTGCCACCGCTAGAGAGAGGCCGGTCTGGTGGGTGGGCGGCAAAGCTTTTAGACTCGGTTGTCTGCTGCCCTCATTTTCCCCACTGGCCCACGAGCACACAGGTAAGTGAAGCAGGCAGCGGTTATGGGGCCCCCTTACAGCTCAGGGGCCCTAGGCCACTGTCTGCTTCACTTACCCTAAAAGCTGCCTCTGACGATAGATGATCACTTACACCAAAATTCACAATATTCAGGTTACTCCCAGTCCCAATCAAAAATGAGATCTTGGAGGTTTTGTGGATAGTTCTCTGGAAACATCTGTCCAATGTGCAATGACATGCAAAAAAGCTAACAGAAAGTTGAGAACCATTAGGAAATGGAGAGATAAGACAGGAAATGTTGCATTGCCTCCTTTTAAATCGTGCTGCATTCACATCTTGAATACTGCTTGCAAATGCGGTTGCCTGTCTCAAAAAAGATATATTGGAATTGAAAAGGGACAGAAAAGGACAACTAAAACTATTAGAAGTATAGAAAAGCTTCCATATGTGGAGAGACTAATAAGAATGGGACTTTTCAGAGATGACTAAGGGAGCTAGAGGTCCTCAAATGAAATTAACAGGGAGGAGGCTTAAAGGGTATGTTTACACTACACTATGGCTATGTCCACACACAAGCGCTTGTTTTGAAACAGGTCATTTTGAAACAAGCCGTTTCGAAATAACGCCTTATTTCAAAATGAGTTATTTTGAAATAACAAAAAGTTATTTCGAAATAAGGAAAAAAGCGGGAATCGAAATAGCATGTCCACACTGTGGACTTGCTATTTCGCTTCAGGGGCAGGGCACCATGGGAGGTGTGGCAACATGGCCGCCTCCCTGGGCCATGTTGGCAGCCATGTTGGTAGCCAATCCCCTAAAAGCTGGCCCTGACCTCACTTCCCTGTCCACTATGGCTAGCAGAACTCTGCAAGCAATGGACATTGCCCGGTTGCCCAGAGCGCCGTGCGACACCCAGCCACTCTGACCGCCTGCAGAGTGTCCTGCTCATGTGGGACACTGTGCTCGCGGACCCAGAGGGTGCCCAGCCTCTGCTCATGGCTTTCATCCACCTCGTCCGCAGGGCAGAGCTACTGCCCCTGCCCCCCTCCGTGCCTCACCATGTCTGGGCCCAGGAGTCCAGCCCAGACTGGTGGGAGCGGGTCATGCTGCGCACCTAGGGGGACAACGACTAGAGGCAGAACTTCTGAATTACCAGGGCCAGCTTCACCCTTCTGGTCACAGAACTCGCCCTGCGTCTGCACCACAGGGACACCTGCATGAGGCCTGCCATCCCCGTGGACAAAAGAGTGGCCATCACCCTCTGGAAGATGGCCACTCTGGAGTCCCACAGGTCAGTGGCGCACCTCTTCGGCATCAGGAAGTCCACATCCTCATCGAGGTCACCAGGGCCATCAACCAGGTCGTGTTGCGATGCCTGGTGAGACCAGGGGAGCTGCAGGACACGATCCCAGGCATGGCCATCCTCGGCTTCCCCAATTGTGCGGGGATCCTCGATGACACGCACATCCTCGTGTGAGCCCCAGAGCACAGGGCCGCTGAGTACAGAAACCGCAAGGGGTACCATTCCTTCATTGTGCAGGCCTTTGTGAACCACTGTGACCTGTTCCAGAATTGTTATGTCGGATGGCCAGGGAGGGCCCATGATGCCAGGGTCCTCTGGAACTCTGCCCTTTACTGGGGCATGGAAGCGGGCACCTTCTTCCCCCCTCACAACATCAATCAGCGCGACGTGGCGGGGCCATCCTCTCTGCCAGCTCTCAGATGGCGGTGGTGTTGTCCTCAATGGCTGCTGGCAGCCGCTCGCTGAGGCGCTCCAGGGCTGTGGCCACCCTGTTGTCTGCTGCCGTGACCCACTCGAGGACCCAGAGGGCAGCATCCTGCCGCTGGGCCTGCTCGCGTCGCCAGGCCTGGGTGGAAGCCTCCATCCTTTCAACAAGCTCCTTGAGGCTCTCGAGGAGCTCGGCCCGCGACTGGGGGGCCCTCCTCTGTTGCTGGGGTGCCCTGGGGCTGAGGCGTCGGGCTGCCGGTGGTAGTGGCTGGCGAGCAGCTGGGTGACCTGCTGGAAGGAAGCAGAAAACACAGTTGGCCCCTGCTGCCTGCTGGCCTTGTCTGTGTGCAGCCTGTCTGCAGCGCACACCTCTGCCCTGACTGTCAGCAGGACTCAGGATCCTGTGGGACATTGCCCTGGGCAGGGTTACTGGCCCCCAAAGCCTCAAAAGGCGGCCAGGACAGTACCCAACGGAGGACGTTGGAGGACCCTGGGTGAAAATGTTGTCTGGCTGTGGTATTCATCGGTGTTTAGGGGGCCCTAGAACACTTGCATGTACAAATCAGTATTCTACGAGCATTCCAGGATACTTCAACCCCTACAGTACAAAGCCTGACAAACTCCTGTATTTTAAACTGCCTGCCAGACAGCAAATGTGAGAGTAAAAAGAACAGGACGGTAAAAAGGGGACCATGTTCTCCTTTTGCCAGACATCTAGAAACCGTACCCTGGAGGCACACATGCTAGTGTTGCCGGCGAGGGTGAGCTGTACTCATCCACGCCTTGCTCTAGGGGGTCTCCCAAGGCCACTTGCCAGTGGTGTGCCCTGCATGCTCTCCACCCTGCCCAAGATCCGGCTGCATCTTTAACAGCCAGCCCCTGTTAACCACCCCCAGGCACACAGGGGCCTGTGACCCCCATGCCACCTGTCTCTGTGGGACCCGTGGCTGAGGGGGAGCCTCTGCACCCACCGACCCTGTGCCCTACCTGCCCCGGTGCCCGGCCCTGGACCCCCTTGCTGACCGTGACCTGCTGGACAGTCCCAGCCCTGTGTGCCTCAGTGGGAGGGGAATACTTACCCACGGGGGCTCCAGAGGTCCGGCGCGATGTCCCTGGCTCCGTGTTGGACCCCGGGGCCGAGATGGTGGTGGGCCCCTGGTCCTCCAGGCCTGCAAACAGGTCTGGGCTGCTTAGGGTGGCCTCCACCGGTGGTGGTGCTGTGCCTGGAGGCCCCCCAATGGAGACATCGGAGCCCGGTGCTTCCAGGCCCGACGAGGGGCTTTGCTGGACACCTGTGTCTAGAGCCTCAGCGAGAAGACCGCTGGTGTCTGGACCCAGGGAGGAGTGGAACTCATCAAAGTAGGGGCAGGTGGTGGAGCTCCCTGCCCCCTGGAGCTCCCGGGTCCGGGCATGGTCCTGGCGGAGCAACTGTGTGCGGCAGAAAGGGGCTAGGAACCTGACCTGGCTCCCAGCACCTGTCCGCGGGTGGCAGGGCTGGCAGCTGACTCTTGCCCTGGTCACCTGCAAGTGGCCAGGGCAGGAGCTGGCTCTGTGTGCCACTGGCCGCTTGCAAGCAGACAGGGCAGGAGCCTGCTGCCAGCCCCCCACCCGTGGAGATGATCTGGGAGCCAGACTGGGCTCCCAGCCCCTCTCTGCAGGCTGCACGAGTCAGCTGCCAGCCCCCCGTGTGCACAGCAAGGGGCCAAGAGCCTGATCTGGCACCCCAGCCTGTTGCCTCAGGCTGTGGGGGCTAGGACCCCTCCACCTGTGGCAAGGGGCGTGGAGTCCAATCTGGCTCGGTGTCCTTTGTCAGTGCTGGCAAGAGGCTCAGAGCCTAGTTAATTTCACGGGCTATGAGCTACTGTGTCCAGTGCAGACATGCCCTGAAGTCAGCTTAACAAGGTTGACTTAAAGTCGACCTTAATTTGACTTCCCAGGGTCCCTCAGTGTAGACATAGCCAAAGCGAACAAAAAGAAATATTTTTTTTGTAATGTGTACAGCCAGCCTCTGGAACAAATTGCCAGAGGATGTTGTTAAGGCCAAGAATATAACGAGTTCAGAAAAGAACTGGATAAATTCATGGAGAATAGGTCCACCAATGGCTATTAGCCAGAATAGGCAAGGATTGCTCTTTTCCAGAAGCTGGGAATGGGCAACAGGATAGATCACTTGATGATTACCTCTACTGGTCATTCCCACTGAAGCACCTGGCATTGGCCATCGTGTTCATATAACTCCAAATCCAGAACTGGAGTGACAACTTTTTACCTCTACTTTGACCCCCATTAGTGTAGATTTCAATCTCTCCCAGCACTTCTTTTCACCCCCTTTCTGCTTCCTTACACTTTGTGATCCCGTGGGCATGTGGGAATTCATGGTGTCCGGTTAGAATTTGTCCGTTTAATTCTCAACAGCTCTGCTATATTTGTTTAGTATCTTCACTGTTTCGATTAACTTTAGCCCAAAAGGTTAAAAATCTAACAATTTCATCCTTCAGTTTATAGGCATTTCTCTAGTAGCAACCTGCTTCATACAACAGTGGCACCATAATATTTGAACCATATGTGATTTATCAGAGGGTGGGTTTGGATCAGCCCTAATTTTTTAACTCTTGGTTTCAAAGATTAAGTCATAAATTGGCATCCATAATCTATAAATGGTCATATTAGTGCCCCATTCAGCTTTGTCAGTGAGGTCTATCTGCACCTCAGTTGTTCCCAGCAATACTTTAAAACAGATTCATCCTGTCTTTGTGTTTACTCTTGATATTAACTATGAGACCCTTCCAAGTTAGTTTATCAAATCCCAAGTTCTAATGTAAAAATTGGAACTGCCTGAATTTTTGATATCTAGAAATACAGATGCCATACTTCCCCAGTTTTTTCTTTTTGCGAAGATCCAGTTGTTTTCTGCTCTCAAATTGTTCTGTTCATATTAAGCATGTAGCTTTTTCCACAGGTGGGCTTCATCATGGATTAAGGCTTGTCCACCCTGCAAGCAGAGATAGCTGGCAGAATTGGCCTCTCAGGCCCATGCCAGCGTTTTCAGAGCCTGTGTGGAGTACATACCCCATCACACCTGCATTACAAAAAAAAAAAAAAAATAGAGAGAAGGCAAAGCACTGAAGTTCTCAGTGCAAACAAAGGTTTCTGAATTATTAATGTCTTCATGGGGCTTTATGTTCTTTGCAAAGCATTTTGAGATTTACCGATGAAACACACAAGGTGATATTATTGGTGTCAATGTTAATTGTACAGTATTGTTAATTTCACATGTCTTTGCTTCAGCACACGCCAAGTGGATTTGCTTTATTGTTCCTGCAATGCCATTTTATGACCAGGGATTATTGTATATGTTTTTAAAGTGCCCATTAGGATGATAACGTCTGAGCACTCTATGCAAGGTAGATCTTCATGCAGGTGGTAACGCCCTGCCCTCCTTCTGTAGGACCTCTTGCCTGATTCTGTCATTGACTCTGACCTTTTCCATACTGGGAACTCTGGGACTGAGCCAGGGCCCTCTTCCCACTTAACAATATGGGAACAGCAGGGTGGTCTTCACCCCAACATCTGCTTGTGATTCCTCCACATTCAGAACCCTTTATCCAGCAATATTTCATTTCCCTCTCATCCTGGATGGAAATCCCTTTTAGGCCTCCATTGTGGGGGTGGAGGGGAGTAGTGTCACACTATCTCTTATTAAACAGAGGTAGAAGTAATAATGCCCCATTTCTGCTTCTGTGTTAATCCAGATTTCTGATAGTTCTGGGATGTTTGATCTTAGCTGTCCTAACGACTTTCAAGGAATATGAAACTGTTTCAGGAGACTGGCTGCTGCTCTTGGTAAGTAGACGGGGACTGCAGTGTAACACCATTAATATTCTTTGTTTAAATTCAACAGTGATGAAAACTCAGTGACCACACACTCTTCAGGGTCCTGACACACTACATGGCAAGGAGTCCTCAGAATTTACTGAGACACCTGCCTGGATCTCTCCTAGACTGGGGTTCTGTTGCGGGCTTCGTACACCCCTTAGATTTCTCCAGGCAGCCTAGTCCAATCACACACACACACACACACACACACACACACACAACCTATAGAGCACAGAAATGAGTCCATTTGGGACCTTGAGTGTGATGTGCTCTGTCAACCCCACTCACCCTTGAGTGACAATTATCCATCAGTGCAACTTAGAGCAGCCCCCAAGTTAGTCTACAGAGCTGGGGTAAGGCTTCATCATGGTCTGGAGCATCTGAGGATTTATGACGCAGATAACACAATGAGACTCCCTCCAGGGTCTTGCCACCGGTTATTTCAGCCAAATTTTTACATGTTTCATAATGACCAATAAAGAAATTTGATTTAAAAATTAGCTTACTAGTGATTTACAGGTGTGATCTTCAATACATCTAAGAGATTAGGAGTAGTTAGTGTTTGACTGTTCATCCCAAAGATACATCTAAACTAAAACTCTAATGCCAAATGTGCCCAAACACTGATCTATAGGTATCTCATTTTGGATCCCAATTTCCCAGCTCAGGTCTATCTGTATTCATTTAAAAAAAAAAAACAAGATTGTTTGCACATATATTGTAAGGACGTCTGGGGTCAGATTTTCAAAAGTGAACACAACACAAACACATGCAATCAAGCAAGTGCTGCAAGTCAAGAATTACTGCAACCCTTGCTGTGTGTCTAAGAATATAGTTTGTATTTTTGGTACAGGAAACATTTGCCATTTTCATCTTTGGAGCAGAGTTTGCCTTAAGAATCTGGGCTGCTGGATGTTGCTGTCGCTATAAAGGATGGCGGGGGAGGCTCAAATTTGCCAGGAAGCCTTTGTGTATGTTGGGTAAGCACAAACTCTTTGATTGTTCTCTATATGTGTATCGTTTTCTGTGCTAGGTCAGATGTGGTTGATACCTAAAATCATATGAATCCCAAGTATGAAGGCCACTGAAATTCAGCCCTGCCATGTACACTAAGAGCTCTGCACTTTTTAAAGTGTTATAAAATACTGAAAAACCTTCATTCACTCAAGAACAGTGTTCGTGGTTTGATAGTGAGTCAGAATTAGATTCTTAGTGAAGAACTTGCTCTGATGTTCTCCAGGACCTCTACAATTTTAATTCAAACACTGCTTAGAGTTTGAAAAGTCACTGTAAAAATGGCATATCTTTCCTGAACATACCTGTTCCCTTTGTATCTTTGGGTTTGGTCCGCTCACTTAACTGACAAAAGCAAGCTTCTACTGCAGTGTAGTCTAGTGGACAATGAACCTGCCCTATGATCTTGGGACAGTCACTTCCTTACCTGTGCCTCTGTTCCTCTGGCATACTTTGTGTGTCTTGGCTGTTAAGAAGCATAAGCTCTGCATAACAGAAACTGGTATTTGTGTATTTGTACAGCACTTTAAACGATAGAGTCCCAGTCTCATTTGTGGCCTTCCAGTGCTATTGTAATAGAAATAATAATAATACTTGTGTCAATATTTCAGGGATAATACAACCTTGGGTAATCAAGCTGGGTTTTGTTCTATCTCGTAGATCACCATTAAAATTGTCATCTAAATTTTAAGTAGAAACTCTATTGATTAGACTGTAAGAAACAAAAAGAACTTTGTTGCATTTTTAAATCCTGGATTAGAAAAATCATCTCCCGATTTCATAGAATCATAGGGTTAGAAGGGACCTAATGAGGTCATCTAGTCCAACCCCCTGCAAAAAAAAAAAAAAAAAAAAAAGCAGGACCACTCTCACTAAATCATCCCAGCCAAGGTTTTATCTAACCGAGCCTTAAATATATCTAAAGATGGAGATTCCATCCCTTCCCTAGGTAGCCCATTCCAATACTTCACCACCCTGCTAGTAATAAAGAAGTTCACAAATTTGGTATGAAATTATTAAGTGCCAGTGAAAAAGAAACACAAATGGTATCATTTTAAAGACACTTGATTATAAATATCCTGAGATGGGTAGCCAAGAACACTCCGAACTGATCAATAAACTGTTCCTGTTTCACTCACAGAAATAAACAGCACTGGCCTCAAGAGGTTAACATGGACAGCCAGCTGAATTGCCAAAAACTAGTGGCTGCCCCTAGAAAGAGGGGTTTCTTGTCCACTAACCACTGTTTTGGTGCTCCTGCTTTCCCATTCATGGAATATTTCTTCTCTGGGTTATTTGTCCTGATTTATTAGCCTGTATTTTGAAAGACTTGCTCTTGTTATTTTCTGCTCATTTCTCTTCAGCAGTTCACATTGCATCCCATGTCAAACATGAGATGTTAGATTACCTGGGACCTATGTTCCCTCTAAAGTGTGCAGCTGCACAACCGCACACTTAAAAAAAACCTCCCCGCACGGGCATTTCCCATTCCTGCTCACAGGGAGGGCCAGTCCAGCAGTGCAGCCCAGGATTGGTTGGGACAGGCCTGCAGAGCGGCTGAGGATCGGTGTGGGGCTGGGGGTGGGGGGTTCAGGCTTAGGGTTACCAGATGTCCACCTCCTTCCTCCAGGCATCAGTAAAAAAGGGCATTTTGTCCGGCTTTTTGCTGGACACTGGGTCAGCGCTCTAAAAATAGAAGTGTGTAGCTCCAGCATATGTTCCCCTGCTCCCCAGCCCAGCTTCAGCTGCTGGTGGGGTTGGGAATTTGGGAGAGGATCCCTTGCTGGGCTGGCACACCTTTATTGAGCGTGAAGAGGGCTGGCTGCGGCTGCGGAAGTGGTTTCGCTTTGCCTTATTGCTTCCGCTCCTCACCCTGGGCTTCTTTCCAGTCTCCAGCTCAGGTCTGCTCACCTCCCCACCCCTACCTGATTTTGGAGAAGGCTTGATCTTATTTTTGGAGGGGCTGGGGCTTTTCTTCAGCTTGATGGTATCTCTGTGGTGCCCAGAGGGAAACCTGTGACTGCTTCTTTGCTTTCTGCTTTGCTGCCCTGCTTAAAGTTTCTGGGGAGGTTTGTTTCTGTAATGGCTCAGCTAAGCCAGATCTTTATTCCTCCTAATGAACGCTGGCTTTCGGCAACAAATCTTTTGTTTAGAAGTCAAGCAGAGTTCACTTTTGATTGTGATGAGGTTTGAATACGTAAGATTTTTCTTTTCTCAATGTGATTTTTCAATTGCTTCTCCTTTCCAAGATGAGATTAGTCCACTATAGATGTATCTTTAAATTTTATTAAGATACAGAGATGTGCAAGTATTATACATTCTGAGGTAGCTGCTGGACTGGGCCTGATCCTATAATTTAAACGAAGTCAGTGGGAAATTTGATTGAGCAAGATTGCAATATTTGTCCCTTTGTTACTAGTTTATCAAATCACAGAAAACAAGCAGCTTGGTTTTGCCTTTTGCTTATATATTCTATGTTTATTTTTATTTTACTTTTAGGGAGAGTCTTTCTTTTGGTATATTTAGGAAAAAACTGATCATTGCATCTAAGAATAGGTGCTGTCCTCTCGGGTGGAGCATTTGATAGTCACAACCATCCCCCCCCCCACCATTTGATGTGTATTTCACATAAAAGCAAACAGAAAATGTCAACTGTCATAAAATAGATATATATCTATCTGTAGTTTATGGCAGACAGTAGGATATGATGTCTCCAGAAATTTGCATTTTAGGTTAAAGGTTATGTTTCGGACAGGTCTGTACATAAAACCCAGTGGCTCTTGTTTCTTCTGATTTTTCCTTTCCTTTGTGTGTAAAATTTAAAGAGCTTGTCTGTGAATTTTTTAAATACTGCACAGTGAGGCTCAAAACTGAGGCTAGACAGGGATTTCCGTACACCCCTCCTGCACCCCCCAGTTGTCAGCTAGTAACAGTGATATTCCAAATTCTTGAGCACCCCTACACCCCCCACAGCATCCCCCTGCACCACACCCCTAATTTCAAATCATGGGGAGAATACTGCTGACAGAGATTACTTTTCCTTTAGAAGCCAACACCTCAAATTCTGTTAGACTTCATGTAGTCAAGGGCCTGCTCCTCCATGTGTCAAACAATGAGAGTGAATTCTGTGAAGGAACTTACTGTGTTAAAACTCATTTTAATTTTGTCCATAATTACTACGTTAAATTTATTGAAGGTTTGCTTCCATTTGCAACTCACAATGTAAAAATATCAATCTGGATAGGAGTTCTGCAGTGTGATTCTCCTTGCACCTTGATATAAACATTAAATACTTAATTTTGTGACTCCTTGAAGTGGTTGACTTTACGATTACTTTAATGTGAAGATGAAAAATACTTAAACCATCCATTTGATATTCTTGAGCCGCTGTTCTTACAGTTAATCTCACACTGTAATTAGGGTGATCAATGGGGCAAGCATTTGACGGGCAGTGGCTGGGTGGATGAAGGGGATCCAGGCAGAGCCCCAGATGTGTATGTGTCCTCCAGTGTCCTCCTTTTGTACATCTTTGTCCTCTTTCCCATGCTTTGGTATCTGGTGAACCCTACTCAGGCTGGCAAAGCAGCTGAGGATTGGATGGGGGGGCCAGGCCTTAACCATGGCCAAGGATCAGTTGGGGGAGGGAGCAGGCTGGGAGAGCAACTGAAGATGGGCAGGGGGTAGGCCTGTAGCACAGCGGAGGATTGGCGGGGGGGGGGGGTTGCTATTCCAGAACTATCCAAGGGCTCCTTTTCACCTTCATGTCCTTCCTCCCCCCAAGCATTCTAAAAATAGGTGATTGTCCAGCCTTTTACTTCTGATAAGTAGACTTAAAAAAAAAAAAAAAAAAAAAAAAGCCCAAAACAGCACTGGAACCCATGATCCTGATGCACAGATGCGGACAAAGAACAGTTTCAGGGGGGAGTCAAGCAGCAGTGGAGTGCACAGTTATACTTTATTCCTAGAACTCTTTATATATGGAACACTCGTAGCTCAGTTGGTAGAGCAACAGATTTGTAATCTCAAATTCAAGCCCCGTGCTAGGATTTTTAACTTTTGGCCTGTTGCTCCTTAGAGAAGGGCTAAATTGGGGGAAAAAAAATATAGCAAACACTAATAAAATGAAGGAAAATAAAGTGTACCGTGATGAAAATTACTAATAGTGATCAATTAAGTAAAACAAATAAAGGGGCACATTTGAACTGGCTAGAACCAATTTAGGACCATTTTTTTTTTAATTGTAAAATGGGCTGCTGTGCAAAATGAAAAATGACAGGGAAGTTAATTGCTTTCACTTTAACTTTTTTATGTGCTTTTATTCATTTTTGAAAACCGACAAAGGCAGATGAACAGTACTGAAGAATTGATGAAACATAATGTCACATAAGCATAGAATACATTCAAATTATTAATAAAAACAATTTAAATAACTTATTAATGTTTCATTGTTCTATATTTTTCAATAATTTCCATAACATGAATTTGCACAAAAATTTTATTCAGAACAAGTTCTGCACATGGGCTCAAAATTTTGCACACAAGCCACCAAACTTTAGAGGGAACATTGCCCGGGACCCAGATTGCCTTTGCCAATACCAAAGTTGTTTGGGACTCACAGTTGCCTGTTTCATTAGCTAGGGAGAGAGTTCACTAGTGGTTTCCAAATCTTCACAGGATTCTACTTTACAAACAAATGGAATTGAGGAGCAAATGATGGATCCACTTTAAAAAAAAAATCAACCTTTGTTCTCCTTTATGCTGTGCAGATATCTTTGTGCTAATTGCCTCTGTACCGGTGGTAGCTGTTGGGAACCAAGGCAATGTTCTGGCAACATCACTCAGAAGTCTGCGTTTCCTCCAGATCCTGCGGATGCTCCGAATGGATAGGCGGGGAGGCACATGGAAGCTTTTGGGATCAGCTATTTGTGCACATAGCAAAGTAAGTGAGGCATTCACAGGATTAATCTGAGGAGAGTGTTGCCTCATGTTTTGTGCAGCAGACTTCTAAAGATCCTTGAGTTCTAGTCCCAGTTCTATCAGAGACATGCTTTGTAACCCTGCCCAACTCTTACCCTCTTGGGGTGCTTTGAGATTAAATTAATCAAGGCCTGATCCTGTGCCGTTGAAGCCAGTGGATATTTTGGACTTGACTTCAGTGGGAGGTGGATCATGCCCTTATCTGTAAGATATAGAACAGTGGTTCCCAACCTTTTTCAGGCTGGGCACCCCTTTTTAACAAAAAAAAAAATCTTTGCAGCCCCCCTGGCTGATTATGTAATCTGGCCCACACCACTGGGACAGCTGTTGAGCAGCGCTGCCACCACCATTGCCCACGCTGCTGGGGAGCCACGCCACAGCAGCTCTGCCCCCCTACCCTTGCTCCTGCTGGGGAGCTGCCACGGCCCCATTCCCCTGCCAGGATGTGGCCATGGGTGGGGAGAGGCAGCCGGGGTGGGGAGCATCAGGGCTGTAGCTGGATTCCAGCCCCAGTAGGGAGAGGCTCCACGGACCTCCTGCAATGTGGCCATGGACCCCTGGGGGTCCCCGGACCACAGGTTGGGAACCACTAGTATAAAAGAAAGCCTTGTATTGTAGTGAAATGTTACCACAAATTTCTCATACTTAGTCATTAGAAGTCAAAGGGGTTGGACTCCAGTGGGAGAGAGAGTATTCACATACCTCTCTCTAGCTGGCTTTCATTAAGACTCTGGATCTAATTTCCACTCAGTCCATCTTGACAAATTTCAGTCATGATTGCTTCTGTGCATTGAGGGGAAGCGGTATCCATTTTTATGGATCGGGGATTCCATTCTGACCATTTGGGAAGAAATTTAAATTCATCAAATGGCTAAGCTGATTTACCCATTATTGGAGTCCTGATCAGGAGGTGATTTCTGATACAAGAAGGGATTGATATTTGCATGTCAGTAATCATGCTGTACCATCCCTTACTCACACCTGTGTCCAAAAGGCATCATCTGGCCTTTAGAGAATTCTGCCTCGAGAAGTCTTTTAAAGGCTGGCTGCAGTGCCTGGGCCTCAGTCTTGGCCCCTCTATCCCCCCGTGCCACTTATGTGAAATGAGTTTGGTGTGGGAATGTGATTGGGAAAAGACTTGTCCCAAAATCACAGCATCAGTTCAAAGCATGATGATTTGATGCTGGTTAGCAGAAGTCAACTTTACATGGGTAGTTATGTATTTTCACCCATAACCATGGGTCAGACAATACACTGATAGATGCTAATATAAGAACTTGGAAGGGTAAAAGTTCTCCAACTACCTTTGAGTGTCTTACAATTACAGTATGATAGAGATGTTTGGATTGAAGCATTTTGTACAAAGTAAAGGGTAATATCATGCAACATCAGAGGGTGGTAGCAACACACGTCAGAAGGCCAATATGCAACTTTTTATCAGTGTATAAAAGAGGGTCTCAGGGAAGCATCTTTATCTGACCAAGTGCATAATGGAAAGCCCTGCTGTTCAGTGAGCGGCAGACATACATTTCTTAATGATACCTGTAGTGCATATGGGATACTTTTTACTGTGCTTTGTCAGCAATAAACACAGCTTGGTGCCTTCATTATTGAAACAGATCTCTCTTGATTGAATAATCCAGTCCTGGTTTGCTGGATGGGATATCTTTACAGACCCAGCACAGCAGAGACACTGGAAAGGCGCACACACAGCCAACACCTGAGGACACTGGTGACTGACCCGATGGATGTGCAATACAATGTCATAGCTAATCACAAAAAGTTTATACCTAAAGGCCTCATTTATAACGTCTCTGCTCCAGAGTTCTGTTTTACTTCTTATATTACCAAATACAGCAGCCCACATGGGAACGCAGCATGTTCCCTGCAGCTATGGATATAAGCAGTGCTTTTTCTATTTTATTTTATTTTATTTAAAAAAGGTACCAGTACTTTCCTTTCCCCTGCTTACCCTGCCCCCCTGCAGCTGGGCAATGGGGCTGGGGAAAAAAATGCCCGTACTCCGTAGCCCTGTGTGCCATCACAGTAGAAGCACTGTATATAAGAATACATCGTCAGAGACAGCTGCCACAGCAATAGATGTATGCTTGTGACAATGGACCAGCTCAGTAAATGGCAGGACTTCCCATTCCTCACTTGGCCAGATAAGGTGCTTCCACTGAGACCCTCTTTTACACACTGATGCAAACAAGTTGTGTGCTGTCCTTCTGACGTGTGCAGTTGCACCCTCTGATGGGGCAGGATACCACCCTTTACTTTGTACAGAATGCTTCAATCCAAACATCAATATCATGCTGTTGTTTTGACCTTGGAGGGTCAGTATGTGCTTGTTATTTCTGAGGCATGAGCTTCTACCATTCCTCGTATCAGGATGTTCTGGAATGTCCTTGTATGGTCTGTGCCTAGCGCTATTTCAGGAATGTGCATTTTTGCAATACCAACTCTGGTCTTGCCAGTTGCTGTGATTTCTGTTAACTTTGCTTCATAATAGCAGGGCTGAACCAGTGCCTTCACTCAGGTTTTAGGCTCAGGCCCTGGCCTGTCATGCCAGGCCTTGTGTTTTAGGTTCTCACTTTCTACTACCAGACCTAGAACAGAAAAGGAAAATCATGCACCGTGAAAGCTGTCAAGTGCCCAGAACTCTGTTGGAGCACTACAAATGATTTATAGTAACGGCCTGAAAGAATTTTATTCCTCCCACCTCTGATAAAACATGGTCACCAGTTTGTAAGCTCTGACAAATCAACTACAGCTGTATAGGAAGGAGGACTCTGGGATTCTGTTCCCACCTTTGCCACTGTCTTTCTCTGTGACCTTGGGAAATCACAAGTGGTTAAAGTTCAGATGTTCTGAGCACCCAGAGTTCCTGTTGAGTGCTGCTTATTCATTGATTTGCATTACAGTCACACCTACAGGCCCTAATGTGTTAGGTGCTGTACAAACATATAATAAAAGACAGTCCTGGCTCCTCAAGAGCTTTCAAATATGCTTGAAAATCAAGATGACTTTCTCTCAAAATATGCAGTAGATGTAAGTGCCTAAAGCTTTCTGTGGCTTCATTCACATATCTGTAACACTGGTATAATCCCTTCTCCCACTGGCATTGCAAAATAGGGCCAGGTTAAAGCATAGGCAATAAATGTGTGTGTCTAGGACTCCCCCTCAGTTCACTGTATTCCATCACAATCTCAATTTTCTTGTTTAAACCAATAGTACATTTCTAGCCCAGAGGTTGTGAAGAGAAGTCAGAAATGTGTCCAGATGTAACTGCTGCAGTGACATCTCCATAAAGCCTGACACAGTAGTTTTGAATGGTTAGACTGCCCCCAGCATTTCCATGGCTTGTCATGTCCAAAACCCACTGCCATGGGCTCTGGCAACATCGTTATCCAGCCCACCATCCCCGCCCTCTCCTGGCACCTTATTCTGTGCATTGTGAGTAGAGAAAGAGAGTGGAACAAGCCCAGTCCTTCCACCCAAGCACTGGGGTAGATGCTGGTGGGCTTCCCAGTTCCCTCACTGCCTCTTTGGGGTCAGGAAGAGGAGACGTGTGACACTTCTGTAAGGCGAAAGGGACCCCATAGGACTCTCCTAGCTCCTGTGGTAGGCAAGTAAGGGAACCTTTCCCCAGGTGCCAATGTTAGGGTGCTGGGCCCTATGCTGTAATTTGCCTTGGGCATAATCCAGCTTAAGGCCAAACTGCAACCACAAATTACTTTTATTTCCTCATCAGTAGGGTGCTATATGAGCACTAAATATTGTCACACTTCTGTGGTACTGAACAGCCAGAGCTGCGTGTGTGCTCTATTAAATGACTGTGCATTGATTTTCTATATACTTACTTGAAATCATGCTCTAATCAATAAACTAGTAGGTCTTATCTAAAGTTGTATGGACTTTAGAGAGGATGAATGAGCAACAACTGGGTGCATTCCAGTTTCCACTTTGAAGATGAGGGAACTTACAGAATGGGAGGAAATAAATGCATGGAAGTGAAAGTCATGGGAACAGATCGCTCAGTAACAGCAGTCAAAGTGGTTGTTAAGATTCAAACACTGGGGAACCTTGCATGGCATTTTTGGCTCCAAACCACACAATTATGTTTCAGAAGTTAACCAAAAAGTTATACAGAATGTACCCCAGGTTGCATCCCATGACACTGTGATACAGATAAGAGTGACGGATCTTGCTCTTCTTCCCTGTGTATCTCTCCTGTTCTGTCACCAGTCATTAGGTGCCACCACTACAGAAGCCAGTGGTGTTTTCAGTCTCCCCATTTTCAGTCTGTTTCTTTTCCAGGAGCTCATCACTGCTTGGTACATTGGGTTCCTGACGCTTATTCTTTCCTCATTTCTTGTCTACCTGGTCGAAAAAGATGTGCCTGAAAAGGATGCCTATGGAGTTGAGATGAAAGAAGAGTTTGAAACTTACGCAGATGCACTGTGGTGGGGACTAGTAAGTAGCTATAGAAATAGTCTCCTCTCTTTGTTGGTTTAATGGAAATAAAACTGCCCAGCTGAATTTCAGTGTAAGGGGAATGGAAGGAGCCAGGATAACATTTTCAAAAGTCTGATTGAAAATCAATAGGATGTAAGCTCCAAAATGCCAAATAAGTCCTATTGATTTCCAGTCAGAGTTAAGCACCTATATTACCTCAATCGTTTTTTGAAATCGAGACATATGTCCGTAGGTCACTTAAGTGCTTTTGAAAATTTAACTTTGGAATTTTGTTAGCTGGAATCCAATAGCCACATCTTCTAAAATCTTCAGCACCGCAGAGGTCTTCTTTAGACAACTCTGAAGGGACCAGATTTTCAAAACTAAGAACAGTGGGATTGACACCTGTGCTCAGCACTTTAGAAAATTTGATCTTTTAGCTACCTAAAGAGAAGCTGAGGTTTTCTTGCAACCTGTGTCTGATTGTGGGTGCTGAGCTCCCTTGGGAATCTGGCCCAGAATGTTTGGTGAAGAAACCTCTATGGGGGAGATTTTCAAAGGCACAATTAGGAGTTGGGTATTCAACTGCCATTGACTTTCCCCTGGAATTTGGGCACCCAACTGCCTCATTGCTTCTGAAAATCTTCTCCTGGGAGGCTAATCTGAACCATAGCAAATCATGATTATAAAGAGTCACTCCCAATGCAGTCTAAGTTTGGATTATATTGACATATCATGAGTTTTGGTGGGAAAAATGTTGAGGGAGGAATATTTCAAATGAGGGGATGAGGCCATGGTGAAGTTTGAGCCCTGGAGGATAATGGTACAAGGCCTGAACCATTCATTACCTTGCCCCTTCATTTGGAAAGGCCTGCAACATCCTTCCCATAGAAACTCACTGTATGTTAATTCAATCCAAACTCATACAGCGCTCAGGGAGACAGAGCCTTTTCTCAGTTACATCAGTGTCAATAAGTAGAGATTGTACTGAAATCAGAATATTTACATTGGTGTCAGCAAGAATAAAATCAGAGTCCTTGTGTGTATCTCTCATCTACGGATGATTCTTTTTGTCTTAACTGGTTTTGAGTTCAAGTTGAACAACTTACATACAACCCATGTGTTAGACATGTTGCCCCCTCCTGATCCCCAAGCTCCTTATTCCTTTTTCAGGATGTTGGTGACCCACGGTAGGACCAGTGAGCACTGAGGTTCTTTGCATACAGTGCCTCCAAGTAGTGAATAAATTAGAATCAAGAGAAAAACAAAGGGAAGTGCAAGTCCTCTACTTAACAGGAAGAAGAACTAGTAACTGATGACATCAAGAAGGCTGGGGTGTTAATGCGTACTTTCCCTCAGTTTTCACATACTCAGCATGATTATTATCAGTGGGGAGGAACAAAAGCCAAAATAGGGAAAGAACAGGCTAAAGCAGGGGTTGGCAGTCCCGGCACCCATGCCAAAAATGGCATGGGGGCCAAGCCTGAGTGGACAAAGTGCCACTCAGGCTCTCCTGCTGGCCCCAGTCCTCCCAGTACTGCATGGCCAGGCAACCAGAGCTGCATGCCTTGGCAGTGCTTCCCCACTGGGGCCAGCAGGGTCAAAGAAGCTGTGGTGCGCGGCTCTTCTGGCCCCTGCTGACCCTTCCCCCTGCTGGGCAGGGCTGGAGGGAAGCAGGGTGGGTTGGCTCGCCTGCTTCTGGCTCTGACGCTGGAGCCAGAAGCCACCTGCTAGTGGGGCCAAGATCAGGTCCTAGCCAAGACCCTGAGGTCAGCCATTGGTGGGGTCGAGAGCCAGCCATGGCTGGAACCCAGAGGCCACCCAGCAGCCGGGGCTGGAGCCAGTCCTGGCCCCGAACTGGAGGCCTGGCTCCACCCCCTTTTGGCCCCCTCCCCAGCACCCACTGAAGGTGCAGTGGGCAGGGCTGGCATGGGGGCAGGCAAAGGTTGCCGACCACTGCGCTAAAGAATTTAGAAATATTAAAATGTATTCAAGTTGGCATTGCCTAATGAAATTTATCTAAAAGTACTTAAGGAACTAGCTGAAACTATTTTGGAACCATTACCATTTATTTTTAAGAACTCACAGAAGACAGGAAAAGTCCTAAAAGACTGGAGAAAGACAAATACGGCAGCTGTCTTTTAAAAGGGGAACAAAGAAGTCCTGGGGAATTACTGACCAGTCAGCCTAAATTTAATTCCTGTAAAGATAATGGAACAAATTATTAAACAGTCAGTTTGTAGCCACTTAGAGGATAGTAGGGTTGTAAGCAATAGCCAGCAAGAACATGTCAAGAACAAATCATTCCCGACTGACCTAATTTAGTAAGGCTTTTGACACAGTTCCACATGGCATTCCTGTAAACCAACTAAGCAAATGTAGTCTAGATGAAATTTCTAAACGAATTGGTTGAAAGACTATATTCAAAAAGTAATTATCAATTGGTTTGCTGTCAAATTCAGATGCTGTGTCCCCTGGAGTCCTATAGGGATCAGTCCTGAGCCCAGTACTAGTCAATATTTTCAGTAATGGTTGGATAATGGAGTAGAGAGCATGGTTATAAAACTTACAGATCACACCAAGTTGGAGGGCTTGCAAGCCCTTCGGAGGACAGGATTAGAATTCAAAACAACCGTGACAAATTTAAAAATTGGCCTGAATTCACCAAGAAAAAAATCAATAAACATAAGGGTGATGTTCTTCACTTAGGAAGGAAAAATCAAATGTACAACTGCAAAATGGGACATAACTGCAGAAAAGGGTGTGTGGATTACAATGGATCACAAATTGAAGATTAGTCAACAATGTGATTCATTTGCAAAAAAAGGCTAATATTCTGGGATATATAAACAGGAGTATCATATGTGAGGCAGGGAAGAATATTGCCCAGTTTTACTCGGTGGCGAGGCCTCAGCTGGAGGACTGTGTCCAGTTCTGGGCACCACATTTTAGAAAAGATGTGGACAAAATGTTTAGTCTTGAAAGGGGGAGGATCAGACAACATTCTTCAAATATATGTAGGGTAGGCCTTGACAAATCTATGTTTCTGGTCACCATGGTGACCAGTTTTAATAGACAGTTGTCTAGCTCCACTACAGAAATGTAATGGAGAAATGCCTCCTGGTGACCAAAAGTAAAATTGTTGGCACCCAGTCGTGAGCCAGTTTTGTCCACCCCTAATTTAGGATGGTAGTAAAAAGGATATTGAGTGTTCTCCATGTTATCTGAAGCTGGGAAAAGAAATAGTGCATTTAATATGCAGCAAAAGTGATTTAGTTTAGATATTGGGAAGAACTTTCTAACTTTAAGGGTTATTAAACTCTGGAATAGGCTACCGAGTGAGGTTGAGTTGTGTGTTAAGGTAAGGTTACCTTAACTTCTCTTGGTTATGTAAGGTTAAAGAAGGGGATTCCACATTCATTGTAATAATAACTGCATGTCTGATGTTGCCAAATCCTCAAAATGTAGATTTGGCAACACTGAATGTTTCACAAAATTGTGTTGATTTCTCTGACTTGTTGGTGTTTAAATAGAAAAAAAGGATTCCAAAAAGAGTTGAAATGTTTGCATTTCATAGACAAAATGTGAGGAAGATGGGTTGGCTTGTAGTTCATGCCTTGAATCAGAACTCAGAGGGCTTTTATTCCTAGCCTTGCTACAGGCTTCCTGACTGACTTTGGGGAGGTTAATTAGTCTGTGTGCCATTTCAATTCTCCATCTGCAAAATGGGTCTAATAAATCCCCTTTGTTTAGAGGTATTTTGAGGATAAATTCATTAACTTGTCCAAGACACACAGGTACTGTGACAATGAGTGTCAGAAGAAAACCTGTTATTGATGATTTATGTTTTATTGCTTCTTTGCATTATCCGTGCTTAGGAAAGTGTGTATGCATGTCTGTGTATTTTTCCACAATGTCCAAAGATCAAAGCAAAGGTTTATAAACTGTTCATGCAGGTTTGAGGATAAATCATAAAAAAAAAAAAAATCGCTTTGTTCATTTGCATTGTTTTATGGAATGGCCTACCTCTTCTCCCCACAGATTACTCTAGCAACAATTGGCTATGGTGACAAGACCCCCAAAACATGGGAGGGGCGGCTGATAGCAGCCACGTTCTCTCTTATTGGCGTTTCATTCTTTGCTCTTCCTGCGGTAAGTATCATCCTTCTTTTAGTTTTAACAAAATATAGAAATAATGACATAGTAGGTAAGGGAATAGCCTTCCCTTCTATTCAGATTTCACCAGAAATCTAACTGAGAGCTTACAAATCAATGACTTCCAAGCTGGAATATTGAGCACACTCATGGATGGTGTGAAAAAAACAATTTCTTTCTCCAGGTGACTAAGGTAAAACCAAGCCTCATCTGAATTGCCCGGCGTGCTCTGCAGAAGTTTAGAGCTAAGTCTGTAAACAGGAGAATCATTCAGGTTTTGTTATGAACCTGAGAGTTGGGGCAGGTCCACACTGCCTGCCATTTTTGGTGGCAATCGAATGGAGATACTCAAGTTACTTAAAATAACTTGTGTATTTCAGTTTGACTGCCCTATGCATGGCACTTCCACTGCCTTTCTTTGACTCAGTGCTACTCCAGTAGTAAGAGTGGTCTTAATAGATTGGCTTCCTGATCAACTGAGCGGATCTTCACAGACCCAATTGGTTGCTCAGGGAAGTCAATCTGACAGTGGCAATTTTGTCACCATCAATGAAGACTACCCCTCAAACCAAATTTGCAAAAAGGGTAAGGGTGAAATTTTTAAAAGTGACTTACGCCGTTACTGCTATTGAAAGGCAATAGGACTTGGATTTCAATGGGACTTCGATGTCAGAATACTTTTGAAAATCTGACCTGAGGTTCCTAAGTTGCTTTTGAAAATTGGATTTGGTCACCAAAGCCCCCAAGTTATTTCTGAAATTTGACCCATGATCCGTGCACTTCTCATGTGAGGTTAATCTAAGATTTGGGGGACCTGGTTCCAGCCTATGGTATCAAATGGAAACAATGCAAAACTTGTAGCTTGAGATTGATATCCTTTGGCCCAAAACTTAAAAAGAAATTCTTGGGGAATGGGAGCCCATGTGGTCCAGCATACACAATATGGTTCTCCTTCAAGTGCTTGCTCATGTCCATTCTCAATTTAGATGTATGCATGCCTGCAAGCACAGTCACCGGAACTTTTTTCCCCTTAGCAGTAGCAGTAGCCGTAGACCCGGCCTCTGAGCCCCCTGGCATCCCGCGCTAATGCTGCTGTACAATAGGACATCCCGGGTCTACGCCCACTCAGTTCCTTCTTTTTGCCTTCAGTGGGTCACTGGAACCTCTTTGTATTTAATCCGTTCAATTCCTGTTGTCAGTTAGCGCTGAGTTTTAGTTAAGGTTTAAGAGAATTTACATTTAGAGTTATAATCCAAGGAATCTGCCCTGACAAGGGGGTTTTCTCGGTGGCGATGCCTAAATCGTCAGGCTTCAAGCCCTGCAAGAGCAATCCTCATGACAGCTGTTTGAAATGCTTGGGAGAACTGCACAGGAAGGACAAATGTAAAATTTGTAAAGCATTTAAACCTTGAACCCAGAAAGATAGGGAGAATCGCCTGAAGGTTCTCCTCATGTAGGCAGCTCTGAACCCACTGCCAGAAGTGGTGGGAACACCATCGGCACCGAGTACAGCGTTGGCTTGGAGCTCACAGTCAGCCCCAATACTTAACTCCGTGGCTCCGGATGAGTCAGACAGCCGAAAGAAGTTACCTCACCACCTCAGTTCATCGCCACGGGCAAGGTCAGGGAAGCCACGGCAGAAGAGACCAAAGTCCCCAAAAGGGTCCTGACTTTGAGAAACAGGCTCCGTCAATGCTGTCAGCAGGAAGTGCAGTCGCGGTTCCGGTGCACAGTTCCCCGAGCAGAGATCCATCCCTGACTCAGGAGAGGATGAGGATGCCTCTGCCATGCCCTGCCTCCTCTACACCAGAGGCTTTGCAGGCTGCCAGTGAGCTAATGGCCCTTCCTAGTCTGGAGGCCCAACAAGAGGAGAAGCATAGTAGGAGCAGGACACAGGAGGAGCCTTTGATCTGGGCACCCCGACCTCCTTCCGGCAGAGAGGAGGCAGACGCATCTCTGCAGCATCACGGGTTGCCGAGGAGATGCAGCCGCTCATCCCATTCTCATAGCTCCACTGCCTGGTCAGCAGAGAGCATGGCTGCTTCCTCCTCCTCATTGGCACTGCAGAGTTCGGCCTCAGAACCTGATCACTGCAGGAGGTCTCCAATCAGGGGAAGGGAAGAGGAAGAAAACCCCTCTTCCCTCCCTGCCATTGGCACCACTGAATTCGTCTCCACATCAGGGCTGCAGAACCCGCTCGCTGCAGGAGGGATCCCATGGAGGAAAAAGAAGGAAGAAGAAGTCCTCTCCTCTGCTCCTAAGAGAGGTTGTAGGCACAATAGAGAGGTTTTATTTAGTCCTAGCACTGAGAAACAGCGGAGCAGAAAGTACAGCTCCTCCTCCCACAGCACAGCTTCCCCTCGGGGGGGGGCTAGAAATAGACCTAAATGCCAGTGTAGGGGGCATTTGACCTGCACCTCCTGGTCCACTCACTATTCATTTTACCCCTCTCATAATTCCCGTAAAGGGACATCTCAGAGAACTGCAGCCCCCCACCCCCATCCCTGCAGGACTCCCCTGGCAACAGGAACAATGGCTCAGTCGGTGGCCATATTGGGGACCACTGCCCATGCAAGGGGGTGCTGAACCAGACCATCTGCCCTGAAAAGACCAGTTGGGTGTGAAGGACTCATGCCAAGAGGACTCAGATTCATCTGAGACAGGTTCTAGGGGTTAGCCTAATCGCCCTCCTCCTCCTCCTCAGAGAAATTGGTCACATGGTCTAACATCGGTCATCCCAGATGACTTAAAGTCATACCAAGACCTGCTTAGGAGAGTGGCTGAGAATCTGAATCTCAAAGCAGAGGAATTGGAAGACTCCTCAGATGCTCTCGTTAGCGTTCTGGCTTCTGGGAGCCCCGCAAGGGTCGCACTCCTGGTACATGAAGGGGTAATGAAGATCATTAAAGCCCTTTGGCAGAACCTCTTCTCTATTACAGCTACTTCAAAGTTAGCAGAAAAAAGATACTTTGTCTCAGCCAAGGACTTTGAATATCTGTTCTCACATCTGCCCCCTGACTCTCTAGTGGTTGATACAGCGAATCAAAGGGACAGATGGGGCAACCAGCATCAACACTGAAGAATAAAGGACTTAAGAAAATGGACTTTTTTGGGAAAAAGGTTTATTCATCATCGTCTACACTTCAGAGTGGCAAACCATCAAGGCATTTTTGGTAGATACGACTACAACCTGTGGAATTCTCTCCAGCTCTTTGGTGATCTTCTTCCTCGTGACAGCAGGTCAGATCTCGTGACTCTGTTCGATGAGGACATTGCTGTGGCTAAAGCAGCGCTCCAAGCAGCCTATGACTCTGCAGACCTGGCAGGTTGAGCTAAGGCATCAGCAATTTGTCTATGACGCTCGTCCTGGCTCCAAGCATCCGGCCTGTCACAGGAGGTTCAAAGTGCCATTCAGGAGTTACCATTCGAGGGGCCAAGCCTTTTCTCATCTAAAACAAATGAGGAGTTACATGGTCTAAAGGATTTGAAAGTCACTCTATAATCGTTGGGTATCCGTGCACCGCAGGCATCACACCATACTTTTAGACCACTGCCCGCCTCGCAATTTAGGCAGCAGACACAGAGATTTCTCCTTCAAAGAGAGAGGGATAAATACCACCAGCAAGGGTGAAGGCGTTTTGGGATCCGGGTTAGGAACCTCCCACCAGAGTCGTATGAGACAGCCAGGCACGGGCAACAACAAACGCCATTTTTGAGGATTTGCCCAGGAGCGATGACCCAGGTCCCCCAGGAACCACATCCGCCATTCCTAAATCACCTTTCCTGGTGTTCAGACCATTGGGCCCAGATTACTACAGACCACTGGGTGCTCGACACCATTTCCAGGGGATATTCCATCCAGTTTTTTTTGACACCACCACTTTTCCCTCCCTCCCTCCCCGTCCCTCTTCAGGGATACCCTTCATGAGCAAATTTTGATCAAGAAGGTGGACTCACTCCTCACCATGGGAGCAGTGATGCCAGTTCCCCAGGGACAGGAAGGGAAAGGCTTTTGTTCCTGATATTTTTTGATATCCAAGGCCAATGGGGACCAAAGGCCCATCCTGAATCTACGAGCCCTCAACAGGTACATAGTAAATCGGAAATTCCGCATGGTGTCCCTCTTATCTGTTATCCCATCCCTGGAGACTGGTTCACCGCTCTTGATTTAAAAGATGCATATTTCCATATTTCTATCTGCAAAAGACACAGGAAATACCTTTGCTTCCTTGTGGCAGGTCGGCATTTTCAGTTTTCGGCCCTACCATTTGGCCTCTCTGCAGCCCCTACAGTCTTTACCAAATGTAAGGCCATAGTGGCCGCGTTTCTCCGCAGGAAAGGAATACGTATATTTCCTTACCTAGACGACTGGTGTCTAAGAGGCAAATCAGGGAGTCAGGTCAGGCACAGCATCACACTAACCCTGAGAATTTGCAGCAAGCTGGGTCTGCACATAAACAGAGAAAAGTCCACTTTAGCACCGGTGCAGAGGATAGAGTTTATAGGAGCAATCTTGGACTCCATCAGCGCGAGAGCATTCCTACCTGTGTCCAGGTTTGAAACCATAATGGACATGGTGACAATGCTCCGGAATTGCCCAACGACCACGATCAGGCACTGCCTACAGCTATTGGGGCACACTCCAATCCTGGCTAGCCAAGATATATGTGCTGGTGGTCCACCCCCTAGACAGGGTGGTCACCATCTCCCCACAGGTTCTGGAAAGTCTTACCTGGTGGGTGAGCCCTCAAGCAATGCTGAAGGGAGTTCTCTTCATACAGGAGGACCCTACGCAGACGATGGTCTCAGATGCCTCAGACATAGGGTGGAGGGCACATCTCAGTATGTGCGATCAGACTCAAGGATTATGGTCCCACAAAGACAATTCTGTGATCTCTGTTGAGAAGCAGTGAGTTCATGGAACCTGGCAATAAAGAATGATTTTTACCTGATGGCCTCTAGCCTCCTGGGAGTTTGGAACTCAAAGGCAGATCGACTCAGCAGGCCGTTCTTACCCCTCCACGACTGGTCGCTCCACCCCAGGGCGGTAGGCATGCTTTTCTGGAGGTGGGGTTATCCCCAAGTGGACTTGTTTGCCAGGCAATGGAACAAGAAATGTTCCCAGTTCTGCTCCCTCAGGGGCATGGAGCCGGGCGCCCTGTCAGATGCTTTTCTAAGGTCATGGCCGGAAGGCCTGCTGTATGCTTTCTCCCCACAACCCTGTTGTTCCTCTGAGTTGCATTAAAGACAAAGAGGGACAGGGCAGATGTAATCCTGGGGGCACCGTCTTGGCCCCGCCAACCCTGGTTTTCAGTTCTAATGGGTGTGTTAGTACACCCCCATGGGAGCTCCTGAGGTGGCCAGACCTCCTCTCTCAAGACCACAGGAGGCTATTGCACCCAGATGTTAGGTCTCTACACCTGACAGCATGGAGACGCCGTGGCTGAATACGGAGGAAAGGGCATGTTCACTGCAGGTTCAGGCGATCCTGATAGGAAGCAGAAAACCGTCTACACAGCGCTCCTATGCAGCTAAGTGGAAGTGCTTTGTCATCTGGTCCCAGACCCAGGGGCTGTCACCCACTAGCTCCGCGGTTCGGGTGATCTTAGACTATCTCCTTTACCTTAACTCCGAAGGCCTCTTTCTTTCTTCTCTTCCGGTGCACCTGGCTGCCATCTCAGCATTCTGGCAGCCTATTCAGGGAAGGCCGGTATTTTCACACCCACTGGCAGCGCGTTTCCTCAAAGGCGTTGAACGTTTATTTCCACAGCCTAGAACTCCTCCTCCACCTCCTTTGGACTTAAGCTTAGTACTCGAAAGGTTAACAGGGGCTCCATTTGAGCCATTAGCTTCCTGTTCCCTTCTCTTGGAAGGTTGCCCTTTTAGTAGCAGTGACTTCAGCCAGGAGGGTTTCTGAACTCAGGGCCTTACCCTCAGCCCCGTATATACAAGATTCTTTAAAGACAAGGCACGGCTGAGACCACACCCAGCCTTCCTTCCAAAAGTGGTAATCTCTTTTCACTGCAACCGGGATATTTTTCTTCCAACGTTCTTTCCAAAGCCTCACAAATCCAATGAAGAGAGGAAATGGCATATGCTGGATGTGGCCAGAGCCTTAGCCTTTTATCTGGAATGCACAAGGCTGTTCCGCAAATCCACACAATTATTTGTAGCAGTGGTGGATAGAGTAATGGGACAGCCAGTCTCCTCCCAGGGAATTTCTTCATGGATTGTGGATTGTATTAAGTTTTGTTATAGTCTGGCAAAGGTTTCCCTCCCAGGCCTTATAACAGCCCATTCCACCAGGGCTCAGGCCTCTTCCACGGCTTTCCTGGCCAATGTACCAGTTACGGATATTTGCCAGGCTGTGCCGTGGTCCTCCATGCATACCTTCATGGATCTCTACGCGATAGTCTAGCAAGCGAAGGATGATATGGTGGTCAGGAGGGCAGTGTTACAATCGGTTCAACGTTAATTCCGCCCACCATCCAAAGTGAAGCTTGGTAATCACGTAAATTGAGAATGGACATGAGCAAGCACTCAAAGGAGAAAGATGATTGCTTACCTGTAACTGTCGTTCTCCAAGATGTGTTGCTTGTGTCCATTATACACCCACTCACCGGTGTTCCCCCTAATTTTTCATAGTCAGTGTGTGCAAAAAATTTCTTTTGTGCAAATTTTCAGAACCAGTATCCAAATTTGTGCACACTCCAGTGAGTGTGTTCAAATTTGTGAGCACAACAAAGCATATCATGCAAATAATATCTAAATTTTATTTTGAGATGGTCATGGAAATGATTTTATAAGTTACAAAACTTTATTTGAAACATGCTATTTGAAACTGCCTTCTTAAAGTAGCACAAAAATATTAGCATTATCGAATTTTTTTGTGCATGCTTTATTTTGTTGTGTGCACGGGCTTCACAAACTGTGTGCGCATGCACACGCGCACAGCTTAGAGGGAACATAGCCACTCACCTTCCCTGCTTCCGGAGTTCTGGCAAGAAGGGACTGAGTGGGCGTAGACCTAAATTGAGAATGGACACGAGCAACACATCTCGGAGAACAACAGCTACAGGTAAGCAATCATCTTTCATAAGCACCCTTCAAATCACAGCCATGGAGCTTAGCTCTGCTCTGACTGAAATAATGGAGGAGAGAGACAAACCAGCTACACATCTTGTCACTGGGAAGGCAGTATAAGATCAGGAAGCTTGCTGAAGAGCTTGTAAAGAAGCCATTTAAAGAGTGAGCCTAGGAGAGGGCAAGGTTTATCAGAAAACAGCCAGAAAAGTGCAGTGAACCTCACACCAATTACCCCCACTAACTTCCCATAGCTCTCACTTTCTCATCCACATGTTTTAAGAGATTTTCTTCTATTCTTGTGTTTTCAATCAAACAATGCTTAAAGCCATCACCCTCTCTGCTTCAGGGCATCTTGGGTTCCGGGCTGGCTCTGAAAGTCCAAGAACAACATCGTCAGAAACATTTTGAGAAAAGAAGAAAGCCAGCAGCAGAACTTATACAGGTTTCTCTAGATCTTGGAATGATACTGTATTAATAAGGTTCCTATGTGATAGAACAAGGAATTCTCCTGTGAATCTCTTATTTCTTCTCTGTGCCATCCATGGCAGTTTCTGTTCTGTAATGGAGATGTATTCTTTTGAGGTCAGACATGATAATTAATGGTCCTTTCTGGCCAAAACATCTATGAATTCACAAAACATCTATCCTTTATACAGCAAAAGTGTGCTTGCCACACATTCAAATGTTCAAAGTCTAAGTAATCATTTTGCAGAAATTTTCTAGGGAGCTTTCCCTCCTGGCTCCATTTCAGTGGCAGACAATCACCTAAAATAAGATTACAAAACCTACTACCCTATGTGTTACATGTGTGGGTGGATGGGAATCACTTTTTTTTTTTTGCCAGGCCCCAGTTTTCATGCTTTCTTTGGGAGAATATCCCACACAGAGAGATGCCAAAGATACTTTTGTTGATGTAAAAACACAACAGTGAACAGTATGGTGTTCAGTGGTGACTATTGTTTTGATTGAAGAGAGTTGCAGGTTAGCATATGTGTCCCTGTAAAAGAACTAAGAATAAAAAGTTTTTGCAAAAACAGAAAGTCTCAAAATTGACTTGCTTGACCTGGGAAATCAGTGGGAAGACTCCTATTGGGATTTAGAGCAAAGCCTTAGATTTTATTCTGTAAAATTACATATGAAATTAGCAGCTTGATGGCTGTAGGTTCTAAGGTCAAAAGTGACCAATATGATCATCTGATCTGAACTCCTGCACAATGAAAGTCACAGAACTTCACCCACCGAGTCCTGTAATAAACTTCTAACCTGTGACAGAGTTTCAGAGCATGGTTTAAAGACTTTAAGATACAGAGAATCCATCAGCAAGTGAGCCGTGCCCCATGCTATAGAGGATGGCGGAAGAAAAAAAAAAAACCAGAGCCTTTGCCTGCAGGAAAATCCCTTCTTGACCCCTGGATGTGCTGATCAGTTAAACCCTGAGCATGTGGGTAAGACTCATTAGCTGGATACCAAAGAAAGAATTCTCTGTAATAACTCAGAATTCACCCCACTAATGTCTCATATTGTATCATTGACATATCTGCCGCCAGTAGTCAAAGATTTATCAACTGCCAAAGTAGGCAGTCCCATCATACCACTCCCTCCACAAATTTATCCAGCTGAATTTTGAAAACAGCTATGGCTTTTGTCCCCACAACTTCCCTTGGAAAGTTATCAGCTGGTTGGTCAGTTTTGACAAAAATTCTAAAAAAAAAAAAAAACAGGGAGTCTGGTGGCACTTAAAGACTAACAGATTTATTTATTGCATGAGCTTTCGTGGGAGAATATCCCACTTCGTCAGATGCTTTGAAGAGGGAGAACTTACAGAATTGGATGAAAATAAATGCAGGGGAGTGTAAGACATGGTATCAGGTCATACTGCAACAGCAAATGAGAGCATTTGTAAGGATTCAAACTCTAGGAAACAGCACAGAGGGAGACTGAAGTCAAGTTACCTCTTATAATGTGAAAAGAATCCGTAGTCACATTTCAGCCCTGCTTTCACACAATTTAATTTGCATATTAGTTCAATTTTGGCTGTTTCTCTTTGAAGTCTTGATGTCTTATACTCCCCTGCATTTATTTTCATCCAGTTCTGTAAGTTCTCCCTCTTCAAAGTGTCTGACGAAGTGGGATATTCTCCCACAAAAGCTCATGTGATAAATAAATCTATTAGTCTTTAAGTGCCACAAGACTCCTTGCTTTTTTTGCTTTGCTAGACTAACACGGCTGCCCCTTTGTAACTTAACAAAAATTCTAGATGCCCTTTGGACACTGAATCAATGACCTCAATGTCAAAACTTTTACAATGGGACCAGCGTTACTTTCTCTGAATTCAGTGGGAGCTGCAGATATTCAGAACCTCTCATAAACAGACATATTCTTTAAAAATGCTGAAGAGCATACTTTTTCAGTAAAAGTGTTAGCTAGCAAAGTACAGGATACTATTGTGACATCTGGAGAGTTTGACTCATCTTTGACATTAAAGGATCAGTGCATAACTGGCACTGAGTTCCCTCATCTTCGAAGCATCTAGTCAGGTAGAATTTTCTCACACAAAAGCTCATGTAATAAATATATTTGTTAGTCACTAAGTGCCACAGGACTCCTTGCCTGTTTTGCTGAATTATACTAACATGGCTACCCCTTTGGAATACAGCACTGCTGTTTATGTGCCAATGGAAGTTTGATATGAGTTATATGCTAATATATAAAATCACTCAGCAAAACTTTGCTCATTAGTATAGTAAATTGATTGCTGTCCACTAACCATGGCTCTTTCAGACTCCCAGAAAAATCAAATAGATTATGTGGTCTACATTTGACTAAGCTTGAAGTCCTTTTAGATTAATCAACCTTTAGAATAAAGCAGGATTAGTAAAATAAAAACTTTTTCTTGCTAAGCAATGGGCTTTCACATAGGCCCCTAGGAAAAATTTTTGAGGACTAGTGCTAGAGAACATCTTTTTCTTATCATGAGCCTTACATGAACTATGGCACCATCTAATGGCAACTTTCAGTATTGCTGTATAATATTCTGTCCAACTAATTGAAGATGTGCATTGTGATCTTTTGAACTCAGAGGAATATTAACTGGCTGCATGCACTTATAAGCCCAGGTAAACATTTCCCCTAATACTACTAATCTCCTGTCTTGTGTTATCCAGGCTGCCTGGAGGTACTATGCTACTAACCCCAACAGGATGGATCTGGTCGCCACCTGGAGGTTTTATGAATCAGTTGTATCGTTTCCATATTTCAGGCAAGTGTGCTGACCCTCTAATCACTAACTTCTTCTACAGCAGAACCCAGACGGAACTGGGATGTGGAAATTATGTGGCTATATAAGGTTTTGGACAACAGGGCTTTCTCAGCTTTACAGATGCAAATCAGGGGAACATCACCAGCTTCAGCTGAGAGGGAGGTTTCAGGTATAAGGAATTGTGGTGCATGAACTAGTGCAGTGGTTCCCAACCTTTTGCAGCCTGCGAACCCTTTTTTAACCAAAAAAAAAAAAAAATTGCATCCCGCCTCCCGGCTGATTATGTAATCTGGCCCACGTGGGCAGACCCTAGCCTGCGTCACTCTGGTGGTGCCACTGGGACAGCTGGCGAGCAGTGCTGCTGCCACCATGGCCCGCACTGCTAGGGAGTCGAGCTGCCCTTGCCCCTCCTAGGGAGCCGCCACAGCCCCATCCCTCTTCCAGGATCCAGCCACAAGAGGGGAGAGGCAGCCCTGGCAGGGAGCATCGGGGCTGCAGCTGGCTCCAGCCCCAGTAGGGAGAGGCTCTGCAGACCCCCTGCAGCATGTCCACGGACCCTTGGGGGTCCCCGGACCACAGGTTGGGAACCACTGAACCCATGTATCTTTTCTGATCAGTTTCTATTTTGATCTTTTATTATTCACCACCTTCATTTTGCTATTGCTCGTCACAAATCTATTTAGTGTGAATGGACCTTTCTGTATTGGGGCAATAAATCAGTTCTGTAGAGGCAGGGAAACTAATTGTGCAGTCTTTGAGTTTTTGAAAAGTAGGGACCCTGGTATGGGAAAACCGTTTGTGTGTTGCTTCTATTTGTATTTTGATTTACAGGACTTTCTTAAGATGGAGCCTGCAGCCCTCATTACTTAGCGTAAACTTAGAGGGTTGCAGAAATGGGCCCTTATATAGAGGAGGATTTGAATTAATTAGGATCAAAAGCATCACAAAACCCCATTCCTTATCAAATGAAATGTGAAGAATGACTTTCCGTGCTGAGTTAATAGGCAGTTATATGAAAAGCAAGTGTAAATGGGGCAAGTTGTATAATAAATAATGTATTCAGCATATCACTAGAGAGCAATAAAATAATAACTTCCGCTGATGTAATATTCTGTCCAGAGAACAGTGGGGTGGGGGAAGGGGTACGCACACATGTACACATTCATATAATACACACACATAAATAGCCCTCATTTTGCAGTGCATGATAATCTGCTTCCTGTCTCTCAATAGGACGGACAAAAGTATTTTTCCCATTAGCCTTGAAGAGCAGATAGAGCTAAGGAAGAGTGAGTTGGATTCTATTGCGCTTCAGTAATCATTAACAAATTAGAAATTGTGTTCTGATTTCTGTATTTTTTGTTTCTAGTGAGAGGTGAGAGGTGAGAAGAGCTCCGCTTGTTCAGATTCAGGTTCACTTTTACAAGTTGGCAGTTTGAGAACCATCTTTGGCTGTAAACTGAGCACATTTGATCCTGACATCATGTTGAGAAAATAAATAGGAAACCTACAACGTCATTTTAGTGGAAATCACCTTTTAGATTCTGAACTGTATTTTAGTTCTTCAAGAAATGTTTCCTTTTCACAAGAAAAAAAGAAAAAAGAAACCAAATGTACTCAGGAGATGCTATTTATAGACTCCACTAAAGCCTGGCCTAGATTAGAATAAATTCAATAGGAAGATCCCAGTGGAAAGAAAAGGATGGGTCTGATTTTTAACACTTCACAGAAATATATTGAGCCAAGAGATGACAAATTCTCTTTAAAATGAACTCAATGTATAATGCTAGTTAAAAATAACAAAGGCCAACTCAATACAAAGAAATTATTTGTAGTCTGTTTAAAATTTTACACTGTGTCCAACACAGCAGTATCTGAATGCCTTGAGATGAACAAAAGACAGTGAGAGATTTATTCTAGGAAATATTATAGATCATCTGTAGAAGGGTGTGTCATTTATCTATTGAGTCAGGGCGTTGAATGAACCTTAGAAATTGTCCCAATTAGGCAGGCATGCTGTTTTTCAGATGTCAGTTAAGTTTGAACTCTGCTGTGTAAGACTTTTTTGTTTGGTTTTATACCATTCTCTGCTACTCTCTTCTGCAGATGTCAGGAGTAAGTAGGGAACCTGTTTTTCAGACTCAGCTTTTCATAATCACCCAGCTGGGAAGAATCTACCTGATGATGAACAGATGTCTGATCTTTCTTTCTTTCTTACTTTCTTTCTATTGGCTTTTCTACACAAACTGTTTGTGGCCAGCTGGGGTGTGAATCTACCCCATGAAATCTGCAGACTACCTGTCCATGTAGACCCTGTTGATGCACATTAACAGTTTGTTAGTTAACTTTGATCTGGTCCCCTTTGAAATGGGAGAATGAGCAGAACTTGGCTTTTAACAAAAGGGAAAACTAAGCGTCTATTGTGGAATCAGTTTCTTTTTGTCGTATTCTGGAATTCACACTGTGTGACATCTCAGGAGCAGCTTTGTGTGCCTCTCTTTTGAATCCTGAGGGCAAATCTAACCTGCGTTTTACAGGAGACCTAGGAATTCGTGACTGATATGCACAGAATATACAGTGTTTTTTATATTGAAGGGTTTTGTAGTGTCCACAGTGTTCTAACATCACAATGATGGGTGTGGTATGAAAGCCCAAGTAGAACGTAATAATTAACTGAATTAATTGTTTAACTAATTTGACAATTTAAACTTTTTAAAAACTTTTTTTTACTTTTTAAAAACTTCTCTAAACTTTTTAACTAATTTAACAATTTAAATTTAACAGTTTAATTACTTGTTAACTGAATTAATTGTTAGCCTTTTGTCTAATATATCTGGGTGGGAATGGTCAAGGGAGTGTTATACTTGCCTCATTTTTAGCCATTAGTTGTGGCTAAGATGCTGTATTGGAGAGAGTTCATGAGAAACACGCCTTGTTAGGAAGTCGGCGGGGTGGTGGTGGTCCATCTTTTTTCTTGCAGACTGTTTTGTTTTCAAATCCAGTCTCTGAGTTCAGGTGTCAAAAATAGAAACACCCAATATTAAGTGAAAACTTTTGCAGATGTGGGTATAAGCCTTTCTGTTCCTCACTTTCTCTGCCTGTACATGAGGATCATAATCCTTCCTCGCACAGAGCTCTCTAGATTAAACGTATCACATGAAGACTAAGTATTACAATTACTGTCGACCCTCTATACCTACAAAGATAGCATTCTGCCTAGAGTGGATACAGTTCGAGTTTGTTCCAGGTTTGGTACTATCACTGATTTCAGAAAAATTAGTGAGATATGGTTGAATGTAAAATATGACTAGGGCTTGTAATATCTCTGTAAAGGGACCAAACTTGTTGTGCACACCATATGTATGGTTAGCAGCAGTTATCATTTTCACAGCATTTCTTTAATTTGGCTGGGGGAAGCATTTGTTTACATCTGAAAACTGTAAACTGAGAGGGAAAAGAGCATGTCCCATGGCCATAAGTGAAAGAACAACTCACAGTACATTTTGCTCACAAAATCTTTCATCCTCACGGATCTCGGACATATTATACAATAAATCTTTAAGGGGGAAAATCCCTTGGAAGTATTTATATAGGGCTCAGTTAATTTTTTCTGCTTCTCGCCACTTGTCCCTCTACTAGTCCAGTCTTTGTTTTCAGATTGTCTATTGAAAAACATACCATTTCTGAATGAGTTTGTGAGCTCAGTGTCTTGTTCAAAAAGTTACTACTCAGCTCCTCATTGGGGCAGGTTACCACTGGTAGCTATGATTCAAGGATGTGTTATCAAGCTTGCCCTTCCACACAAGCTTACCTGCATGACTACAACTGAAGTGGGACTTAACTGCCGCCCAGCAAGTTGTGGTCATTGGCACCACTTTGATGGAGCTATCTAGTCACTGAATTCTGGGGTCACCAACTTAAGGGTCATAAACAGGTTGCAGGGGCTGATGCTTTTCTTTATGGCTAGTTGAGTGGGGAGTGCCAGAGCTTTTTCGTCTTTAACATGAGGACACAGTGTGGAAACAGTGAGAACCACAACTCTGCAGCAATACCAGAAAGACAACTTCTGAATTTAACACACATTTCTTCTCTCCTTACTTTTTCCTATTGCTTTCACTCTTGTCTTCCCCAAAAGAAAAGAGCAATTGGATGGTACTGCCAGGTATGTAATTGTCATCTTTATATCCTTGCTTTAATATCATTGTAGGAGGATATGTCATGGTTAATGTTTTGCTTGTAAGCTCTCAGGCTGCTGATCAAAACATTGTAAATATGGATTAAAATTACGACTCTAATTCTTGAGGGTTCCTTTTATTCTTCCCTTTAATGTCGGAGCAGGATACTCTGTATACAAAATGTAAGGTGCTGTGGTAGTTTTGTAATTAGTCTAGCTAGTTGTTTATGTTTAAGGACTGGCTTACATAGACTATGTACTATCAGGTTGTTACTGGGAAAATTTCAGTATTCTAGCTAACATAGTGGGGGATAATGCTGCATTGTCTTGTTATGAGCAATGATGAGTGTTGTAATTCATTACACTCACCAGCTTCTTGAGAACAGGCTCTAAAAACCTCAACCTCCTCATTTAGGGTTTGATCTAAGGTCTATTGACATCCCCAATGGATTAATGCCATTGACTTTGGTCGGCTTTGGGAGCAGACCCCTTCTGAAAAGAACTAGAGTTTCTGCAATGACTGTATAAGTATGTGATATCAATCAGACTGTAGCTCTTTAAACACACATGGAAATGACATATACCAGTGATAAAATTGTAAAAGGACCTAAGTCACGTAGGCTCTTAGTAAAACTAGGTAGGACTTAGACTTCTGAGGCACTTCAGTGCTTTTGAAAATTTCAGCCTACCATCCCTTCTTTCCCTAGATTTTGGTTTCTTTAGAAACAATAGCTTTCTTCAGCAGAGTGATTACTGATCTTGCAATTGTTACTGCCAGGCAGCGTATGGAAATGAGTAGTTCATGAAAGAGGTCAAACCACTCTAAATAAATAGGCAGGTGTGCATGGTTCCCACTGACTTCAGTAGATTTTGGATCGGGCCCGATTATGCTGTTAAAATGACAGCTTCCCTGTCGGATTGTTTTAGTATAATTCAGGCAATGAAAAAAATTGCTAAGTGACTTACTCTTCTTTCCTATTAGATTTAATGAAGGATGTTATCATTTCTATTACACTCAGTTTCCTTTTGACATTGCACAGAAATAAAAAATGAAGGGATGATTTCTTAGTGTGTTCGGCAGCACAGAATGCGATTCACTACTTCTAATGATGCATCTGATGAAGTGGGTTGGAGCCCACAAAAGCTTATGCCCAAAGAAATCTGTCTTTAAGGTGCCACAGGGCTCTCATTGTTTTTGGTGTACACAAACTAATACGGCTACCCCTCTGAAAAAATACCTCCAGTACTTGTCAGCAGTGAAGCTCTTAGTGAGGAAGCTGTGGCAACAAAGTGTACGGTTTGAGTTTTGGAGCGGGGATGAAATACAAGTAGTAGAGCTGTATCTGTCTTAGAGGAGATCAGAATAAATCACTGTTGTATGGACTAAAGTCGAGGCAAGGGTGGGTGATGACTGTGTAGGTGGGTAGTTTTGAGAATGCGAATTCTGCGCCCACTGGACTGAGTGGGAAAGTTCCATATGATTTCAGTGGCAGTAGATATACTACACACAGAGAGAAATAAATTCAATATTATAGTTCTCTCATTTCCACAAAAAACAGAACATTAGTCAGGTGCAGAAGTGGCCATGTGGGTGGAGTGTTTGGGAAGGAGAGAAAAGGTCCACCGTGGAGGCTGTCGGGAAGGTGAACAAAGCCAGTGGGGAGGCTCCATGAAAGGTGACCCAAGGTTTAACTGGATATCACCTTCCATTTGGGGTGAAACCACATAATTGTGTGATGTGATTGGATAAAAAGCAGACCTGGTGTCCGCGGTGCATGGTGGTGGTGTAGGATAGGATGGTTGCTAACAGGGAAGGACGGGATCCTGATATAAGTTCTGGGGGTGCCTTGCCGATTGATTCTGTGGTGCTTTTCGGTTCTGTTCTGTGAAGAATAGTTCCTCTCCTGTATATGCTACATACCAGCACACTGCAAGGTAGCATTTATTTCTGACTCTTAATCCATCCCAGTCAGGATTTTACCTGGTTATAGCTCCATGCCAGAAGTCCTGCTCACTTCATTTTAATTTCTTTGCACTTAAATGCTGAGTTGCTAGATGTTCGGGGTGCAGTATCACTAAGCAACTTTGCTCTAGGAAGATGAATTCACTTCTCCCCCTTCACCTGACACAGCCTGACACAGCCTACTTCTGTTCTCCTCCAGGCTGCATTGCAATGCCTGACTGTTGACTCAGGCTTTTTCTGAGTGTTTACCTGCATGGGGAAGCTGCTCAGAAGTTCATTTTGCAGTAGGAGTTCCTTATGGCCATTAGTTAATAATTGTGGGGGGCCGGCCTCAACAAATGCATTGGACACCTAGTAGGTAGCCCCAAAACTGGGGTGCCTAGCTGTGCAGTATATTAGAGGGGCCCTCCACCATGACAATGCTACCAATACTTTCAGCAGTGTGGGGCAAAGAGCACCCACTACCACCACTGCTGCCAAAAATCTGCCGCTCACTGGTGGTGATCCAGAGCACAGAAATCCTACTTCTGTGAACAGTTACAGCAGCGGTTGGGGTGAAGAAGCCTCACCACCATCGAAAAAAGTTTCACAGTGCTGAAGGTGCCAGCAGGTTTTCTTCAGGGGGCACCATGGGGGCATTCTGCCCCCAGTGTACCCCAGCGCAACTAGGTCCCAGGATACAGTCATGGTACCTGGGTTTTTTCGAGCCCTGGTTCAACCTACGTTTTCAAAGCTCCCACTAATTTTGAGTGGGATCCTGAAAGGTGCCTTTTGTGTTCCAAGTTTCTGCCCTTGTCTGTTTTTGAGAGAGACAACGATCGTGAAACAATTATATTTACTGGACCAACATCTGTTGGTGAGACAGACAAGAGAGGAACATGGGCCTGGTTTTCAGCAATGCTGACACCTGTTCCATTAACTTCAGCTGACTTCATTGACTTGACAGCCATGATCGATATGTCTCACAGGGCTTCGAACCTTATTCTTACACAATATCCGGAAGAGTTTTGACTGTGTAGGGAGCATTGTCTCGAGATTAGACCATAGGACTAAGCAACAGGAGACCTGTTTTTTTCCCCCCACCTCTACTGCTTTCTCGTTCTCTGCCTGACAGCAAGTCACTTAGCATCTCTGTTTTCTGAGCTCTAAAACATGCTTAGTAATATGTACCTAATAATAATTATACTACATATGAAGGCGTTTTGAGATCCTTGGATAAAAAGAGCTATACAGCTCTCCTTATTATGTTGTGATAAATTATTGTGTATAATTTAATATTTCTGTGCTGCCAGCAAAAATAAATCCATATTTTGCAAAGAGAACTGGAAAATGCTGCTGTCTGCATTTTCTCTTAAACGACCTCCAGAAAACAAAAAGGGAGGGAGGGAGCCAAATTCTGATCTGTACCACTTATTATTAAACACAACTGGAAGGCGGTTTTCATACTTCACTGTTTCACTGATAGCCATTAACCTCTCATCTTAACAAATTCTTCTTCACTTTACAGTAGTCATTTAGTAGGGGGCCAGTCTTTGGATAAAACATCACAAGAAAACTTAAGTATATACGTTCAAGTAATAGCTGAGCCTATCACTCTGTTTTCATATTTGTTACATGCCATTTCTGCCTTCACTTTCCTTCTTTACTACAATAGTTTTTTTCTGACAAGAAGAATGTGAGGGGACAAAATGAGCTAGGACAGAATTCAGCAATGTTTAAAAGATGTTACGGGCAGCAGTGGTTCCTAGTGGTTAGAGCCCTGACTTGTCATTCAGGTGACCTGGGTTCTGTCTCTGGCTTAGTTACTGGGCTGCTGCATGACCTGGGGCAACTCATTTCCCATCTCTGTGCCTCAGTTTCCTCATCTGTAAGATAGGGATGATGACACTGACCTTGTTCTTAAAGCACTTTGAGATCCACTGGTGTAAAGTGCTGCATGAGACTCTGCTACAGTCTAAACTATGATGCAATTTCAGCACCAATCGAAGGGAGATATGCAAAGTCCTTAAAATACCTTGTGTGTCTCCCTCCAATTGCCTACTGCCTACTTACTTTTGTGTCTTCAATGTGCTGAGTCAGAGGCAAATGCCTTCCCTCCAACGCAGTGCTACTCCTTCTACCGGGACAGTCTTACTAGATCAGCTTCCTGATTGGCTAACCGGGTCTTTAGAGACCCAATCAGTTGATTCAGAAGATCAGTCTGACAGTGGCGAATTTGCAGCTGTCAGTGAGGACCTGCCCATGGTATTATTATAAGATCTCAAGGCTTCTGATTGGATCTTTTTATTTTATTTGAATATGTTTAATTTTGGGGGTTAAATATTATAAATTAGGAGAGAGAGTTGTATTTGAACCATAGTAAGGATTAGCATTTCAGTTTTCTTCATTCATGCACAAATATTGTCCGTATAGAAAGGACTGTCTGACTTGCCTGATGGGATGAAACTGCATTTTTTTTTTTTTTGCACTATAGTTTCTGGAGTGAATCTTCCAGGTCAGTGGTTCCCACTCTTCTACGGCAAATGTTGCTGCAGCCAGTGAGCCCCTGATATTTCCTTTTCCACCCAACAACCACATTCCAGTCTCAGAAACTTCAGCACAATTCACGCTGAAGTCAGTGGAAATTGCAAGTGAGAACTGGAAGGTGGAATTTTTATATATGAATGAACTGAGCCTCTGGCTTTTGTGCTGAGCCTCTGTTCCCCACATCAGTGTGGCTCGTATTCAGAACTTTTATATGATCCACAATGGAGAGTAGATGCATCTAACCTGGCACTAAATTTAGTTGCGTAAGACTGAGGTTTGGAGCAGTTCAGGTTCCATCACAGGTGAATGTGCCCAGGTGACTGTGGGGTAGGCTGGGATGGTGCTTCATGGGTTTGTCCTCGGGGATTAAAGTATAATTTGGTGAGCCCTGGAACCTTCCTAATTGAGTGGGCCCCCCTCCTGCACCCCAGGTCCTGTCACCCAAATGCCAGCCCGCCACCCCAGCTACTCCCCCAATATCCATTCCCTGTTCCCAAAATTCACCCCAGCCCCTAATGCCCATCCCCAATACTCACTCCCCTGTCCCCAAGATCCACCCCCTGCCCTCAGTTCAGGTGTCCCTAATACTTTCCCCCATACAGGTGTCCCTAATACCTCCCCCCATACTCATTCCCCTGTCCCCAAAACCCATCCCCAATACTCACTCCCCTATCCCCAAAATCCACTCCCTGCCCCCAGTTCAAGTGTCCCTAATACTCCCCCCCCCCACCCCAGCATGAGCTGGTCACTCCAGTACTACCGGCAGAGCGCTTGGCCTGGAAACTGTGCAGCCTGTGCATGCGCAGGGGAGCCTGCCCCCCTCCTCTGCCTGCTGGAACACAGGGGATCACTGTTCTGGGGCCTGCAATTTTAGGGGTGCAGCATTTGGGCCCCTGAAAATGGTGCCTGAACACTGCACTCTGGGTCCTGCTATTTTTCAATGATGGGCCCTGGAACGCAGCATTCTGGCACCATTTTCTATTTTTAGGAGTCCCAGAACACTCAGCCCCTAAAAATAACGGGCCCCGGAATGGCGTTCCTGGCCATTCCAGCCCACTTTATCCCCTGTATGTCCTCCTCCTGTAACCTTTTGCATGTTGAGGATTTAGAAAGAAAACTGTTAAAAGTTCCACGCCCCAATCAGAATTTTGTGTAAGGGAGAAACTTGCCAAATACTGTACTACTGTAGTTCAATGTGACTGTTAGTGTTTGCTGTACAACTGTTTAATATTTTAGAGTGTTGCTGTTAGTTTGAGAGCTCACCATCAGATTTCAGCTAACAGGAGCTAAAATAATGGATGAATGAATCAAAATGAAGGACTTTAGTAAAGTGTAAGTGCAAAGCATTATTCTGATTGTGGATTCAATGGATAGAATTTTGCCCAATGAGGAGAATCTAGAAATGACTCAAGATCAGATTATTTAGCACAAATAAAATAGAGACAGTAACATGCAATTGAGATTGTCACTCCAAATAAACAATCCGTCTTGCTGAGTAAAGAGGAATATTTTTACCTAACTTGAAGAAAGGAGCTGTGGAAGAGCAAGAATTCCTGTTCTGAGACAACCAGTGAAGGGATTCCTAGCTCCAAATTTAGACAAAATCCTGAAATAAGTTTTCTGGTTTCTTTGTACAGTAGCTCTGTCCCAATGCACTTCCATTTCTCTGTGATCACATGTTCAGAGAATTAGTCTGGCCAGGGCTTCCACCTGCTGTGTTAAGGAAAACAATATTTAGTTCAGTGAGCACGACTTGAGAGCTCTCAAGTTCCAGCTTCATCCTTTGACTCCCATGGCCTTCATTAAGTTACTTCTCCATCTGCAAACTAGAGCTAATGCAGTAGAACCCTTTTGTCTCCATCAGGAAGACTTCACAGTTAATACTGTATGCCAAATGAATTGTATATGCAGGCAGCCTGTCATGTATCTGGACAGGTCCGAGTAGTTGAGTTGCACATGGAGGCCACACATAACCAACATGTAGTTTATGTCCACTTCTCTCCTTCTACTCTTCAAAATGAGCCCTCCATGGATATTTGAAGAAATCCCCCAACCACACTATCTCTACCACTTGCTCCCTTCTTCACACTCAGTGCCTTTACTAGATAGTTCATGCTTTCCCTGAGAATTTTTCACTGTCTTGACTGAACAAATGAGTTCTGGAAAATCCTGGTGGAACTGCAACACATGAACACCCCTTAAATTTGAGGAAGTCTTGGCCTAAACTTTGTTGCTTGGGCTCACCTCTACCGAAAAACTCACGAGGGAGCTCAAACTTGAATGCAAGGCAACTAAATCTGTCTCTAGGTGTCTCGATGTGTGGTCTGAGATGGTGCTAAGCACCTGTTGTTCATGGAAGCTGCAAGTGCTCAGCGTCATCTGGAAAGAGCCCACTTGTTAAGGCACCTAGTATAAGGCACTGAATTTGAACATTTTGATCTCAGTTACTAGTTCCCTTGCTTTGCATGCAGCTCTGCACCTGAGGATATGTGCTCAAAGTGAACCTCTTTAGCTTTTGTCATTCACTTATCCTTGTTAGTAAGGAGATGCATTGATTCTCACTGGAGATCTGATGCGTATAGGATGCTCTGAATAAAGGAAGAAGCCACCCTCATTTCAGCACCACTTTCCATCTGACATTCTCATCACTCCCATAACATTCTCCTCCTCGAATCTCACCTCAGCTTCCTTCCAATCTGTCTAAACATCTGCTGCAAAAATCTTCGGCCTTGCCCAGCTGGCTCTGCTCAGTCCTTTAAAATAACTTCATTTAAATAGCTTCACCCTTTTCCTACCTGCATCAGATTCAAGCTCTTCATTCCTTGATTCAAATACTTCTTACTTCTCTGTGCTAGGCTATCTGAGTCCATGCTGTTCATCTGACTCATCCTAGTTCCCAAACCCACATCTATGCCTTCTTCTTTTAAGTCCCTATTCCCAGAATCCCTTTTTATGTGTCTGCCATAATGGTACTCTTTTCTCCTTTAAGGGCCTTCACAGATGGAACTTCAGAGAATTGTGCTTTTACATTTAACATCAAAAAAAAAAATCCCAAAATTTCAGGCAGCAGCAGGTGACTCAGGAAGTCCTTTTTAGTTCTATATCCTACATTCCTGTTGGCTTAATAACCTCAGCTCATATGCAAGATGAAAATATTCTGACTTCTCATTGGTCAGCTTTATCCCAGAAACCACACCTTGGCCCCCATATTTTAATCATTACAGGAGAATCAATTAGAGTAGTCAAATATACATTCAATTTAAGATCTGATGCTATTCAATATTTCATTGGGCATGGCAGGTAGCAAATAACTTCATGCTGCCATAAGCGGTTTTAGTAATTTCCTGAGTTATTAGTCATTTGGCCTGCAGAAAGATTACTGATGGCAATCAGAAGGTGAACATGGAGGGACCGGTCTGAGTCCAAATGTAGAGCGTCCCCTGGAGGACAAATATTCTCCTGGCATTAATATTCTAATAGGGCAACAAAGTGAATTGCTACAGAGCTGAAAGGCATCTGAATGTTTTAAATTCTGACCAGTCAGAAGGCACCTTCCTAATTTCCCCTGCTAAGAATATTGATAGGAACTGAAAGAGGGAGGACTGGGTGTCCTTCAGTGCCATGTATAGTGTAATCACTTAGGAACACCTTTGTGCTCTCTGCTGTTTTGGACAGAATTTATTCTTAGTTTGTAGCACATCTGGGTTCTCTCATTCATCATCACTGTATGTGGGTTGCTCATTTAATTGCTCACCATGGACACAGCACTTAAAAAGGGCACTGAAGTGAAAAGCCCAATTGTCCCCATCATCAGATGAAGACACTGCCTAAACATTGGTGCTTGTCGTCTTAATGATAAAGCTGACACTTCAGCCAGGTTAATGGAGCAGAAGAAGTTTGTCAGATTAGATAAAGAAGACTGGTTCTGTTGTCGCATCGGCAGCATGGATATTTTAATGCACAAAAAACCCCAGTGAATTCTCAATTGATTGTAGTGGTACAAAAAGATACTAATGTATTACCATAGTTTCAGCATAGTCCTCCTTGTACGCAAAACATTTTTTGGGGATCTAATATATTAGCAGCATCATAAAAGCAAGTTAAAGTGTACTGGTCTGCACTGAAGGAGAAAAAATGATCAATTTTGCTTATTTTGTAGCCAAAAGCTGGGTCTCTTGGATCGGGTTCGTGGTACCAATACTAAAGGAAAGCTATTTACCCCTCTGAATGTAGATGCCATTGAAGAAAGTCCTTCTAAAGAGCCTAAGAATGTTGGCTTGAATAATAAGGAGCGTTTTCGCACTGCATTCCGAATGAAAGCGTACGCCTTTTGGCAAAGCTCAGAAGGTAGTGTGTGTATATTAATTTATTGTTAACCCTCCCAGATTCCTTCCTTCACCATATTACCATGACTTTTTTTTTTAATCCGCTTCCTTTTGAGACTTCATGATCTTCAAAATAACACACACAATATCATTAAAATTTGTCTGGGGGCAGACATGTCAACCCTTCTTTTATGTGGAGAGTTTATGGAGCATTTCAGGAAGATTTGGAAAATAACGCTGGAATCCAAACAAAGCAATGCTCAAAATAAAATGCACGTATTCCTCAAAACCAACCAAGTGCTGTGTTGATAGGCGTGTGTTCAGTGGAACCCACTTGTGGTCAGTTTAGAAATACAGGCACTTAGTGATTACATGTATTTAGGAAAGTCTAGTGACACCCTCGGTTAGTATTATATACACTCTTCCCTCAGCGTGTTTATTGCACTAACTTAAACTTACTCAGATAGACTCTGTCAGGGTTCTCTGGACTGATTGATGTGTAACTTCAACACCTAACTCTTTATGTATCAAGTGTGAATTTGGGCCACTGAGTCTTAAGTCGGTGTGACTCCCCTGCCTGAGAGAGAAGTGTAGCAAGAAAAGCAACTCACAGGTGGTGAAAGATTGTGTGAATTAAAGGAGGCCTGACCCTACTGTGCTTTAAGTTACACTTTCTTTCAGCTGCTTGGCATGCTAGTGACATTAGCTCAGATGCTCATACATTGTTAGAGTGGGTGTAGGTCCATGGGAGCCTAGCTGCCTATGAAGCATTCTCAAAGTAACAGGCCAGATTAGTGCCTAGGCATCTCCTACATTGCTGGTGCATCTGGCCCTCAGTTTATAGTGATGTAGAATGAAGCTCCCAAATGAACTTCAGTTTGTTAAATTCAATTTGCAAATTATAGTTTAGTTTTGAAGAAGCTCTGATTTTAAGACCACAGTCTCAGTCCGGAGCTGTGCCAAATTCTAGACATGTGCATGTGGAAAGGAGGAAGCAATCATCACAATGCATCAAGGCAGCAGAGCAGAAATAGTTCTCTGCTCTAGTGTGTACCCTCTGAAGTGAGGGATCTGCATCACCAGACCCTTTCATCTTGTCCCAGACTACCCATGCCCATCTGTTTTCTTTGCAGAGCATCTCCTTGGACTTTGGGGATCTGCACATAGGAGGAGACGCACCTCATTTACATAGCTGTAGTGCCCAGAGATCTTCTGTAGCCTTCAGATTTACCCCCCCCCAACACACACACTTTTTTTTTTTTGGATGGCTCGTTGAAGTCTAAATGACTAATTCTCCTCTTCATAATCTCACCACCTATAGTAGTTCTACTGGATGGTGGATGGTGGTGAAGTCTAACATAGGGCCTGATTATCTTTCATTCACATAGATGAAGTCGTTGAAGTAACCCTGAGGTAAAACCAGCTCAAGTGGGAATAGAATCAACTGCAAAGCTCTGTATTTTCATTTTCCACTAACTAGAGTATTTCAGAAGTGACTTATTCTTAAACTTCTCAAAATGGGAGATTCTAAATTCAGCTGAAAAGAAGAAACGCTCTAGATGTTTTATGAAATGTCTTCAGTGGCCTGGGAGAAATTTCTGAAACTACAAAATGTCTTTGCATTCTCCTGGCCTGGTGTAGTAGTACACAGGTGCACATCATCATATTCAGAGGATAGATGCTATCTAGAGTAACCAAAAGAACTTCTCATGGATGGTTATTGATTAAATTTAGCTTATGTTACTTTATTTAATATCATGCTGAACAATCCTGTAAACTATGGCCTGATTTTTGCATGCATTTGACCTTCCTTGCAGATGCAGGCACAGGGGATCCCATGACTGAAGATAGGGGTTACAGTAATGAGTTCCTCATGGAAGATATGATCCCCACATTGAAGGCAGCCATCCGAGCCGTCAGGTAAATTTCCTTTGTGCTCATCAGTATTTGCTTCAACCTTTAATATTTGACCTACAGAAAATAACTATTTCATGTCACCAGGTTGTTCATTGTTGTTGGTTCTTTATACGGAGTAGGGAGTTAGATAATAGTAGCCATTTGGAAGGTAGGTGGTCACAAATTTTCAGATGGAACAATATTCTGTAAGAAAAGGTTGATTTAACAATAACCAAAATATTTTGTGATAGCTCATTTATTTCACAAAAGAGTCAATAAAGTTATCAATACTTCACCTCAATAATGTGAAAATACTTTGTTTTCACTTTATTACTTTGACTTATATTTTTACGGCATAATCTATAATCTAAAATGTCAAACTGATAAAGCGCTTTGAGCTTATTGAAATGAAGGGCTTCAGTAAAGTTGAAATTTTCAGTTTTGTGTGGAATTAACTTTTCACTCTGATTCAGGGTAAAAGGAAAGTGTGAAATATCAGAATTCCCCTGGAACAAAAATTCTGAATTTGGCCAGGTACAGAGATAACAGAAAATAACAATTGTATGGTAAAGGTAAAGATAAAAGGTAAAGGTAAAGATTTTTGAATAGCTATTAAAAGATCTCAATATATGCAGCTTGGTTAAGCAGTGATCAGTGAAGGATATGATGAATTGGCAAACATTTAAAAGATTTAAACATCAGTAAAACACAGGAATTATTTAGGTTGGTACTAAGGGATATAATGAGGATGAGTGGGATGATAAGGATATGAAGAAGGGCAAAATGTAAGCAGACTATCAAGATAAACTTCTTGGCAATGAGATCTATTAGGTTAGGAAACAATTTCTCTAGTGAATTAGTGAAAGCCCCATTCCTTGGGACTTTTTACATAGATCCCAAGCCCAGAAGGGTCCATTGTGGTCAATCAGTCTGACCTCCTGTGTAACACAATCCATAGAAGTCCCCCAAAATAATTTCTAAGGCAGGTCTTTTAGTAAAATGCCCAATTTTGATTTTAAAATTCTGGATGATAGAGAAAGGTTAGTAAATTTTGCAGATTAAATGAGACAGGACAGAACAGTTCCCTGGATTCTATAGAGAACAGTCCTCAGTGCTGTGTGTTGGATTAGGTGCTATCATGGGGTTTTTCAAGCTGTATTGTTAGCATTAACCAGAAAAGCTTATGTGATTATGGAAGCTTAATTAGAAGGCTAGAAATGCCTGGAACATTGTATTTTAATATCTTCATTTTTCATGCAAAAATATCTTAATTAAATTTGCAAACAACCTTCTGTTAAGTCTTCCTACTAAAAATTAGAACAAAAATTTACATGAAATCTTGCTGGTATTTTTCAACACAGAAAGCCCCTTATTTCTAGGGTAGTAATGGTCACACAAATCCTTTGGATTCCAAATGACCCAGAATTTCAATTATTTTACATTCTAATAGATCACAAGGGCTATATTCGGCCAGATGTTTGACGCTTGATATTGCAAGAAACATGCTTCAGGGGCTAGTGCTGACAGTAGAGGTTAATTCCAAGGTTCAGTAATGCACACAACACATGGAATAGGAAACCAACTCAGTGGCAGCCTGGCGCACCCCCACTCAGAAAATCTGTCCATTCTGCACCATCCCACACACAAAATAACACTGAAGCCACAGAAGACTCTACTTTCCTCGCAGTTGTACTCACCATTGATAGCAGTTAGCTCTTCACCACAGCACTACCGTCTTCCTGGTGACAGATCCATGCCAGGACGGGTGCTGAGCGCATCCTAGTTAGGGATGATTCGAAGGGGGTGTCCACAGTTCTTTCAATATGCTGGCAGCTAAAGCAGAAACCTGCAGGGTCACGTACAGCAGGTTACTTAAGAAATGAGTGCTCCCAATCAATGAGTTCACGTGCAGGTGGTGTCCCATCTAACATTTTGATCTAGATCATATCTATGCTGCAAGAAAGGGAATCCATCTACATTGACTCACTGGATTCAAACATCAGGAAAGACATGGTGATTTAGGGCAGTTCTTCAATGATGGTGGCAAATAGACAAGCATCAGAGTGAAATTCCCGATGCACCGAGCAGGTCTGTGAAGTTAAGAACACACCTATTTGCAAGCACCATAGATCTAGCCTTGGGATGTGAGAACACTCAGGAGCAAGCCAAATGGAGGCTTAGAATCATAGAATCACAGAATCCTAGGGTTGGAAGGGACCTCACAGGTCATCTAGTCCGACCCCCTGCCAGAGGCAGGACCACTCCCACTAAACCATCCCAGTCATGGTTTTGTCCAGCCGGGCCTTAAACACCTCCAAAGATGGTGACTCCACCACCTCCCTTGGCAGCTCATTTCAATGTTTCACCACTCGCCTAGTAAAAAAGTTTTTTCTAATATCCAGCCTCGACCTCCCTAACTGCAACTTGAGACCATTGCTCCTCGTCCTGTCCTCCTTTACTACCGAGAATACTCGAGCTCCATCTTCCTTGGAGCATCCCTTCAAGTAGTTGAAGGTTGCTATCAAATCCCCCCTCAATCTTCTCTTCTGCAGACTAAATAAGCCTAATGCTTTCAGTCTTTCCTCATAGGGCTTGTGCTCCAGCCCTTTGATCATTTTGGTTGCCCTTCTCTGAACTCTCTCCAGTAGGTCCCTGTCCTTTTTGTAGTGGGGAGCCCAAAACTGAACACAGTATTCTAGATGTGGCCTCACCAGTGCAGAATAGAGGGGAATGATCACATCCCTTGATCTGCTGGTAATACTTCTTTTGATGCAGCCCAGTATGCCATTGGCCTTTTTGGCAGCAAGAGCACACTGCTGACTCATATCTAGCTTCCCATCCACCATGACCCCCAGGTCCTTTTCTACACTGCTGCTACTCAGCTGAATGTTCCCCAGCCTGTAGCAGTGCATGGGGTTTTTCCGTCCCACATGCAGGACTTTACACTTGTCCTTATTGAACTTCATAAGATTTTTATTGGCCAACTGTTCCAATTTATCTAGGTCTCCCTGAATCCTGTCCTTGCCCTCCAACGTGTCTACTGTTCCCCCCAGCTTGGTGTCATCCGCAAACTTACTGAGAGTACAGTCTATTCCATCATCCAGATCATTGATGAAAATGTTGAACAGAACTGGCCCCAGGACCGACCCCTGGGGCACACCACTAGTGACTGGTTGCCAGCTAGACATGGAATCATTGATTCCTACACGCTGAAACCATTGATCTAGTCAGTTTTCTATCCACCTTATAGTCCACCTATCCAACCCATACTTCCTTAATTTGCCAATGAGAATGCTGTGGGAAACTGTATCAAAAGCCTTGCTAAAGTCAAGGTATATCACATCAACGGTTCTTCCTGCATCCAGAAAACCAGTCATCTCATCATAGAAGGAAATGAGATTGGTCAGGCATGATTTACCCTTGGTAAATCCATGCTGACTGTTCCTGATCACTTTATTTTCCTCTAAGTGTTTGAGGATGGATTCTTTGAGAATCTGCTCCATAATTTTGCCAGGGATTGAGGTGAGGCTGACTGGTGTGTCCGTGGGACTCACACTAGCGTGTCAACAGCAGCAGGTTGGAGACTGCAGCTCTGGCAGAGACTGAGACTAACCACCCAACTTCAAACCATTTTACTCCCTAGGTCTGAGTTTGAATAGCGAGCCCAAGACTTCACCAGTGCAGCAACATCCACCCTGCTATTTTTAGCATCCTAGCATGAGCCCAGTTAGTTCAAAACGATCAGCCTAGTCTGGGAGGCTCACTTCTAGCCCAGTGGTTCTCAGCCTTTCGTGGGTAACACTACACTTGGCAGTGTACCATGACAGGTGAAACCAGCCCACTCCCCCACAGCCTAATTGTCATATCCCTGACTCTTTGTGACACACTTACCACTGTGTAGTAACACAGTAATGTGTCCCAATACAGTGGTTAAGAACACATATAATAATGAAACAGGTGCTGGGACTGAAGCCTTTTTTTTTAAACTTTTAGAACTGACTTAGCAGGGCCAGAAGTGCAGGCGATATGAACTGTCAAGTCGAGAGGTGCCAGGGCTCAGCTCTAACATAAAAGCAGCACTGCTTCTAGTTGCAGTGTTAGACATACCCTTCAAGACATCACAGACATCTCTTATTACGATAGGAAATGACACTCCAGGCAGCAAATTATGCCCCTGCTCCTCTAAATCAATGTTTCTCAACCTTTAGTGGACCAAGGGATCACCTATAGGTATTAATTACTTTACACAGAATACCTAAAGAAAGCATTCTCAAAAGAGCTGGTAACAGTGGTGGAAGATTTAAAATGCCTCGGTCACAGCAAATCTTCCTGGAGTGCATCAGTGTCCACCACCATGCGCCTGCAACCTTTGCAGTGGCTAGGGCATTAAATTTCTCCTTCCCCTCCCCACTCATTTCCCACAGTGGGAAGAGGTCAGGGTGGGTCGCAGAACACCTGCACTATGCCTGAGGAATACCAGTGTTCCTCGGGACACCTGATGAGAAACACTGATCTAAATTACCCTCTGCTGGTTTATAGCTTGGAGATTGGGAACATCACAATTTTTCTTCTCTAAAGTAAAGTTAGCATAAACTAACAGGAGCAGCAAATGAAAGAGGAAAACGCTATACAGATGGTTTTTCTTTCACAAGGTCTAATATTGTGCGTCTCAGAAGATTAATGTGTTTTGCCCTCATGTACTCTTCCAATTTACGCACATCAAATCAGGGACTGTTTTAAAAGCTAGCTAATCTGTTACTCCAGCATCATTGGAAAAATGTGTTTATTCATTAATTTTAAGTGGATTTTTTCATTTTACTACATTAGACCGGTAACCTTCAGACTGGTGTATCTGCATGATACTTACAAACAGGAATAAATGAGCATCTCTCTCCTCTCCTTGCAGCCCCAGTTGATTCATTTACTTTCTGTATAAGGTCAATGGGATATGACCTAATGTATTTTTTATATATGCAGTTTACACAGAAATTGAATGTTACCTAGAAGTAACTGATTCATAAAAAAAAAAACAAAAAAAAAACTCCTAATGGATGCTTTGGCTTGTGATCAGGTTCCAAATGGTTCAACCTGATGTACATTTTTCAGGTTATCTTTAGGAACATAGGAACTATCATACTGGGATGGACTAGTGGTCCCTCTAGCCCAGTATCCTGTCTTCTGACAGCAGCCAATGCCAGGTGCTTCAGAAGGAATGAACAGAACTGGTAATCGTTGAGTGATGCACCCCTGGTTAGTCCAGTCCCAACTTCTGATGATCAGAGCATGGGTTTGCATCCCTGACCATCTTGGCTAACAGGCAAGATGGGCCCTGCCTGCCATGAATTTATCAAGGTCTTTTCTGAACCCCATTATAGTTTTCACCTTCACAACATGCCTTGGCAATGTGTTCCACGGGTTGACTGTGCATTGAGTGAAGAAGCATTTCCTTTTGTTTATTTTAAACCTGCTGCCTATTAATTTCATCAGGTGACCCCGGGATCTTGTGTTGTATGAAGAAGGAAATAGCACACCTTTATTCACTTTCTCCATACCAGGCACAATTTTATAGACTTCTATCATATCTCCTTTTTGTCATCTTTTTTCCAAGCTGAAAAATACCACTCTTTTTAATCTCTCCTCCTTTATGGCAATTTGAACCAAAATTCCCAATCCAAATGCTCCCATGTTTTGTTATACAAGATCCAGACCCAGCTCTGACTTTTCTGACCTTGGGTCTTGTCTAACCATGATGATATTGGAAAGAAAGAGATTTACTGTGCCCGTATGCCTTTCTGTGAAAGTCTAGCCTGCTAATAATGATTAGCAAAATATAAAATCTGTTATTAGTAATGATGTAGTGTTACATATTTCCTGCATGTGACTTATTATCCTGAACTGACATAATATCATGTCAATTCTTTATCATCCAAAGGGTGTTGCCTGACTGATAATTCACCACTGTGCTGTTTACATAGGGGGCTAATAATCGTTTGATTTACTACACAGAATACTACAGTTTCGTCTCTATAAAAAAAAATTCAAGGAGACTTTGAGGCCTTATGATGTAAAGGATGTGATAGAGCAATATTCAGCAGGGCACCTTGATATGCTTTCCAGAATAAAATACCTTCAGGCAAGGTAAGATTGCTGCAGAAAAGTGATAAATGTAGGGTTTATCTGTGTAATGGGGAAGTGCAGCTGTTCTGTTTATGTCCTGAAGAGCACAGGCTCTCCATGCTGCTAAAGACACATGATCAAAGGGTGGCTCCTTTGAGCATCAATTCTGTCTATTGACCTGAATCTTGTGTGATCATTTAGAAAACTGCAAAAAAGTGTCACCAAATCAGAATGTAGAATTTCAAATTAACCTTGCACATGTGAAACAAATGGCCATAGAAGGTAAAAGATAATAGAGAATTATGGCGGATCTATTTCGGGTCATCATTTAAAAACAAACAGCTGAGAGTTTAGTTCAAAAACTTTTTAAAAAGTGCTTAGTTCAAATTAACTTTCCAACTACTTAGTTCAGACTAGCCAAGTCTAAACTAATATTTTAGGTGAAGACATAGCCTTAGGAACATAAATCTTATTGGATATTAATGTAGGAATTTAGCTAACTCCTTTCAGCTCCTTTGTACATCCCCGCCTTGATTCTTCACTGTACTTACCTGAAGTTTTGGAATCTGCACACTCTGAATGGAAATTTCAGGAAAGCAAGTGGTTTCCTTACATCTTCAGGTCCCTCACTCTGGCCATATTGGAACAAAGATGGCTTTTTGTGGCCTGTTTTAACTTGTCCAGATTAGAAGTGCTTGAGCAAGGGACTATGATTTTAAAAGAAGTGAATGGAACATGTGAGAGCCTCCAAAATGTTCCATCTAGTTTGGTTCCAAATACAGGCAAAGAGTCAGCAGGTGTGCAGCGTGAAGTGCTTCTTATTTTTCTTTAAACCACTAAGATAATTCATAATAATGAAAGCTATGATGATAGCTCAATATGGCAACTGCCAGAAATTTACTAGATTATTCAGATGATTATAAAGAATTGCAAAGATTGAGCCAAAATCTTGCCCCAGTCTGCTGGATAAATCTTCAGTGTCTCCACTGCAATCACAAGGAGCAGCAGCTGTTTTTCAGTATTTCTGCACATCCAGCCACTAATTTAGGTGTATACATTTTTAAATATCTAATTTTTGAAAATTGTGGCTTCAGAGTGGCTCACCTGTGATCACACATTGGGTCAGTGACTGACCTGGGAAGAGAAAGTGTATCCCAGTCTTTTGCCCTAAAATTACACCAACTCCCTCACTGTACTGTTGCAACGTAGATTGCTGGAGGCACATGGGCTGTGTCTACACGAGAAGGCTCAGTTAAGTCAACTTAATAGGGTCGACTTAAAGTCGACTTTATTAAGTCAATTTAGAGAGTCCCCATTTAGTTAAGTCAACTTTTAAAAGTCAACTTAAGCCAGGGGACCCACATAAAGTTGACATAATAAAGTTGACTATAAATGGGTCCCCTGGCTTAGATCAACTTTATAAAGTTGACTTAAATGGCTATCCTGTCTTAAGTCAAATTTATTAAGTTGACTTTAATGGCCACATTTTGTTAAATCAACTTAATAAAGTCGACTTAATCCTTAAAGTTGAGTTTAAGGGTGAGAGTTATTAAGTCAACTTCAGCAAGTGCTTAAGTAAATTTAAAGAACTCCAAGCGTGTCTGGGGAGTTGCTTAAGTCGACTTCAGCCTCCAGTGTAGATGTAGCTATGGTGTGATTTTGATCTTCTGTATGAATTTAAAGATCTTGTGCACTTTAATCGTATCTTGTTCTTTTCTTCTTTCAGAGTAGATATGATTTTTACCCCTGGACCTCCATCTACTCCCAAGCATAAGAAATTTCAAAAAGGAGGAGCTTTTTCTTATCCTTCACAACAGTCTCCAAGGTGAAATTATTCTGCTTAATATTTTGCACAGGCTATTATAGAAATAAAGTGGCTATTCATATCCTAAAATCTTTGCAGTTACCTCAGTCACCTAATATGCTTTCATATTAATCGATGTTGAATGGGAAATCCTATCAGTTGGAGATGTGTTATCATAAAACAGTGTATTTCGAACTGACTTAAATTATAATGTTGGACAAACATTCTTCTCTTCATTTAACTGCCCAGAGAGAGGGATGACAGAATAAAGATTTGATATTGTGTGATGGATTGAAGGTGTTTTATAAGAACATTAAATGGTGCGTGTGATTCACCACAGGGTTACTTCAGTTGTATTCTGCTGTAGCTCCACTGATTTTGGTTCCAAAATTAAAGCCAACATAAAACTAGAGTGATGTGGTGGCTAATGAAACCTGGGTTTTTATATCTACTTGATGTGTAAAATCTTTGGAGAAGGAGCCATCTCTTTATTCTGTTTGTACAGTGCCACGCGCAATGGGTCTCTGGTCCATGACTGGGCTTCCTACGTCCTATAATAATAATTAATAATGATCCTTTACTTCTGATATCTAATACAAATAACTTACTGTAATAAAATGGAACATGAAGTACTTACTAATAAGACTGTCAATTCCTTTTAGAAGTGATCCATATGTAGCCAAAGCATCCACAGCAGATACTGAAGACCAAAGCATGATGGGCAAATTTGTTAAAGTCGAAAGACAGGTATGCATTTCCGAGATGAAAAAAGAGACGTTTATGTTACTTTTTCATGAAGCTGCTAATTATCTGAATAGTGCATGTTTTACAAAATAGGAGTGCATCTTCATTTTGGTTGGTGGGATTGGCCCATGCTGTGAAGTTTCGATCCAGAATTCCTATTTCCTCAAAGTACATCATTGTTCAGGTCTAGTGTTTTCCTTTGGGGTTACCCTGAATATTTGGCTGTACTCATTACTCCTTTTAGGTGAATGACGATCAGGTGTCCAGAAGGATGACCTTTACTCCATAGGTGATATTTTGTGCCTGCAGATGAGTTATCTGTGCAGATCATAGAATTTGCACTTCTAAATATACGATTGTGTCTGCAAAAAAGGTGAAGGTGAAGGTGCAATGATGCAAATGCAGCCAGCAATTTATTTTGTGGGTGTAAAAATAAAGGTACAAATTGTTCACACAAGAAAATGAAATCAAACCTGAGCTTCAGCCCTCACTTGGAAGAAATTAGGTCTGTGCCCAGGACCAATTCAGTTCTTTGCCTTTCAACTGTAGTTAACAATAAAAGCTACTAATCATGATGTGGGTCTTAGTGATGTGTACACGTGCCCAATGGGAAATAGACTTAGACCATCAAATGTTTTGTGCTTAGAAAATAAAAACATTAGCATGATCTTATTCAGGGGACAAGGCAATATGCCACGTTTATTATGAGAAAAACACAATTATGTTAATAGCAAATATCTAGGACCTACACACATGTGTGTGCACATGCACATGCATGCACACACATACACACATGCTCCGCTGTGGTCATGTATAGTTACCAGTCCAGATTGTTTCTTGTGATCCTAGCTTGAGTTTGTGGCTGATGGTCGCAGCTCATGGTAGTCACCTGATCAGGGGAGCCAGGCACGAGGAAGAACGGAGGCTTTGTTGAGTGTACGCTGTGCGCTGACGCTCTTGGATGTTGTTCAGAGCATTACCCAAAGCTATGCAGTCTCACCCATCTTTTATGTCTCTCGGTCCCTGGATCTTGCTGTATCGCATGGTCGTAGGGTACTGTATGACTATGAATCATCAGTTAATGGCATGTGTGGCTTTGATTTTGTTCTCGATGGGACTTCTTGTCCCTTACTTTCTAGTGAGGATTCTTCTTGCTTTTGCAGGCTTTGTCTGCATTGTTTTTCAGCCATTAAGGTGGTACCGACAGTTTGTCATCAGGACAGGCTATATTTGGAGACTGATCCCATCACACACACACCCTTCATTCACACATCCAAACCAAGTTCACACATCTAAATGAAGTTTCAGCAAAACATGGGCTGGCCAATTCAAGATGAAGTAAATAATTCAAAATAGAGGTTTAGTTGCAATACAAAATGAAGTAAACAATTCAAAATGGAGGGTTAGTTGCGATATAGAGTTACATTAGACTTTGGTTATGATGTTAAAGAAAAATGAATGAATAGCGTGGTATTTTAATCAATGAATAATATGCAGTATTCCAGGTAGAAATTCTTGTTGGAAGCAATTCTGTGGTATAAATTCATCTTTAACACTACAAATGTCCATAGATGGCAATCACTTTTGATCACCGTTTGTATCTGCTGGATCTAAACTACTGGCCTAGAATGGAGTTCATACAGTCATACAAAATGGTAAAAGTAAAGAGATGCAGCAGCTAAAACATACTTTGCACCCACAGGTTCCAGTGAGAAAAACACATCATTATCCTATAACGGCTTTTGTGACAAAGCACAGATGTAACACACTATTGCTGGGGCAAAAGCACCGGTGGAAATAACTGATGTTTGTTGCATTGAATGAGCATCTAAATTTCACAACTGGTATTTTTCAGGTTCATGACATGGGGAAGAAACTGGATTTCCTAGTAGATATGCACATGCAGCATATGGAGCAACTTCATGTACAAGTCACTGAGTTGTCCCCGTTGAAAGAAGCTGCCTCTCCGATAGAAGAAAAGAGAGAGGAAAACAGATACTCTGAACTGAAAAACATAATCTACAAATACTCAGAGCCTTGCACTCATGAAACTCCTTATAACTTCCACCAGGTTCCAGTGCGTAAAGTCAGTCCATATGGTTTTGTAGCACAGGAGCCAATGAACTATTCTTGCCCTTTTTCATTAGGTGGGCAAAACTCTGGCAGGTTGCAAGCCATGCCTTCTTCGACTTCATATGCAGAAAGGCCAACGGTTTTGCCTATACTCACATTAATTGACTCCCAAGATCGGTACCAGTCCCAAGGGGACCCACAGAGCCCAGATTCTGATAGGATTTCTCCAAGGCAGAAAAGGAGCTTGACAAGAGACAGCGACACCCCATTATCCCTTCTCTCTGTCAACCACGAGGAGCTGGAACGCTCACCAAGTGGATTCAGTATCTCTCAAGACAAAGATGACTTCCCATTTGGCCCAAATGGGGGATCAGCCTGGATGAGAGAGAAACGCTACCTAGCAGAGGGTGAAACAGACACAGATACAGACCCTTTTACACCAAGTGGCTCCATGCCTCTGTCTTCAACAGGGGATGGGATTTCAGATTCAATATGGACCCCTTCAAACAAGCCAGTTTAAAAGTAGTTGGGGGGGTGTCACTGGTTGACTTCTCCATGTAATGTAAACATACTTTGTATATCTCACTTACTGTACACCCAAAGCTTACTAGTTCAAAACACTGATGGCTGCATAAGATGCATGTGCTGTTAGTGCTAGCCATTCTGCACCATTTCATACAATTTCTTGATGCAGTTTTTTTCATGCTACCAAAACTGAGCAGCATCGTTTTGAGCATGGTTTGCATGACTTTACACTATATAAATGGTACAGCTAATTTCTTCTGTGATACATATCTATCTGATGTTCTTCAATATAATGAGGGTTGGATCAAAGCCAGGCAAGCCATGATAGTTCATGCTACTTTTTGTAAACAGAGCAACAAAGTAAAAATAGTTTCAGAGGGGTAGCCATGTTAGTCTGTTTCTGCAAAACAAATAAGGAATCCTGTGGCACTTTAAATATGTTAGTCTTTAAGGTGTGCCAGGACTTCTCGTTTGTTTTACAGCAAAAATAGTTTCAAGAGCAATGTTCATATGTTGAAATGCATCTAAATTATCTGCTACACATCAACACCTGTTTTCCATTGGAAAGGAATCATTCTTTATCCAAACTAGTCGAAACCTTCCAAAATTTTTAGTAGGGAAAAGGTCAAATCAAAGTGTTTTACTGATTTAACATTTTTTTTAGCAAAAGGATTTCTCATGTCCCCACTCATACAAGTTCCAACAGTGTAGCTGTGTTAATCTAGTTCAGAAAAAAACAGCAACAACAACAAGGAGTCTGGTGGCACTTTTAAAGACTAATACATTTATTTATTGCACGAGTTTTCCTGGGAGAAAATCCCACTTCATCAGACACTTGAAGACGGAGAACTTACAGTTCCCTATCTGCAAGTGTCTGATGAAGTGAGAGTCTCTCCCACAAAAGCTCATGTGACAAATATATTCATTAGTCTTTAAAAGTGCCAGCAGACTTCTTTTTTTTCCCTCTCATACAGTTTAATTATATCAAGTGCAGTATAAAACAGAAATTAGAGAGAGTTTAAGATTTTTAAAGCCTCTTGGGTGAATTAGAAACATGTATTCAATTAATGTAAGTTACAAATTTAAATCCCTTTGACTACTGCTCTGGAAATCTCCATCAGAGGTTATAAAACCACCAGCAGCTAATTACAATCAATCTTACTTTGTAGAAAATAATTTGCTAGTTATATTTATTTGTAATAGGGCCAAACTTTCCACTGAGACTGGTACAAAGCTACCATAATCTGCAAACAAAAGTGGTTCATAGAGGGAATTCCTGGGTTTTATTCCTAGCTCTTTTACTGATTTGTGTCATACTGGTGAAGTTAATTAATTTCCGTGCCACAGTTTCTGCATCTATAAAATGGGATGATCCTTCCCTACCTCATAGGAGGGCAGAGGTTCAATTCACTGGTGTTAGTAAAGTACTTTAAGGTCCTCAGATGTAAGCCACACTAGAAGTACAAAGTACAGCTATGCTATTTAATGGGAGTTCCACATTCAGGATGTTATCAGGAAATGGCCTATTGTTTCCTCTGTAAATGGACCAATATAAAATAATTAGAACGTATTTATAAACTATGTCTGGATCATAAACACAGCCTCGAGCAATGTGGGGCAGATCTACTCCCCTGCCCTGGCCAGCTATTGCAACTGGGTACAGTTACTTTTTTGAGTGGGAGATGGGAAGGAAACATTCCCACAAAGCCATGGAGCAACAGTGGAGCCACTGCTTGGAGGTCATTCTAGCCTAGTCACTGGAGTCACCACAGCCAGATGAATAGTGGAACGTAGGACCATGTACTCTAGACCTGAACTGCTCAAGCATACCTTGTGTGCTGGGACACGAGAGATCCCATGAAGCAGGGCTCTGATCTGTAGAATGGGTGTTGTACCTGACGTGGCTCATCACTAGATCCTAGTGGACTCCCTCCTTGTGAAGTGAAGATGAAAGGTACTTGAGCACCTAATTCTCATGGATTCTAGGGGCAATGAAAAGCCTAAGTACCTTTGGGGATGTGTGCCTCCATCCACATCTGCCAAATGTTGAGAACAGGACTTGGTCCTATTAAAATGATGACTCACAAGAACTACTGCAAAATATATCAGAAAGTTAGCCTGTCCTGCTGCTATCTGATATGAAAGACAGTGACAGTGAGGTAGCCCAGTGACTCCAATTAGAAGTTGCCAGTTAATAAGGAAGTTAGTTCAGGTCATCTCTGTATTTGCTTCGTTGCACCTTATCCTATGACGACAACCTGCCTAGCTGCCCCATGTCCTCCCCTTCACCTGCGGAAATGCTTTGCCATGACAAGGTTAATGGGAGATTGCAACCACAGCACTGAGTTGCCGTCAGTAGACTTAGGGACCATGCCTGCATGGGGAGAGAGTCATGTGGGTGGCTTAATAGTTTTCATCTGTTTAATAAGTAACTCAGCCATGTGTCTGTTTTCTACAAGGGGCATGATAGCAATGTCTGCAGCGCTTTAGGCCCAACCCCTGGGGCTGTTGTGCAGTTCATCCTCAAGCAAAGCTCTTCCTTGCTTTTCAGCAGGTGTCTGCTTGAGTAAGAACAGATTGAAAACTAAGGTATGGATTGTACAATTTAGCTGAGCTGGGACAATGTAGAGCTGGCATGGCCAAGAGGGAACACCAATGGATACGAATGTTTTGTTGGGTCCATGAGCATGAAAAACTAGAAATCTTCTTCTGCCCCGTTTTCTGGGAGGCAGCAACCCAGCTCCGCTGGCTGGTTCCTGGAAGTAGAATTAGAACTGCATCACTCCTGGCCATCACAATGCTCTTTTCTCTCAACATGCACCTATGAGGGCCTGACACCAGTTGACCTTTAACACTGGATCTTCAAGACTGAGTTCACTGAACACTTTGCCTGAGTAAGGACTTAAGGATTTGGCCCCCAAAGCCATAATACACTTCACTTTGCTGGAACTATATCGTAGTGATAAAGCTGAGCGTCGTCAGGGTAGAACTGATTTTCCTGCATGCACTGCATAGCTGGGTATCACACATGCTTCTTACATGCATTGCTTCGGGGAAAGGTACCTTCTTGGGTTTTGCCCACTATGGTTGTGTCTATTTATCGGCACTTCAAAGAGTCACTGATATCTCATGAGAATTATTTTATTTAGGAACTAGTCTGCTTGTGTTTTAGATTTTTTTCCCCTTTTCTCTTATTCTTCACAACCATTGGAAAGAATATAAGATCTTTTCTTTTTTCCTCAAGAGTTAGTCTGCACCTGCTGCTGCTTTTTCACCTGAAAACATAATCCATCATTCCAGGACCAGATCTTCAGCTAGTTCAAATTGAGTTCCACGCAACTCAATGAGGCTGCACTATTTTATCCCAGCTGGGGATCTGTCTTATTAATAACTGCAGGTGCAGAAGTCATTGTGAGCTAGATCTTTACCTAGTACCAAGTAAATGGAGCTGGGCCAATTACACCAGCTAAAGACAAAATTCAATATGTACAGATGTTCTGTTCTTAGTCCAGTATTTAGTGACGTGAAGCCTGATTCATGTCGCCCTTTTGTGCACAGAGGAGCTATTCATCTGAGCAGATGTTCTGTGTTTGGTCCCATTACATACCCAAATTAGAGATCCATAGAAAATATGTGACATAGATACAACTGATTTGTGTTAGGGTATTTTCACACATTTTTGTTTGTGATTCTTGGAAGTATCTGCACTGAACCTAAAGTGGGGCTTTCTATTACACTAGTACATCGCAATGGATTTGTCCCTTCTGTGTGATGGTTGAATGAAAAGCTCTGCCTCTGTTTATAATACCATTGCACTGTTCCCTGACCAAATGAAATTGTATAGCATTAGTTACAAGACAAAGACCCTAGGTTTTCTAGAGGTGCAAAGCACCAGCAGCTCTTGTTGAAGTCATGAATGCTCGGGCCTCTCTGAAAAACAGGCCCTTTGCGTCTAAAACTGGACCACTAAAACCAAAGGCCCCAAAATTAAAGGCTACTCTGGAAAATTTGGGTCACAATGCAGCCATTGACTGCACCTGGTGGAGTGAACCTTTATCGTCTTCTCACTGCATTTCATCCTTCTACATTGCACTTCAGGCTTTAAAAGCCACAAACTAGCTCAAAGTCGATGCCGTAAGATATAGAATTAAACCTGTTCAGGATTAAATCTAGATGAATATTAGATGTGTTACTGATGTTAAGGATTAAAATAATTTTCTTTTTACAAAAGCAGACTGTGACATAGAGTGCAGAATGCTTTGACAAAAAGGAAACAACCTAAATACTTTAATCTGAAGGGACCATTATTTAAAGGAAACAAAGTAAGTCAAGATAAGAGTTTGATTTAGCCAGTATATCTAAGTATTGCAGTGCAGGGAGGGAGAGGAGGAAATCACTGACTGCCCTACAGAGTCTGTACTTTGTAGTTTCAATTGCCTTAAAACAGAACTTCCAACACTGGCCTTTGAACCTCGATGTGATTGAAATAAAGCGTCAGAGAATTTTACTCTTTAAACAGGGGAAACAATGCATAGAATGGTAACACAGAGTAAGACAGATGCAGCCGCACAATGAAATATTAAACTGATATTCCATCCAATTAGACCTGCCTCTGAATATCTGATTGTAATTAAATACGTGGGTAGGCCAGGCATAATTGTTGGGCTCATCTAAAATCCAAAGAGCTGAAATTTGTGGGCTTTATGTAGCACAGGCTGAGGAGGGAGGCAAAACTCTGCATTTTGAAGCTCTGGTTTAAGCATTTTAATGTCCATTTCTTATCGCGCTTCACAGATCTGACATAGCTCCCTCCTCCTTTTGGAGTTACCTAGGCAGAAGTCCCCTAAACGGAGCGGAGGTTGGGTTGGTAATTTGGGCATACATCAACGCTGCTTTTGCATGTCATCTCATGCTGGCACCCACACAAAGAAGGCGTGATTTAGCCTGCAATCATTTATCATTTTGGGGATAATAAAGATATTTTAAAATATGTAGATCACATATCAGTGTAAGACCACATTGGGCAGTCAGAATCAGAACACTGTATGGCATTAAAATCACAATGTAACAGCAGCAAAATTCCTCAATTAAACAGAGTCATTTACTTTGTATAGCAAGGAGCTAAACACATAACTCCTTGCTCAGTAAGGCAAACCTTTATTGAAATCAGACGGATTTAGCATGAGCAATGACTGAGGAAAAGCTGGGGATGTTCTTTCTAGAATAGGCCAGGAGTTGCAATACTATATTTTACAGTGCACAAATAGTCTTCTTCCCCCTACGCAATGCACAAATATCCCCCTACAGACACTGTGGACAGGACATAGTAGGTAGTGCCATCATAATGAATCAGGAAGTAGTATCTCATGTCCAAACCAGAAAATTGGGTTAATGCCGTGTTACTTCATTGCTTACTCAGCAGAGAAACACCCAAACTTTGAGGTTTTGGACGGAGCAAACCAAAATCTCAGACCCTTTCATGCCCAGACTTTTTGGGAACCACCAGATTCAGTCTTTGCATCTTGGAGCCATCTGTACTTCTAAGTAACTAACTACAGAGCAATCTGCAGGTACACTTAGCTCCTTTCACCTCTTGAGAATTATTTAATATGTACATTATAGGCCCATCTGATCTAAATCAGCATATCTCTACTGATGTTAATAAGCAGTAGCAAATATACACCAACTGAGGAGCTGGTCCTGTGAATCAAAGCCTCAAAACCCTTCTCCAGAATTATGCCCACCAGAATCATGTATGACTCCCAGGTTTGTGCAGGCAGAGTAACCTTTGCATCTGCAAGTCAGAGAATTAGTTGTCTGTAGAATTCTGTGTGCGCATTTCCAATTTGTGCAAGCAAAGCAGGAGGAAATTGCATATGCATGTGAAATGAAAGACATTTGGAAATCTAGTTTTGCAAATCTGAAAATTTAGCCTATTAATGGATAATGTAACTAGACGCAAGGGCCCAGAGCCTCCAAAGGTAATGCTTTTGATAGAAGTTAGGAAGAGACTCCCTCTCTTTGAGAGTCTGGGCCTATGTTCTAATCATATGACTGTAATGAAATAGGATTTGTTCATTTGCCACAGAAATGACATGATATTTGTGCACGGTGAAATGAAGTACGCTGTCCAATGTTCAGAGGGGTAGCCATGTTAGTCTAGTTCAGCAAAACAAATAAGGAGTCTGGTGGCAGTTTTAAAGACTAACACATTTATTTATTGCATGAGCTTTTGTGGGAAGAAAGCCCACTTCGTCAGATGCTTGAAGTGGATTTAGACCATTCTTCCTTTAGCACCTGCGCTTTGTTTTACTGTGTAACAGTTCACAGCAGGGCCAAGCCTTCCTTGAGTCCAGGACAGGGGTTTTCAAAGGCTTTATTTATTTATTTATTTATTGGCAGGGACCCCTATATTTTAGAACCCCTAGTCTAGGCCAGTATTGAGTCTTTGTTTACACATAAATTTATCTTAAAATAAGATTAAATTTCTGAAGCTACACTTTGCTATTTCTTAATGTTTCCTCTCATCTATTTCAGGGCTTGAAAGTGCTTCCTGTGACACGAATTTCACTGTATTCATCTTCCATAATTTGCAAAGTATTTAGGGCTTTTATCATGTTCTCCCAAAAGCCAGAGACTAGCCTCTTCTTCACCTCAGTGGGAGCAGGGGAGGGTCCTGGTTGTACCATAAAAACTTCTAATCTCATTTCATCTGTGGATTCATTCTCTCAGCAGCATTTCTCCTGATATCAGCCAGTTTTTATCAGCTAGGGTGTTACGCTAACTCCCTCCAACAAGTAAAGCACATGTATCTTTGTTTGAAAAGGTCATCTGTGTTTACATTGTGCTGCTGTTGTTGCAGCTCGGTTGTCATCTAAATGCCTTTTGCCTCGATAAAAATTTAATGTGTTTCATTGTTGCAGGTGTGCATGCCAAGAAAAATTATCCAGATTTTCACACTAAGTTTCCTGGATCATTTATGGAGTTTGTTCCTTTGAGCAAAATCTGCTTATAAATTTAAATAATAACAGGTGGCTTTTCCTAGGATGCTGCAGTGGTTCAGTACGTATAAGTCCCATAAAAATGAAGAAAGCTTTAGCTCATGTGAGAACACCTGATTTGTCCCTAAAATGGCTTTGTCTGCTCTTCTTTTGTCCATATCGTTAAGGCTCTAGGAGGAAATATTTGAAAAGGTTTATTGCTGCAAATTGTGGTCCAGGTTCTGCATGCTAATTCACATGTGCATGGAGCCCTTTGAACATCAGATTGGTTGCCTGTGAGCAAAAGCCCACTTGTAAATCAGAATGAGAGCTATAGTGATCAGAAAGATTCAGGAGCAAATTCAGCTCCATTATAACTCCATGAATTGCAGTGGACACTGACACCAGGACTGAATTCATCTTTGAAATAACTGCAAAATATGTGAGAAAGAGCCAGATCTTGCATCCTTAGACACCGCAAATTCCCTTTGAATCTGCTTGGTGTTTAAAGTATACAAGGAATGGAGGCCTAGATTTGCTAAGTGAGTCTGGAGTTGCTTGATTTTTGGGTTCTCAAAACACCTTAGAGGGGCTTGAGTTTGAGTGGCCTTGCCCTCAGCACTTCTAACAATCAGGCCCCTTTAGGGTGTCTTAAGTAGAGCATCCCAAAAATTGAAGCCCTGTGCAATCACAAGTCACTTTTGAAATTTTAGGCTGCAGGATCTGATCCTTAATAAGCAGATTTCTAACCATTTGCAGTGCAGTTAAGTAAGGTTAAAATATTTGAAGTGGGATCCAATTTTCATTCTTCAGAACCTGCTAAGATGTAGGGTAACACAGCCAACTGCATTTTGTTCTTTAATTTGGGGCCTATGATTACTAGTAGTATTTGTGCCTTGCTCACGGAAATTTTCTCCATGCTACAAACGTGCTTTTCAGATTCTGGCTGACAAGGGAACACAACTTTTATACAAGTGGCCTTTAGTGCTCTTTCTAATATTATTTATTGTAATTTTTAAACTGTCTGTGTAATTTATATTCTGGCACTGTCCAATATTTGAACAACTTTAATATGTTTATTTCGATCTATTATGCAAACAATACTTCTTACCTGATTTTTTATGTTCTGTCTTTAAAAACTTGCAACCACTTATTAATAAATAGAAATTTCAATTATCATGTGGAGGAATTTCATTTAATTTTACAACCTGTGCTAAAATCCAGCAAGTCTGAGCATCAGAGCGTAATTTTGTGCCCATCTGAAGTCAGTGGCAAAGTTTCTGTTGATGTTGGGTGTGCAGGATGGATCAAGAGCACTTTCCTTGCACCTGCAGGTTGTCCCATTGACCTCTGGGTGGCGGGATTGGCCCCAAAATTTATATCCTCTTTTGGTTCAGTTACAATGACTTACTCCCATACATGAAATAGGAAAAGAAGTATATTAAAAATAGAAAATCTGAAATTCAGCGCAGCCTCTACCCTATTGAAATATAGTCATGTAAAATACAGTATTCACAAATATAGAAGTATTTAGGGAACTTCCACACTGAAAAAAAACCAAACAAACATGTCAGTGAGTCATAGAGCCTTGGTCAATGGACTCAGGCCCACACCTCATACAATCTTTGGGTACAGGTTCCAAGACCCCCGTCTCATGGATGTCAGGATACAGTCTAATTGTAACCCCACCATGTGAGCCCATCAGATGTTCTGGGAACTGAGGCCTGGCATAGAACTTTTATGAATCTGCTTGTACAGAATAACTCTGCCTCCTGGTTAAAATATGAGACTGGAAATCAAGTTTCCTGGCCTCTTTTCCCAGTTCTACCACTGTCTTGATTGATGGTCCTGAGCAAATCAGTTAATTTCTATATACTTCAATTTCCCCATTTGTAAATTTGGTGTTGTGCTACTTACCTACCTCCCAGGGATGTTGTGAGGCTTCATGAATGATTTATGTTTTGCCATCCTTCGAGGTGACATGCACAAAGCATTGTCTTCTGTCGAGCGCTTTCTGCTAACAGATGAATGTGGTCATTTTTCAATGGAATAAAGCATTTTCATGCATTTTTAAAGGTTTAATTTGAAGCATCATTGTTTGTTTGGTTTGGGTGTATGTTTGCATAACTAGCTGATTGTCAGCAGCTGCACTTCGCTGGATACATTGTAATATGTTCACGGGCTGTGTGGAACCATCCATGTTTGTTTCATAACATTGCAATGGAATTGCTCATGAGAGAAGGCAGGGTGCGTGACTTGCAGATGTTTGGTTTCTGGAGGCTTGTCTACAAGTGATAAAAACCTAAAATAGCTTGTGTAGACCAGCTATTGCTGAATACCTGCTTGATACGAGCTCCCTGTGTGGACACTCTTAGGGCATGTCTATACTGATGGCAACAAAATTGCTGCCATCAGTGCACTCTTCTGGGTTTGATTGAGTGGTCTGTCAAGACACACGCTTGGTCGTTCTGGAGTTCACATCAACTCCAGCCCCAAAAGTAGCATAACACTAAGGCGACCAGCTGGCATTTCCATGCAGTGTGAGAAGGTACCTCAAATATTTGCAGAATACCAGATCATAGTGGCCATTATTCTGATCTCACTCAAACCCCAGTGTAAATCAGGAGTAATTCACCTGATCAATAGAGCTACCTTGGTGTGAAATCAATTCAAGGGCCTAATTCCAATCTGAGCTACTGCCTAGTTTCAGTAAATATTGATAAGATGAACAATCATTTTTAATGAAACTGCAAGTTACTTCTGAGTTTGGAATTGAGTTTGTCTGGATTCAGAGTTTTGTCAGCTATAAAGATTTCACACAGCACAAATACTTTTATGGCCTGACTTACTTTCATGGCAAGAACAATACTGGGAACTATGTGATTATACAGTATACATAGTACTAGGAACTATATGATTAGTAGTGGGAACTATGTGATTATGGGAGACTTTAACTTCCCAGATATGGACTTGAAGATGAGTGCTAGTAGTAATAATAGGGCCCAGATTTTCCTGGATGAGATAGTTAACTAATTTCTTGAACAGATAGTTACTGAACCAACAAGAGGAAAAGCCATTTTAGATTTGGAATTGGTGAGTAGTGAGGACCTCGTGAAAGAACTGGTTATATCCCAAGGAATGGAAAAAAACGGGCATGTAGACCAAGCAGACTAAGTAAGCATCTGAGACAACTGATTAAGAGAAAGCAGAAAATCTACAAGGCGTGGAAGATATGAAGGATCAGCAAGAAAACCTACCTTTTGGAGGTCAGACCATGCAGAGATAAAGTAAGGAATACCAAAAGCCAAGAAGAGTTGCATCTTGCGAAGGGAATTAAAATGAAGAGGAAAAAGTTCTATGGCTCTATAAACAGAAAGAAAACAATGAAAGAAGAAGTGGGATTGCTAATCACTGAAGATGGGGGTGGAGGGTTAAGGATAATCTGGGCATGGCTGAATATCCCAACAAAAACTCTGACTCTCTTTTTAATGGTGCTAAAGATGCGCTTTTTAGTGGCTAGGGTGGTGGGTGGTAGGATGAAAGAGAAAGTAGTTAAAGACATCAAGGTTAACAGTAATTGGGATGAAATACAACATGGCTGTACAAAAGGTAGATTGTGTCAGACCAACCTGATTTCCTTGTTTAAGAAGACAACAGATTTTTTTTTTAGACAAAGGGAATGCAGTCGATCTAATTTACCTAGATTTCAGTAAGGCATTTAATACAGTTCCACATGGGAAATTATTACTTAAATTGAAAAAACAGGGGATTAATATGAAAATTAAAAAATAGACTAAAAAGGGACATACTGAAAGGTAAATTGTCAGGCTAGAGGTTAGTTACTAGAGTTGTTCCTCAAGGATTGGTCTGGGGACCAATTTTATTAACTTTTTTATTACTGACCTTGGCACAAAAAGTGAGTGTGTGCTAATAAAGTTTGCAGATGACACCAAGTTGGGAGGCACTGCCAATACAGAGAAGGATTGGGATATCATATAGGAAGATCAGCATGACTTTGTAAACAGGAGTAATAGAAATAGGATGAAATGTAATAGTTGAAAGTTCAAGGTCATGCATTTATGGATTAATAACAAGAACTTTTGCTATAAGCTGGATGCACATCAGTTGGAAATGATGGCGGAAAAGAGGGTTGATCACAGGATGCCTGTGTGTCACCAATGTGATGTGGCAATGGAAAAAAACAATGTGGGCCTTGGATGCATCAGGCGAGGTACTTCCAGTAGAGATAGGGAAGTGTTAGTAAGGTTAGACATGGAGCTGGTGAGATCTCCTTTGGAATACTGTGTACAGTTCTGGTCTCCTGACCGTTTAAGAAATATGGACTGGAACAAGTGCAGAGAAGGGCCACTAGGATTATCCAGGGATGAGAAAATCTATTTTATGAGTGTAGACTCAGAAAGCTTGGCTTGTTTATCCTAACTGAAAGAAGATTGCGATGGGATATGATTGAGCTGTATATATATCTCAGATGGAAAAATACCATTGAGGGAGAGGTATTATTTAAATTCAGTGCCAAGATGGTAGAAGAACTAATAGACATAAACTGGCCAGCAGGAAGTTTAGACTTGAAATTGGATGCAGCTTTCTATCCACTGGAGGAATGAAGTTCTGGAATAGACATCTAAAAGGAGCAGTGGGGACAAAAAAATCTAGTGGTTTCAAAATAAGCTTAATAAACTTATGGTGGGAATGGTATAATGAGACAACCTGGTTCAGCAGCTGACCGATTGTTGACTCCTGGTGGTAGATATGTTGTTGGCACATTAGATGGGGTGGGTTCTGAGTTATTACAGACAATTCTTCCTTAAGTATCTGGCTGGTGAATCTTGCCCACATGCTCAGGGTTTAACTGTTTGCCATATCTGTGGTGAGGAAGGAATTGTCTCCCAGGACAGATTGGCAAGTTCTCTCGGTGTTTTTTGCCTTCCTCTGTAGCCAGGGGTAAAAGTATAATATGGGGGGGGCCCCAGGACCCTCCTAAATTGGCAGGCCCCCTCATGACAAGTTAGGCCCCCCCCTCATTTTGTTGCAGGCCCCTTTCGCCCTCCCCCAGCTACTCAGGGGTTAAAGTATAATTTGGGGGGCCCAGGAACCCTTCTAAATTTCCAGGGCTCTCTCACACAGGTCCAGACCCACCCTCACGCAGGTCCAGGCCCACAAACTACTGCCCCCCAGCCCTGGTAGGCATTTGCAACTACTTCTGAGTACCACAGGCATCAGTTGTTGCTCTGCTCTACCCACCCCCCTGCTACATACCCACGCCCACCCACACCCTTGCTACACACACACACACACACACACACACACACACACTCACCCCCTGCCCCACACAATCCCCAGCAGCATTCCCTGTCCCCCAGCATCTCCATGCCCCCAAACCCCAAAAGTCCTTCCCCCAGCCCCACCATGGGGCTCCCCTGGGTCCAGCAGAGGACTTACTTTGGCTGGTTGCATGCTGGCTGACCAGCTGGGCACTGCTTCCTGGCCACAAGCTGCTCTAGCCCTGCAGGGGGGAGATGTACAAACTCCCAGCCTGCCACAGCTCTCTGCTGGCTGGGCTTAAAGTGGAACAAGGCTTAAGGTGAAACGCACCAGAAGTTTACGTTCCAGCTGCTGTAGCTATCTTTAGCGGGCCCCGGAACTCTGCATTGTGGCGCATTCCTCTATTTTTAGGGGGCCAGGAACCCTGCCTGCATAAAAATTCTGGTGCATTCCCCCTTACTTTAACCCCTGTCTATAACTTGAAACCATTGCTTCTCGTTCTGCCCTCTGTTACTACCGAGAACAGTCGAGCTCCCTCCTCCTTGGAGCAACCCTTCAAGTAGTTGAAGGTTGCTATCAAATCCCCCCTCAGTCTTCTCTTCTGCAGGCTAAATAAGCCTAGTTCCTTCAGTCTCTCTTCATAGGGCTTGTGCTCCAGCCCTTTGATCATTTTGGTTGCCCTCCTCTGGACTCTCTCTAATTTGTCCATGTCCTTTTTGTAGTGGGGAGCCCAAAACTGGACACAGTATTCCAGATGTGGCCTCACTAGTGCAGAATAGAGGGGAATGATCACATCCCTTGATCTGCTGGTAGCACTTCTTCTCATGCAGCCCAGTATGCCATTGGCCTTTTTGGCAGCAAGAGCACACTGCTGACTCATATCCAGCTTCCCATCCACCATGACTCCCAGGTCCTTTTCTCCAGTGCTGCTATTTAGCTGATCACTCCCCAGCCTGTAGCAGTACATGGGGTTTTTTCGTCCCAAGTGCAGGATTTTACACTTCTCCTTGCTGAACCTCATGAGATTCCTCTTGGCCCACTGCTCCAATTTGTCTAGGTCTCCCTGAATCCTGTCCCTGCCCTCTAGGGTGTCTACCGTTCCTCCCAGTTTGGTATCATCCGCAAACTTACTAAGTGTGCAATCTATCCCATCATCCAGATCATTAATGAAAACATTGAACAGAACTGGCCCCAGCACCGACCCCTGGGGCACACCACTTGTTACTGCTTGCCAACTTGACATGGAGCCATTGATTCCTACACGCTGAAACCGTTGATCTAGCCAGTTTTCTATCCACCTTACAGTCCACACATCTAACCCATACTTCCTTAATTTGCCAATGAGAATGCTGTGGGAAACTGTATCAAAAGCCTTGCTAAAGTCAAGGTATATCACATCAACGGCTCTTCCCGCATCCACAAATCCAGTCATCTCATCATAGAAGGCGATGAGGTTGGTCAGGCATGATTTACCCTTGGTGAATCCATGCTGACTGTTCCTGATTACTCTATTTTCCTCCAAGTGTTTCAGGATGGATTCTTTGAGAAGCTGCTCCATGATTTTTCCAGGGATTGAGGTGAGGCTGACAGGTCTGTAATTCCCAGGATCATCCTTTTTGGCTTTCTTGAAGATAGGTACTTAAGTCAACTTCCAGGGCAGGAGTTATTAAGTAGACTTAAGCAAATGCTTAAATTGACTTAATACATTCTAAATATAGTCCTGGAGTAATTTAAGTTGGCTGAAATCAGGTTAAGTCAACTTAAACCTCCAGTGTAGACATACCATATGAGACTGAATGGAAAAGAGAGCTACTCAGCAGGATTCTCCTACAAAGCCTTGCAGACAGCACCAGGGATGATATGTAGACATTTCACAACTGCAGTAGGTGAGCCATTAATCCACTGTTTATGGGCACTGAAATTGATTACACTGAATCTTTTCCCTGGCCATCATCTTGATGCATAAGCTTCCAAGTAAGAGGATTTTGCTGCACATAGCAAATTCACCTCTACTGTAACAGACGCTACCAAAGTTATACCAGGGATTAATTTGGCCAGGGTAGTTTAATCATAGACTTAAAGAAATGCTGCATTGGATGAGACTGCAACAGAAGAAAAGAAGCAAAAAAATTCTTTCCATGGTAGGAAGATGTGACTGTCTTTAAACTGGCACTCAGACATAGCACAGGACTCCTTGCTTGTTTTGTTGAACTAGACTAACATGACTATCCCTTTGGAACATTTGTATTCTGGCTCCATCCAGCACCACACAGTCATCCTTCCCTGCAGATTAGTCATGATTTACACAGGACTACCATCAAGAGGGCATATGAAGTTGTTCTAGGACTGAATCTAATAGAAGGATGCCTAGCAGCGTACATAATTTTACCAGCTGCTCCCAATATGACACAAGCTACCACATAACAGCTGTGGCTGGTCCCACATGGGTATGTTCACACACACTTCTTATTTCGAAACAACAGAGGTTGTTTCAAAATAAGAAGTGCCATGGCCACACGATGCATGGCCATTTCAAAACAAGCAAACCACTTGTTTCAAAATGGCCGCCATTGTTTCGAAACATCTAAAACCTCGTTTCGTTTTGAAACAGCATTGTTTAGAAACTAGTTGGTTCGAAACAACACCAGCAGGACATGCCGTTTCGAAACAACGGTTGTTTCGAAACTAGTTGTTTCGAAACAACCATTTTAATGGCCGTTTTATTTTTAAACAACTGTTGTTTTGAAATAACTGGCTGACCTTCCTCCCAGGGTGCACAGCGCCCTGGGGGAAGTCCCTGCCTGGGTGTGCCTGTGAGGGTGCGTGGCAGGCAAGGCTCTATCAGGCAGCCATGTCCCAGCAGCCAAGCCACTCAGCTGCAGGACGTCGAAGGGCCCCTGTGTGGATCCAGGAGGATATTACTTGCCTCCTGGGCATCTGGCAGCAGCCAGACATTTTGAGGAGGTTCCAGGCCAGCCACCGGAACTGGGATAATGACTGTGACATCGCGGCTGCGATGTCACAGCAAGGGCACCCCCGCACAACAGAACAGGTGCGGAGTAAAGTCAAAGCACTCTGTCAGGAGTATGCCCGCACCCGAGGTCTCCGGGCGCTGCAGGGGCCTGGCAGCCAGGCCACGTGCCCCCATTATGAGGCCCTGGATGCCTTCCTGGGGACACAGCCCAGTGGTCTCCCCGCTGAGGCTGTGGCTTCCTCAGGAGGACATCAGAGCCCCTGGTCAGGCCCGGAGGTACTGGGCTCCGATGTCTCCATCGGGGGGCCTCCAGCCGCACCACCACCAGTGGTGGCGACCAGCCCCAGCACCCTGGAGCTGTTTGTGGCCGTGGAGGCGGGGAGCAGCGCGGAGGAGCAGGGGCCCACCACCGCCCCTGGCTTGGACTCGGACCCTGGGACATCTTGGCTGACCTCCAGAGCCCCCGTGGGTAAGTGCCATGGAGGCACACAGGGCTGGGCCTGTCCAGCAGGTCCCAGGATGCAAGGAGGCCAGGGCTGGGCACCAGGGCAGGTAGGGCCCAGGGTTGGCGGGTGCAGAGGGGCCCCCCTGGCCACGGGTCCCACAGAGACAGGTGGCACCGGGGTCACAGGCCCTTGTATGCCGGGGGGTGGTGACCAGGGACTGGCTGGGAAAGATGCAGCAGCATCTTGGGTGGGGTGGAGAGCAGGCAGGGCATACCACTGGCAAGTGGCCTCGGGAGACCCCCTAGTGCAAGGCATGGCTGGGTCCAGGTCACCCTCGTGGGCACCACTAGCATGTGTGCCTCCAGGGTACGGTTCCCAGATATCTGGCAAAAGGAGAACATAGTCCCCTTTTTTCTGCTCTGTTCTTTTTTTTAATCCTCACATTCTCTGTCTGGCAGGCAGTTCAAAATACAGGGGTTTGTCAGGTTTTTTCCTAGAGGGGTTGAAGGATCCTGGACTGCCATAGAATACTGATTTATATGGGAAATTGTTCCAGGGCGCCTTAAACCCTGATGACTACCCCGGCCAGACAACCTTTTTGCTCAGGGTCCTCCAATGTCCTCCTTCAGGTACTGTCCTGGCCTCCTTCCGAGGCTTTGGGGACCAGGAGCCCTACCCCAGGGCAATGTCCCACGGAATCCTGGGACCTGCTGACAGTCAGGGCAGAGATGTGTGCTGCAGACAGGCTGCACACAGACAGGGCCAGCAGGCGGCAGGGGCCAACTGTGTTTTTTGCTTCCCTGCAGCATGTTGCAGAGCTCCTCCCCGGGGGACACCACCCACACCTGGACCCCAATGCCTGAGCTCCAGGGCACCCCGGCGATGGTGGAGGCCCCCCCGGACCTGCAGCGAACTCCTGGAGAGCCTAGAGGAGCTGGGCCAGGAGATGCACGCTGCCACCCAGGCCTGGTGGCGGGAGCAAGCGCAGCGGCAGGCGGCTGGGCTCCGTGCCCTGGAACACCTCACAGGCATGGAGGACAGGGCTGCGAGGGAGCTGGAGCTCCTGGCAGAACAGCTGCCAGCGGCCATTGCTGACCAGGCCACAGCCATCTGGGAGCTGGCTGAGAGCCTGGTGCTCTGACGCCACGAAGAGGCATCACCGCCTGGACCGCCACAGCGACGACGGTGGGTGGAGGGCGGCTGTGGGCACGGGCAGAGCATGCCACCCCCCTGTACCCTCCCACAGGCCATGCCTAACCTCCCCCCTGCCCCCTGGACTTCTTCACCCCGTCCCCTCCCAAGTTAATGCTCCCTCCCCCAAGTCCCCCAAGTCCCCTCCCAAGTTGATGCTCCCTCCCTTGGACCCCCCCCCCCACATTGCCCCATCCTGTATCGCCCCCATCCCTTCCCTGATTGTTAATAAATCCCTTGAAAGGTATTTGTGGTTGTCTGTGTTTTTATTGGAGGGGGGGGTTGGCAGTGCGGGTGGATGGGTGGGGGCTGGCTGTGGGTGGACTTGGGAGATAGTGTTGTGGTGCAGGGCAGGCCTGGCCCTCAGCGTTCCTCTGTGGCAAAGGCAAGCCGGAGAGTGTCGCAGACAGCGAGGGCTCACACAGATGGCTGCTTCCGAGTCGGCAGAGATCTCGGCTGTTCGTAGTCCCTGGCAAGGACTCGGGCCTCAGCCTCCCATGTGAGTGGGATGGGTTCCCCTTGCTGCTCACAGAAATTGTGTAGCGCTGCACATGCCACGATGACTTGCAGCAGTCTCTGCTCTGCGAGGTGGCGGTGGGTTAGCAGGCACCTCCACTGTGTCTTAAGGCATCCGAATGCCCGCTCGACCACCTGTTGACAGCGGGCCAGGCGGTGGTTGAACAGCTGCCGGCTGGGGTTGAGTGGCCCAGCATACGGGCACATAAGCCAGAGCCACAGGGGGTAGGCCACGTCCGCCACTATGAGGATGGGCATCTCTACTCCCCCAAGGTGGATGGTGTGTGTGTGTGTGGGGGGGGTGGATGCCCGCCTCCATGCCCCAGTACAGGGCGGAGTTGTGGAGGACCCTGGAGTCATGGGCCATCCCTGGCCATCCCCCATAGCAATCTTGGAACAGGCCCCGATGGTCCACAAGGGCCTGCTTAATCACCAAATAATAGCCCTTGCGGTTCCGGTACACCACAGCTCTGTGCTCCGGGGCGCGCACAGAGATGTGTGTGCTGTCCAGGATCCCCACACAGTTCAGAAAGCCGAGGGTGGCCATCCCGGGCATGGTGTCCTGCAGGTCCCCACATCTCACCAAGCACCGCAAGAGGACACGATTGATGGCCTTGGTGACCTCGAGGAGGATGGTGCCGGTGGTGGACCGCCCGATGCCAAACAGATGCACCACTGCCCTGTGGGACTCCCGGAGTGGCCATCTTTCACAGGGTGATGGCTACTCGTTTGTCCAGTGAGATGGCGGGCCTCACGGGGGTGTACCTGTGGTGCAGGTGCAGGGTGAGTTCGCTCACCAGGTGGGTGAAGCTGGCCCTGCTCATTCTGAAGTTCTGCTACCAGAGGTCGTTGCCCCAGGTGCGCAGAACGACCCTCTCCCACCAGATGCGGCGAGGCACAAGGAGGGGCAGGAGCTCAGCCCTGTTGATGAGCTGCACGTACTCCTCGGGCAGAGGCCAGTCAGCTTCGGGGTCCGCAAACAGAGTCTCCCACGTGTGCCGGAGACCCTGCATGCGCTCCAAGGGGCTGGGTACTGCACGGCGCTGTCTAGGCAGCCGGGCAGAGTCTGTTGCTTGCAGCATGTTGCTAGCCTGAGTGGACAGGGAAGTGAGGTCAGGGCTGGCTTTTATGCGATTGTCTAGCAATATGGCCGCTGACATGGCCAAGGGGGACGGCCATGTTGCCACACCTCCCATGCTGCACTGCCCTGGATCGAAGTAACAAGTCCACATTGTGGAAACACTATTTTGAGTCCTGTTTTTTTGCTTATTTGGACGACACAGTTTTATTTCAAAACAAGTTATTTCGAAATAACATGTTATTTCGAAACAAGTTATTTTGAAATAACTTGTTTCAAAACAAGGCCTCCCTGTGTGAATGTAGCCTATGTGGCATTCCTTTCCTGCCTCTCAGGAGCTTTTCTGGTCCAGTTTGCTCTCCAGGCACCACTCTCTCACAGGCATTGGAAAGCCCTAAAAATGTACTGTTTAGAGCAATACTGCACTGGAAGGAAAACTGAATTGCAAGGACTTCTACCCTAACAGATGTCACTGATTCAATGAATTTCCATTCCTTTGATCTAATCACTAGCTGACTTCACTTGGAAGTCATAAAGAAGTAAACATTCGCGATTTGTCTAACTACCCACCTTACCACATTTGTGTATACAGATATTATTGAAAATGTATATGCTTTGGACAAAATAGTGCTCAGCTGAAGGAAAAAAAAAAAACCCTTAGAAACAGAAGACCCAAATAACCCATTAATGTAAGAGAGAAACTGGGCTTGAGGGTCTGCATATCCTCTGAATTTCCAACAGGATGTTACAGGTTGGAAAAAGTAACTATGCAATGGATGTAGTGGAAAATGTGACTGATGTGTTTTTCTGGAGCAATTTTTATGTTATTGAGAAATATACCTGTGGTACATACCAACAGGTATGATAATCCTTGCAGGAGAGCCAATGAAACATTTTAAAGGTGATGTGCCACTAAAATTCCTACCTAACATACAGCCCATCTTAACAATATCCACCCACACAAATGGATTTTTCTGTTGCTCAGCAGAACCCAATGGTGTCACAATTCTCCCTTGATGAGAAGCCAGCATATATCTTCTCCAGGGATACTGTCAGAATGTCCCTACCTCTTATCCTCCTCAAGCAAATGTGCCTCCCATTTTCCATGTTGGAGTCTCAAGCTCATGTTGTCCCATGAGCTAGTTCAGAAAAACTGGCATATTAAGGTAAGTGGCTCAGAAGACAGCTGGTAAAAAGTCTTTTTGAAAAGCAAACGCCATCTTTTTCATGTTGAGGTGCCAACAAGAGTAGCAGAAATAACTTATGCATGGGTCTCCCCACATTGTAAAATACATTCATGCTTATTGAAAACTTTGGGCTACCTCTGGTTGAAGATTACAAGATACTTGTCATGATATAATATGGTAATATATTTAGCACTCCAATTCTGTTTGTTGAAAGGATTTGTTTTTTGGTAGCAAGTCACATTTTTATACGGTGCCAAGTTCCAATAGGGCAGCTATGTTAGTCTAGTTCAGTAAAACAAACAAGGAGATGACCGCAGGATTCCTTGGCTATGTCTACACCTAAAAGCTTAGTTTGGACTTGGTTAGTCTGAACTAAGCAGTTCAAAGTTAGTTTGAACTAACAGCTTTTTGTTAGTTGGAACTAACGTTTTAGTTCAAACTAAAAAAGTATGGCTAGGTCAAACTAAAAGTTAGTTCAAACTAAACAAACATGGTTAGTTCTAACTAACTGCTAGTTTGAACTTATTTAGTTCAAACTAGCATGACTACATCGTGCTAGTTTGAACTAAAGTTTGAAACAAGTTCAAACTAAACAGTTAGTTCGTATTAACCATTCAAACGAACTAGTTCGAACTAAGCTTTCCTTTTTTAGTTCAAACTAGGCAAAGCCCAGTGGAGACAGCATTCAAATTAGTTTGAATTAAGGCTCCTTAATTCGAACTAACATAGACATAGCCCTTGTTTATTTTTTAAGCACGGTATTTTAGCCTCTGAAAACCGAATCCTTTGAAAAATGCCTCTGAGGCAATTCCCTAGTGTTTTGTAATGAGAGATCTGTGATAGCAAAATTATTCATTAGATTTATTGTAAATTATAGTTCCTATCACAGGACTTGATCCAAAAAGCCCACTGAAATTCATGGAAATATTTGCATTCCCTTCAATGGGGCTTTCAACTGAGCCTCGGTGATCTTCTAATGAGTGATGCTCTAAAGCCTAGGAACCCTTATGGAAGCCCCCGAGAGGACTCAGTGTATTCGCCTTGGGGGGTCTGAAGGGCTGACTCTAGATATTCCAAAACTAATGCTTCAATTTAGTAAATAGTGCTGGTGGACTTCCAAAGATAGGGTGAACTCCAAGCCTCACTGAACTCAATGGCAAGGCTCCTGTTGTTTATGAGGCATTCAGGACTTCACACAAGAAATTCTCATTATAATCTAAATAGTTGAAGTGAGGCATATTTTAAAAATACACAGGGACTTCTAGCAGAGGAAAACAAATAATCTTCAGAGATGCTCTCCATCAAACTGGGCTTACCAAAGCATGATATAAAGGTCTTTACGTAAAATCTTAGTTTGGACTTGGTTAGTCTGAACTAACTAGTTCAAAAGTTAGTTTGAACTAAGCACATTTTTTTAGTTCAAACTAACTTTTTAGGTTGAACTAAAAAAGCACATTTAGGTTGAATTAACCGCTAGTTCGAACTTATTTAATGCAAGCTAGCATGTCTCCATTGGGCTAGTTTGAGCTAAAAATCCAAATTAGTTGGAACTAAGCAGTTAGTTTAGACTAACCAGCAGAACTAACTAGTTTGAACTAAGCTTTGCTTAGTTTGAACTAAAAAAATTTTGGTTTGAACTAGGCAAAGCCTAGTGTAGACAGGGTTCAAATCAGTTTGGACTAAGTTTACTTAATCCGAACTAATTTGCTAGTGTAAACATAGCCAAAGTGACCAACAAGGCCCGTGGGGTCTTTGGTTCCTGTGGCTGTGCTCTACTTTCAGAGCAGAGGGATTTGTGGGTATGGTCTGCTGTAGAGTGTTAGAAAGTACCAACTTGCCCTAATTAGTATACAGCCCTATCCTACAATAATTTGGGTTTATCCTCTTAGGTGAAAATATTATTGATCTTGCAAAACAAGCAAAGAGTCTGGTGGCACATATAAATGCTAACAAATATATTTATCACATGAGCTTTTGTGGGAGAAACTCCCACGAAAGCTCATAAGATAAATAAAAATGTTAGTCTTTATAAAGGTCCACCAGACTCCTAGATTCACACGGCTACCCCTTTGGAGCTTGATCTGACAAGTGATTCCTGCTTAGAAACATCATATGATTTAAAATGCACCAACTCCCTGCTTGTTTATCCAATAAACAAGTTAGTGACTATCCAGCAGAATCTGGGCAAAATCTATCATTTGTGGTCCTCTCCATTCCTTTCTTGGAAAGTAAACAATGAAGTAATGATTGACCTGTTCCTCATGAGACATAGATGAAGGTTAAAGACTACCCCTGAGAAAAGCACCACATAATTCACTGGGATAGTGTTTGGAGTGAGAAGTCAGCATTATCCCTAATAATGCTTCCTGTGTCCAAGTTGTAGCAGAATAATGCCATGGTCCAGTGATTAGCTGTGCATCACTCCACAGCAGCGCAAAGTTAAAACTGCAAAGTTCAAAGATGAAACAATGTTTGATGTAAATCCTGCTGAAAGTGAAATTATCTTCACATCCCAAACATCAAACGATTTGGAACTGCTCCCAGAAAACACATTTGCTCAGTTACAACTGGGTTTGTCTGTCATTGTACTAGACACTTTCATCCCAATCTGGTTGATGAGATATTGAGCAAGGGTCAACAGCAATAAAATCTCTGTATGACTAAGGCAGCTCCTTTCAACAAAAGGTGATTTCAAGTTGCTCAGGCTGCATCATTCAATCACAATCCACAAAAAATGTCTTTTATTAGATAAGTGACTTCCACATAGAACTGGCTGGAACATTCTTGCCAAAGTGAGTTTTCACCAAAATATGTTGCTCTGCTGGATATGTACTGTGCGAGAGAGAGAGAGACTAGTAATGAACCCAACAGCCCTGGGATGTGGGAAATCCAGGTTCGAGTTTTGGTTGCACGTGACTCAGAACAGAGATTTTTCAACCCAGATCACTCTGAACCAGGTAGAGCAGGGATTTAAATCTGAGCCTTCCACATTCCAGGTCAGTAATCTAATTACCAGGAGGACAGACAGTACACGAATTCATACACACAGGCCTATTTATACAGTGCTCATAGTTACCCTGGAAAATGATCACTTCACCGGTGTTTTGTGTCAAAATGATAGCCAAATGCACAAGATGGGGGTGAAAACTGTACTCTAGCTCTAAATGCCTACGTACCTTGGTAGAGTTAATAAACAGGGCCAGAATAAAACTGAGCCTGCCTCCTCGCTCTGTGACCAGCCTTGCCAAACACAATTTTGGAACATTGCCAAACTTTGGATTTGGACACAGATTTAAATCCAAATTTTGTAGGTCGAGTCCATCTCTAACTCTAATTGAGACACTGACCCAAAGTGAGATGTATTTGTTAATGGACGGGAAGACATAGAGGTGACTAGACTAAGCTTGCTACAAGTGTGCTTGTATGGAGAGGAAAACTGGCACGAAGCACTGGGCACATTAAACTAGTTCCTGGAGAGCTGATAGTCTCACCTTTTTTCCCCTCAACTCCAGCAAAGCATGGCTTTTTTTCAGTTTCTCAAATTTGATCCAATAGCTGGTCAAAGTGTTCCACCAGTGACAGTATTGCTGCATTAATTGGCTAACACTGTAGCACTCGTCCTGTTCACTTAGTTAGGATCCAAGTTTTGTACCAGTTCCTGAAGGAGTCTGCTTGCCAAATAGAGCCTATAATTTTGCATGTCTTAAAATTTGGGTGAGACCTCTGAAAATCAGGACTTAGACTGGGCACCCCAAACGAGAAGGAATTCAAAATTACAAGCCACTTTTCAAAATTTGGTTCTTAATTCTGTGGGTAAAATCTTGGCATCAGAGAAGTAGATGACAAAACTTATAACTTTAGAAGGGCCAGGATCTAACATACTCATTATTTTCCAATTCTGTATAACAGGGGTCCTAATATTTCTCTACTGCATAATAGGGCTGCTTTGGAGTTTAATTCATTAATGCCTATAGAACACTTCGGCTATGTCAACACTAGCCAGAGTTAGTTTGGACTTCTTAGGCTGAACTCAGAAGTTTGAGGTTAGTTTGAACTAACCTTGGGTTGATTTTAAGTAACTGGGAACTTTTTAGTTCAAACTAACTGTGCTTTCTAGTTCAAACTAATGCTTAGAACTAGAACGTGAAGTTAGTTTGAACTAATGGCTTAGTTTGAATTTAGCAAGTCCAAACTAAGCCTTAGTTCATGTCTTGCCCACATGTAATTCAAACTAAAGTTCGAACTAAGTGAATAAGTCTGAACTAAACCCAGTACTTGCAAGTTTGAACTAAAGTTTCTTAGACCTAAGAAATTTCTTAATTTGGCCTAGAGAAAGCCTAGAGTGGCCAGGGGCTAAATTAGTCTGGACTAAGCCTCCTTAGTTCAGACTAATTTGCCAGTGTAGACATAGCCTTTGAGTTCCATGGGCTGAAGTGGTTATGGAAGACTTTGAGCTTCTGATTTCCTCCCATGACTCATTGGATACAGTGAGCACACAAGTGATGCATCATTCAGTGTCATCATCATTGTTTAATGTCACCACTACAGTCATGCTGTAAATACTTTTCTTCCCTCATCACTCATCTAACAAAATGGCCAGGTAGTTTTCCATATCATCAGCAAGCATTTTGTTTCATCTAATTGGTTATAATTGAGCTGTATTTCATCCTTCCTATACCGCTCTTGTCTATCTTGGACTTGTCCACTGTTGTTCAGAATGATTATGTTACAGCACCAAAAATGTCTAGGACTTTATTTGAGGGGCTAAAGGCAGTCATCCACTACCTGTTGACACTGATGTTAGCCTAATTACGTTAGAAAGTGCTGGCCCTTTAAAGGAGAAAAGAATCCTTTCAGTACTATTTTTCAGTGAAAGTAATTACTGTCCAAAGTGGTTTCACATCCTAACCTGGACAGCTGCTAAGTCATTCCATTTAGGGATTCAATTCAATACATACCCACAGGCACTTTGCTTGCATATGATACTATTTCATTTCGCTTAGGTGCCTGTGGGATTATAATGCCATTTTCACAAGATTTTTTTTAAAACAATCTTTTCTAGCCTGTCCACTCTGAGACTCATTTTTCACTAAGACTCTATTAAACCATAGTGTGATAACCTCCTATTTAAACTCTCAGAAGTCAATCGTCCACACCAAGAGAAGCTAGGTAAGTCAGTAGTAAAAGATTATTAGATATTCAAAATGTGAATAATGTCAAATGCTGCTCCTCTGCAGAGGTACCAAAAAAAGAATCTATTTCTGCCTATGCCATTATTAATCATTGGGGGTATTGGAAATGCAGAATATTATGAGAATGTTTTTTATAACATGATTTCTTAAATTCTCATTTATTGTAGAAAGTGTAAACTTTTTATCCACTATAAATCAAGAGATGGTAGAAATTTAGTTAAGATCATAATAGAACTACTTTTTTTTTTAATATTAGCCAGAGCAGATTTCTTTGGATCTGTTTACCAAAGTTTGCTTTAAACCTAAGAGGGTGACCTTTAGATCTTGGAACTAAACAGAGACAGAGAAATTAGTATTCAAGGTCTTTCCCTTTTCTCTCTTAACTTCTGTTCTGCTCTGTTTAGCACTAAAGATAAGGAAGGAAACTGGGTGGTATCTGATTGAACTCCTTTTGTATTGGAAAAAAGAGAACATTTCAAATTGCGTGATTACTGTCACATTAAAGTAGGTGCAAATCAAGCATAGCTAATAAGGTAGTTACCTTGTGATCTTTGTTTGTCAAAAGTAATGAAGAGGTACTTAGTCTTGAATCTCTGGGGTCACACGAGTGTAACCCAAACTGCTGAGGTTGGTACCAAAATCAGAACTATTGTGTTGTATCTGGGTCATTGGTAATATTTAGTTTTGACAGTTAAGGAGGTGCATATTTTTAACCCAGTTGTGGCTTTCATTTATTGCAAAGTTCACATGCCATTTGAAAAGGCACCATGAAAAATTATAACTAGGAAGTGTGCATAATAGTTAAATGAGCTGGTCATTTGGGCAACTAGTGATAAGTGAACACAGCAGTCACCCAGTAATAGTATTATTAATATCCACTTCGTTGTCCAATCCATTATTTCGGTCACTAAGGCTTAGATAGATTTGTCAAGGAGAGAGTGTACACTGACATAGATAGCAGGAATATTGAGAGTTTTAACATCAACTGATAACAAAAGCTTTCAAAGGAAGATAAAACCTAATGGTCAGGGTTGAAGCCTATCTCTGATTATTAGGGATTTGGATGAGTCCCCCATGAAGGGCAAGTTATCCATAACTGTCTAATACAGAGATTTTTGCACCTTCCTCTGAGGAGCTTGGTGGTGACCTTGGTGAGAAAAGGCACATTGGACTTGATGGCCCATGAGTGTGATCCAGTAAGGCAGTTCTGAGTTTGTTAACTCAGTTCATTGCTGCATGCAGTTATTTCCCACATACTTAGACGCAGTAATATGATAGATCTAATTTGCTCTGTAAAATATACCAGTGCATTGGATAGCAGGATGTGTCTTTTACAGCTAAAAGAGCGAGAGTCCTATGGCACCTTATAGACTAACAGATTTCTTTGGGCATAAGCTTTCTTGGGCTTCAACCCACTTCATCAGGTGCACTTTCCATATCTTCATCATGTCACAAAAGATATGGTATATTGCTTTTTTATATTAAAGTAATTCTGTGATGAATAATCACACCTAAACTAAAGATGGACACCAATGGCACAGAATTAGGATAATATCAGGTGGAAGCTTCTAATTGCAGAACGACACTGTATAAGTAAAAAAAAATGGGTTTCAGACAATTCTACGGAGAGCATTTAGAGGCAGTTATAGGTGTCTTTCTGTAACAATTTTCAAAGGGATAGCCGTGTTACATGACTCTTTGTTTTTTTGTAACAATTTTACCAATCAGATCATTGTACTCCATTCTTATTGACTTATACTACCCACTTCTGGCTTTGAAAATCTATGGAATATCAGATCCGGTCCTGCTCTTATTGGAATCAATTGACTGGACCTGAAAGGCTAGAAACAGGCAATTATAATATCCTCATCTGTCCTGCTGCATATTACAGATAATAGTGTGTTGCTGTCCTATAGCGAGTCTTTGAGACAGATATCCAAACTTGAGCTGAGGTGATACAGACTTCACCACACCCTTTCATATGCTGTTCAATGGTTAAGTCCTCTCACCATTAAAAATGTGTTCCGTATTTCCAGTCTGAATTTATCTAGGTTCACTTTCCAGGCATAGGATTTTATTCTGTCTCTGCTTGCTAGATTAAAGAGAAGCCTTCATCAAAAAAACAGTATAACTTCAGAAAATGCAGTTTCATCAAAACCACAACATTTTGCCAGAATGTAGCAATTTCAACAAAATTTTAGATAGGCAAAACCATTTTTTCATTTTCAGTTTTCTGAGGTCAAATCATTTCACTTCAATCACTTCCAAATGGCTAATTTCAAAAAGGTAAAAAATTTTGCTCCAGCATTCTCATCTTGATTCAACTTTTTTATTATATTAAAACATCTATTTTAATATTATGTTTTGTCATTTGCATAATATGTGGGCCTTACTGAAATCACACATTTCAACATCAGTGTAGCAAAATAATTCAACATAGTCAAAACAAAACATTTTGATAATTTTGAACCAAAAGTGTTTGGAACTCCTATTTTGTGGGAAATTTGAGCTGGAAAATAAAACCAGAACAAAACCTGATACAAAAATACCAACATGTCCTGTGGAATAAAAATTTTCTTTTCAGATAGGGAGTATTAAAATGTTCTTTAAGATATTCTTCTCATGCAAGGAATTGATAGACCCTAGGTTAAATTCTGGTTTCATGGTATTCAATAAAAAAACTCCAATTGATTTCCATGGAGCCAGCATTCCACCCCATGTTCAAATCACCTTTTATCCTCCTTTCTGTTAAACTAAATAGATCAAGCTTCCTAAGTTTCTCATCATAATCAAGTTTCTTCCAGAACTTGAATCATTCTTGTAGCTCTTAATTCTCTCTAATTTGTTGTTAAGGGACCTTAGGTCTGAGGGAAAGTTCTCCGGATTCCAAGTATAGTATATTTAAATAATGGTTTTCTCTTCCATGATTGACGTATGGGTGGAAAAATCATCATTTTTATAGACCCTTCCTATAAAAAACAACTTACTGTTGCCACTGAATTACCCAATATTGTCTTAAATATTGTAGTTTTACACAGGTAAAAATTCTCATTTACTCTTATATGAGTAAAGTTGAGCATGAATAAGCCACCTTTTCTCAGAGATGTACATGATCCTACACAGATAATTGTGGGTTTAAAACATACTTTGGTATAAGGTTCTCTCTTCCACATGTTCACACCCATGCAAGAAATGGGTTACCATTTAAAAATCAGCATCTAAGCAATAATTATGGTGGGTGCGAGTTATCTACTGTTCCTACCAATGAAAGTTCAAAAACCATGAGACAGATCATCCTCAAAATAATATTGGATGTCCCATCAAATCATGAGATTTTTCATTTTAAAGACCATATTATATTTTTGGAGTTTGTCTTCATATTTGTGGACTCCCCTTGCCCATCTGCAGGGCAAGTGTGAGTGTCACCAACACACCTGAATGTACTGAGGATCGTGAATCTGGCTTTTGCTGCTTACCCACTGGTGAGGAACATAAGAGTGGCCATACTGGATCAGACCAATAGCCCATCTAGCCCAGTATCCTATCTTTCAACGGTAGCCAAGGCCAGGCACTTCAAAGCGAAGGAAAGAACTGGCAATCATCAATGATCTGCCTCTGTCATCCACTTCCAGCTTCTGACAATCACAGATTGGGCTTTCATCCCTGCTCATTTTGGCTAATAGCGATTGATGATCTTATCTCCCACAAACTTATCTAATTCATATTTTGACCCTACATTATAGTTTTGGCCTTCATAACATCCCCTGGCAAAGAGTTCCACAGTTTGTGATTGTGCATTGGGTGAGAAAGTATTTCCTTTTGTTTGATTCCAGCATCTCCCCAAATCCCACATTTCTAGTCAATGCTTTGCCTCACCAGCCCTACAGCTGGGGGATAGGGGCCATTGACTATTCCACACAAGGCCCAGAATTGCAGTCAGCAGATCTGATTATAGGCCCTGGGCTGAAAGAAGAACAAGCAGTAACTGTTCGTTTCATGCACCCTCTGGGTGCACATCACCCCCAAACCAGCTCACAGAACTGATTGGGTGCATTGTGGGAAACAAGCTGTGCATCATTCTAAATTGGTCCTGTACACCTGGAAATCTGGCGACCCAGTTAGGGAGCATCACTCCACCCCTGAGTCACAAGACTGCTAAAGCTACTGACTGTTGTGTAGGTAAAGTAGAAGTCTGTAGTTTTAACCAGTGCCCAGAGGACTATTTTCACCTTGTGTTACCACAAAGCACTTGATTTTATTTCATGTTTGTTTCTTTGGTAGGCAGAATAGCATGTCAACTGAATTTGATCTCCTTTTACCACAGTGATGCTGGCTCAGGCATTCAGTCAACGTGCACAACAGAAGGAAATAAAACAGAAAACATCATCAAGCCAACAGAAAGGGAGATTTTGGCTTAGTTACTTGTATTATTTGTGTTTTGGCTTTTTAAATACACATGGCAAATCCTCACAGCAGCAGCGGAGAAAAGAGACATGATTCACAGAAGGGAATTTGTGGCTCACTGCTGCTTGTGTTCTCTCTACACTAAACACAGGATGCAGTAGGGACATGCGTCCCAAGCACGATTTGTGCTCTCACTTTTTGGCTTGAGTGATATGTGGCTGACAAGTTCCGGGTTTTTCTTCTCAATTCTTGTTCACAATAGATTAAAGCTACTTATGCTGTCTTAGACCCTGATTAAACAAAACACTTAAAAATGTGCTTAAATTTAACCCATGTGACTGATGTCACTGTTAATAATTAGATAACATATTGGCAAACCTTTTTGCAACCTTTGCCCACTTTGGCTAAACAAAGTCTCTTACCATTTAAAATATAGCACAACTCTTGCCAAAAAGTATCTCTTCTCATCCTCCTAACCCTCCCAGAAAAGACCTTTATGTGGGGAGCAGCTCTGTGCATTGGCAAGTGCCTTATAAAACCCATTCAGCTCACCATTCATAACTGCTAAACAGAAATGACCAAGGATTGATAAATTACATTCTTAGCACCTCCCTTGTCAGCACATCTGCTCCATCAGATCTGCTGATTTTAGTCACAGATAATTGTCACTCTTTCTCCCACCTGTCAACTGTGCAGATGTGATCTAACAATGGGAGAGAAAATTTTGTTATTGTCTTGTCTTATGCCTCATCAGTAGCAATGTTAACGAAGTTCCACATACAGGGTCACTTGGCCAAGCCCCTTGCCTTTTATTTGGCCGTCAGCTAAACCAGTGCACAGAGGCCAATATGGTTGGACAGGTGGGGCTCGGTAGTCTAGAGGATAGGACGGTGGATGGAGACTTATGTGATCGTGTGCTCTTTCTGTTTCTGTTATTGGCAGGCTCAATGACCTTAGGCAAGTTGTTCCACTTCCCTATGAATCAGTATTCCCATCTGTTAAATGGGGATAAAAATGGTGTCCTTGATAAAGTCCTTTGCTGGAAAAATGCTATATAAGAGCTAGGTATTAGTATTATTAATTAATGGTAATGATGCATTTGACAGTGATTTGGTTTTTCCTTTATCTATTTCTTTTGCCTTCTGAGTTTTTGAGCCTTTCAGACTTGTTGTTTGCAACCATGAGGGTGAGAAAAGTTTTGTTTTATTTTTTTTTCAAATAAAAAGCCGAGACTTTCACATGAAATTAGAATCTGGGATCAAGAAGAACACAGCATATTGCAAAACTGGAACTAACTAAGGCATTTTTGCTCACCAAAATCTTGTTTCTTTCTTACAGTTGAAGCTACTGGAATTAGGTTTCAAAAATGCCATGGATCCATCAGCACCTGCCTGTGAAACTGAGCATAGGATTTCTATGCCTCCATCTCATATGGACTTTAGGTAAGCAAGACATGCATCTGAAACATTACTTTCACTGACAATTTACTCTGCTACATGATTAAATAAATTCCTCAACACATGCACTTCAGGCAGGCCTAAAATGACAGCAGCAAATTCACTGTGTCAGACTGATCTTTCCAGCTTGATTGAATAGTTAGCGAAGACCTGCTCAATCAATCAGAAAGTCGACCCAGTAAGTCCACGCCCTGAAAAAGAGTAGTGCTGAGCCAAAAGGAGGCCATTTTCCTTCAACTCAGCACAGTGGAGATGCCATGGTCTGTAGGCATTAGAAAGTTGAAGGAAGATACGCATGTTATTTTACGTAGCTTGCTTATCTCCCTTCAACTGCCACCAAAAACTGCAGTAAATGTAGCCCAGGGCTTTGATGTTGCCCTGGGAACATCCAAAATGTTTTTTGCCATCTGTGTCTCTCTCAAAGACAAAACGATAGGCCAAATTGCTTTCATCTAAGAGGGATACAAAATATGGGGTGCTTGAATCTCCACTTCCTTAGGTTGTAAAAATGCTACTGCTGGCTGAAATTCTTTGGCATCACCATCTAGACACCCTAGTCTGGTAACAACAATGCTTAAATGGGCATTAGTAAGACTTATTTACCCTGTGACTAAGTTTTACCCCAAATCCATAGAGCATAAGTTCAATACAAATGCATTATTAGGGTATGTCCACACGTATCTTTTATTTTGAAATAACGCCAGTTATTTCAAAATAAAATAGATTAGGTCCACACGAAGTATTCTTATTTCGAAATGACGGGCTCCATCATTTCGAAATAAGAGCCATCATTTCAAAATAAGTTAAACTTCTTTAAATCGAAATGGCTGTTATTTTGAAATGGTTGTTTTGAAATAACGCTGTTTGTACGTTTTATTTCGAAATAACCATTATTTTGAAATACCACTTTTGCCCTTCTTCTTCCCAAGGTGCCTTCCTTTTAGCCTATATTGGGTGGGAGCATGGCCCAGGGAGGGAGCTATGTTGCCACACCTCCCGTGGTGCCCCTCTCCTAAAGCAAAACAGCAAGTCCTGTCTTTGGACATGCTATTTTGCTTTGAGCTTTTCCCTTAATTCGAATTAACATATTTCAAAATAACTCATTTCAAAATAACTTATTTTGAAATAATGATGTACATGTGGACATAAATGTTACCCAAAACAGGCATCTCACAATGATTATGAATCTGGACAAGTTAGGAGCTCTCTGTAGATATGTTAGATACTCCTCTTTATGAATAAACATCCTGTAATCCATGTATTTGGTGTAATTTTGTGTCTGAGGAGATGTGTTTGCAGAGAACAGGGCCCTGTCTAAGTGCCTCTGTGTCACAGAAATGTTAGCACTAATTAACATAGCAGAGAAGTCCGTGACTGATGAGATTCACACTGAGCCATCTTCTTGAGTCTGCCAGGATCAAGGAAGAGAGATGCATTGGCCCAAGGAGACCTGGGCTATCTGTGATCTGCAAATAAAAGTAAACCTTCATTATCCAGCACAGTTGACCGTACCGCTTCAACATTACTATTCGTATATATTACTGTGCTGTGGTTGATTCTAGTGGCTCCAGTTGAGATCAAAGAGCCATTGTTCTGGGCATGGTTTAAACACAGGATCAAAGAAAATACCTGCCTTGACAATTTTATAATCCATACAAAGCAAGCAAAGGGCTATTTTTATCCCCATTTCACAGACAGGGAACTAGGCACAGAGAGATTAAATGACTTGCTTGATGTCACACAAGAAGTCTGTGACAGTGCCTGGAATTGATCTCTGGGGTCCCATGCTGGCATTGTACTTGTACGCCCACCCTGAAGAAACTAAAACAAATTGAGTAGCATGCTTTGAATAATCAACTTGCTTTCACTGCCACAGCTTTCAAGATAGTAAGCTGCATTATACTGTGCATTTTGTACTTAATGGCACTTGCAAATATGACTCTCAAGCTCTACAGCTTTTTGTGGATGTCTTCTTTATTTGATTCTTGTTGAAAGGAATTACTCTCTTGTATCAAGGACCGGTTTCTGGCCCAAGGAAGTTGAAAGATGTTGTGCTATTGACTTTACTGACAGCAGTATCTGGCTCTGGGAGAGAAAAGCTCATTTTTTAACCTTTGTGCCTATAAAAACCAGGTAGTTTGAGAGTCAGATTCTCCTTTGTTGGCAGTACCATTGTCCAACCATTTCACAGCCATAATCCTCAGACCAACAAAGAAACCCTGTGAGACCCCAGGTTGGTAATTTGAGTGGGAAAGTTATTTCTCAGATTCCACTCTCTTCATTTTACAGCTGCAGGCACAAAGGGAGAAAATAAGGAGAAGACAGTGCCAGTGCTGGCTACTGCAGGTAAAGTGTGCCCCACGGCTTCTGAAGCCACTCTCATTGTGTGATGTTAAGTCTGATTCAGAAGTCTGGTAGGTATCACAATGGGCGCTGCTTGTTGAGTGGACTCCTTTTCAGTTATTCCCACCCTGAAAGTACAGCCGGGCAGACCCCCCAGCCACAGCTGTTGTTCCCTACAGCTCCCACCTAGAAACAACTGCACCCAGTTTCTGAAGCTTAACTCCATTGACACCCCTGGAAAGTGACTCAACATTCATCTCCCTCCTCATAATATGTATGCATCCTGAAGACCACTCTGCTGCTCATTTTGGTGACATCCATCTTTCCACAAGCTTTCCCCCCAATATTGCTCATTCCCTTTGTCCCACACGAGTCCAGTTTCCTGCCCTACTAAAGGTTGTATTCCTTAATTCTCATCCGAACATGTACCAAAACTTAACGCCATTTCCCACGGCTGCTGCCCTCTTGACCCTGAGCTGCAATCTTTTTACCTTCCAGAAGCCATCCTGGTCACCTCTGATGGATTTTATCAATGAGTGGTTTAGTTTCTGTAGCTCAGCCTATGGCCTCTGTATCTCTTCTTTTACTCTATTGCTGCATTGTGTACACTGAAGTTTTTCTGTTTTTCTAAATATCCAAGTTAGGTGAGATGGGTTTTTCATTTCCACATGTCAGAGGAGAGTTACTCACATGTTTGGGTTAGAGCTGGTCAAAAATGATAAGACATTTTCATAGGAAAAAACATTTTTTTAATTGTTTCCTGGTATGGATATTTCCTCCATCCCTCCCCACTTTCCCTTGGTTTTTCATTGTTTAGTATGAATGAAACAAAACATTTTCTCCTGAAAATGTAAGTTTGAAAAAACTCCTTGACATGTTTCAGTCAGAAATGTTCTCAAGTTTAAAAAATGATTAGATTTTGGTAAGTTATTTGCCTTGGCCAATCAGGACACATCCTAAATTAGTTGAAACTTCATTACATTTTTATGTAACATTCACAGGGGGAAATTTAAAAGAAAAGGTCTTCCAGATGAGCATGGTTTATAAATGATTGCCTGCCCCACTGTCACTTTAATGAAAATGTGCATTACTCACTAAGGGTATGTCCACACAGGCTTCTTATTTCGAAACAACAGAGGAATTTATCTTGAAATAACTCATTTCGAAATGGGTTATTTCAAAATAGTGATGTATGTGTGGACATAGCCTAAGGCAGTAGTCTTCAAACTTTTTTTCTCGGAACTCAGTTGCAAGAAAATCATTTATGGCCACGACCCAAGAATTACATCTTTGACAATACATTCCAGTCTCTTGGTGGTGGCAGCAAGGAACACCGTGGCCTGGTACCTGAGGGTCCACAACTGAATATTGGGTCTTGACCCTCAGTTTGAAAACCACTGCACTAAGGGACTCCAACATCCTAGGCTTGTACTGAATAACCTGGTTTCTACAGCAGAACACTGAGGAATTATGTCAAAAATGCCTTTTAATTGGTGAATACTTATGCAGTGCCCTCTCTTCCTTTGGCTATGTCTGAATAACTATTTCAATTTTAATTCAAAATAACTATTTCAAATTAGCACTATTTTGAATTTATTATTTTGAATTAGGAATCCAGTGAAGGCTCTCTAATAGAAAATAAGGTAGGAGGTATTATTTCAACATAGAGAGTCTTCACTAGATTCTCTAATTCAAAAGAGGGAAAGGCAGGCAAAAGAATAGGGCCATTATTTTGAAATAAGCCTATTCTGTGGCTTAGAATGGCTTATTTCAAAATAATTATGAGTTAAGCGTTATTTTGAAATAAAAGCAGGCTTTATTATTTTGAATTAGCGCTTCATTATTTCAAAATAAACAAACACTTATTTTGAAATAACAAAATGCCTGTATGCACAGGAAAAAAGTTATTTCAGAATAAGCCTCCTTATTTCAAAATAACTTCTACGTGCAGACATACCCTTTGATATACCACTACCCCTGCTATTCTCCCCTGATTTTAGTATTAGCCATTGCATGGCACTCACCTTGTATTTCATTTCCAAGCATTACCATCATTTGTTTTCTAGCCTTAATAAGCAAGTTGATGGTTTCATTCTTCCATGGAAGATGGTAGCTGATCACTGAATCACTTTATTTAAGTTATTTACAGGAATATGTATGTACAGTAAATTAACAACTTTCTCACATTATCAAATGCCTGATTGTTCAGAAACACTCCTTCTTTTTCAGAGCTGCCTGCCAAATCAGTTGATCTGACTGCGATTAACCTGACTGAACTAGTGAATGGGATGTTAAATACAGCTCTCAAAGGTACCTTGTGGGGAAAAAAGGATGTGAAAGATCATACAGACTGTCAATTACACATCAACTGAAATACATAACTAAAGGATTTAGGGACGAAGCTGTAAAAATAGACCGTCATATATTGTATACCTAGCAAATTATACAACTGCACCTAGTATTGTATTTGTACACCTAGCAAATACATATAGCTACAGTTCCGTACCATTTTCTTTGCATCTTTGGCTTTCTCCCCAGAAACATGTTTCAGTACATCTCTTAGCATATTAAAAAAGCAAGCAGACCTGTTTCTGTTGGATATGTGCATAATTATTAACATAAGTGTCTTTAGAATGATCATTTTCAGCACATTTATCATATTTCCCTTTCATTCCTCCCCAGGCACTATCTGTTTCTGTACTAGTCCCTCTAGTTTCATTTGTTTAAAATTAAACATGGTAATTTAAAATTAAGTCTGGTAGATCACAAGGAAAATAAAATTCAAATGCACCTAAATGTACCTCTGGGCTTTATATGATGTGCTTTAGAAAAAAAATGATGTCACTATTATATCAGACTCACTACCTGGGTTACAAATAACCCATTTAAGCCACTAATAGAAATGTGCCCATTTTACTGCAGGTACCAAAAAATTCTTCTCGTTGCTGAGCATTACCTCTTACAGCTCATTTGCTTTCCACAAAGTTTCGGTCGCCATTTATAACAGTGAGTACCGTTCTGTTTTACTCTGCACTCAAACGTTTTGTCTTAGAAGGTGAATCTATCATGATTTCATTTTCCATGTCCCTCTTTGCAGTTTCTAATCTGAAAAATGTTGACCCCAGCAAGTTCCCTATGAGGTATTGCTACTGTTTAAACAACATGACAAATGACTTAACAGGTGGGTGTAAAAGCAGCGTGACTAAGCGTAGGCTGGCATTTGAGTGTGTTTATGTCAAATTGTTTCCATTTGAGTGGCAGGTTCTCAGCCCCAGTCCTGCACCTTTCTTCGTGAGAGTGTTGTAGTCACACTGAACTCAAAAACCATGGTGAATGGCCACTTTGAAGCACTGGAGAGTCTCAGTGGACCGAGCACCAGAATTTACTTATAGGATATGCAATGGGCTGGAGAAGAAGAGAGCTGTCCACATACTTGCAGCAATATCTATGAATTTAATTTTATAATATAGTTTTGCTTCTCTAAGTCTTTGAGCTCCCTAGAGATTGCCACGGATTCCTTCAACCAAGACTGCAGTAACCTCAGTGAGTTCAGCAGTGGGGAGTGGGCTGGGGTCTCTACAAGACTATTTAGTGGGGTGAGAAAGTCCATTGTACAGATTTTCCCCCCATCTCCTCTGAGCACCGGTCAAATTTTAGGACGGGGCTGAAGCCACTTCTTCCCCCTTTCATGCACCGGTCATTTCCTTGCCCTGGTGGCTTGGCATCCTTCTGTTTTATAGACCCTTATGAAGCATCCATGTCTCTTGTTCTTGTACAAATCTGGGCATGGCTTTGGTTCAGAGCAGTGTCCCAGCTATGACACATGAAAAGGAAAGTCCATAATCTTGGTCATTCCTTTTGCTCTTTAGGGACAGGACCCATGACTGCATATATGCATGTGCAGCACGTAGCACAATGGGATTCTTGATCCTGATTGGTAGCACTGAGCACTACTGTAACTATGAGTAGTTATTTTTTATTTGTTATGGGATAGCCAATAAAGCACCACTCATGGATCAGAGACACATTGTGCTGAGCATTATAGAAATATGAAAGAAATCAGTGCAAAGAGCTTGCAAGCTGAGTAACATCAGTAAGTAATCTAGGCCTGGAAGCTAAAAAGACAGACATTACAGGAAATGGAATAACACGAAGCAATTCATCTACACATTACAGCGGATGGAGGCCGATCTTATTTTTCTCATCTGTGTTACTATTTCTTGCTGATTTCCTAAGCCAAATGATACAATTTCCCTGCAACATGTCGTGTACTGAGATGCTGCTAAAATTGATACCATGTGTTGACTCTAAAAGTTATTTTCCCTTCAGTGTAGAGGACCAGTGCAGGGCTGTGAGTTACTTAAGACTTATTTTGGGAGATAATGTAGCACCTAAGTGGGATTTCAAGGCCATGCAGACCACATACACATAAGGGAACTTTCTCCTGTAAGAAATATTTAACCTCTCTGTGTTATGCTTCACAGCTTTTCTTCTGATAAGGGTTTGAGTCCCAGTCAGCGAAGTATTTAAATCTGTACTTAAATCCATCCCTATTCAGCAAGGCACTTAAGCACATTCTGAACTTTAAGTCCTTTTTAATTACCACAGAAATTAATGGCAAGGCATATGCCTAAAGGTCAAGCACATGAGCATATTTGCTGAAAGGGGGTGGACGTCTGAATCAGGGCCTTGGATCATAAACTTGCTCTGTTTTGTCTTCTAGATTTTACGGCTTTACTTGTTGATATTATTGGAAACTCCACGAGTTACCTCACAGAAATTTTCAAATCTACCTCCATAGTCTCAGGTGTGTGTTTCATTTTATTGTTGTCCTGTCCACTCCCAGACCACAAAAAGGGTATGGTCTAAAGATTTCATCCGCAGTATTGAACCCCCACACAGAATAGAGACTGCAACTGTAAACTAAATCACCTTGCAGAAATATTTTTCTTGAAATTCTGCTGTTTCATAATGTAAGGAATTATTACCAGAGTCTTTGGCTATGTCTACATCTACAATTTTAATTTGAATTTGCTAGTCCAAACTAAAGAAGTCCAAGGTTAGTCTGAACTAACCTTGGGCTAGTTTGAACTAACCACAGACGTTTTAGTTCAAACTAACTGCGTGTTCTAGTTCGAACTAATGCCTAACTAACTTAGCAAGTTCGAACTAACCCTTCGTTTGTGTCTTGCCCGTGCTTAGTTCAATCTGAAGTTTGAACTAAGCGTGGAAGTCCAGGCCAGTGCCAGATCTTACTAGTTCGGACTAAGCTTTGCCTAGTCTGAACTAAGACATTTCTTAGTTTGGATTAGACAAAACCTAGTGTGCCCATGGGCCAAATTAGTCTGGACTAAGCTTCCTTAGCTGGACTAATTAGCCAATGTAGACATTATCTTTGTAACATATGATGACAATGTACAGACATTAATTGAGGGCTGGATTTTTTGGGTTCTCTTAGTCAAGTTGAGTGTCACATTCCTCAGATATTCCTTCAAACTTCAGCCACAAGTACTTATTGCCTTCAGTGAGACAGGGATGCCGATGTTACCTAGTGCATAGATTGCAGACTGAGACACGGTGTCTAGTGCCAGCTCTTCAGCTGACTTGCTGGGTGACCTTGGGCATGTCACTTCACCTCTGTGTGCCTCAGTTTCTACATCTATAGAATAGTGCTTTGAGATCTACTGATTATAAGCACTAGGTATTGTTTATTATTCGTAGTACAATGACCACTTGTGGTGCGAGGTACTAGTCAACTTGAGTAAATGTAGCAGAATCTGGCTCAAAATGTGGGTGCCTAAGTATTTTTAGGGGATAAACACTGCTTTGAAAATGATTTGGTTAGGTTGTTAACCATAAAATCCTGTCTGTGGTTTTACATAACTCTGAGTCAGATTCAAACACTTTCCCTTACATCCAGTAACAACACACTCCATGTGGAAGCCCACCGACCTTAATGAGGCTGCTTGCCTGAGCCAGTGCGCATCAAAATGACTAAGCACTTCACAATCAAATCATATATAATGTTACTTTAAAATTTCAGAACTTCCTATGTATATTCACAGATTGAGTAATAGGAGTACTTCAAATTCTGAGATGCAGTTAACTGGTACTCTTGGTATATTATTTGCTATTTTAAAAAATGTGTATTTGGGAGTGAATCAGGATCAATACAGGAATCTTCCAACATAGGCTCCTCTTATACTGGTAAGTGGCTATAAGAATTGGTTTCAAATGGGGATTTGGATTAAAAGGGGAAAATTTTCATATTTGGTCCATTTTGGAGGAAATTTGAATACTGAAAAAATTCAACTGGAAACCAAAATACTGAATCCAAATATTTTTATTTGGAAATGCTGGTGAAATGACTAGTGGGGGGAGTAGTTCAGATGTCTCAGGGACCTGTTGTTATGCATAAGATAGATGTCCTGGTTGGACTACGTCTTCCTTAAAGCACCATCTTGTCTCCTCTAGGTCAGCAGAGACAATGTATCATGGGAGATGTAGTTCAATAGAGGGATGCTAGAGGGATATGTCTATGTTGTAAGTTCTGTTAAGTCAACTTAAAGTCGATCTTGTTAAATCAACTTAGAGCATCCACACTGAAAACTCCCATGTCCACACTGGCAGCTGCTAGGTCGACTTAACATTTATGTTGACCCTATTAAGTTGACTTACGTGCTACTCCCCATCTACACTGGTTTAAGTTGACTTAATAAGGTCAACTTACGCAGAAATGTTATTAAGTTGACTTAAGGAAGTGCTTAAGTTGACTTCATAAATTCCCAATGTGGACACAGCTTCCTTATGTCACCTTAAGAAAGGTTAAATCAGCCTAAGGCTCCAGTGTAGATGTACCCTAGAAGAAAAGGGGAACACGAGGCACCTTCCCTAAAGTTCTTGCAAGACACTACAGAGGCATTATCAAATAAAATATATTTCAGTTTCCAACCAAAATATCTTTATTCTTCAAAGAAATTTTCAATTTTCTATCAAAAACAACTGATTTTGTGAACTAATTCATTTAGCAAAAAAAATTTTTTTTTTTGCCCCAAACTAGTTTTGATGGAGATTTATCAACCAATTTGAGTAATCACCCTTGCTAGGTTGATTTTGGCTCAGTGATTTCAATTTCTTTAAAGTACTGGACTACGATGAACTTTGGTTAAAAACATTTGATTTATATATTTTTTTCCTTTCAGTGAGTCAGAGCAATGATTCAGACTGTATCTATATCTGTGTGATGACAGGCCGAACAGGTAAATGGAGAACTCACTCCCCCTGAGAATATTGCCCGATTCACTTAACAACACTGTTTGATTCAGGAATCTACTACTTTAATCTCCTTTGTTGTCTCTGCACATGTGTTTTTGCAGGCAGAAATTTGTCTGACTTTTGGGAAAAAATAGAGAAGTCGCCTGTTGTTAATTACACATTTTCCAGTAATATGTCTGCACTCCTGGGTAAGTACATCCTGAAGGAATAAATGTCCAACCAAAATACAAAGATTTAGTTGTCTATTCTTTTTAGATGTTAACCATAGGAATGGCTAAGAATTAATTGTAGCGTTGTCACATCACTGAATTAAGGGTCAGATCCTTCATCCATTGAAGGCAAAATTTCTCTTGCTTTCAACGGATGCTATGTCTGTCTTTTATGGCCTAATCCAAAGCCTGCTCAGGTCTGTGTGAATCTTCCAGTGACTTCAGTAGGCTTTCAGTCAGGCCCTTAAATGGGGATAGGTGCTGAGCCTAAACATAACCCTTTGACTTCCTTGAGGGTTATGGAATCTCCAAATCTCACAGGATTTGACTCAACAAAACTACTATGGATTTGAATTTGATCTCAGAAAGCACAAATAATTAGAAAAAAAAAAGAAGCTTGATTAAATGTTTATCTAATACTTTATGCTGTGACTGTCGTCTAAAGTGCCTCCATACGGATTTAGGAAGTATCTGTGGTTCACTTGCTGAGGGAAAAGAAGCCAGAGATGTATATTTCTAATTTTGAAATGAAAGCACTATCATTTAGGAGAGACATGCTACATTTATCCTGGATGGGATATGATGGAGAATCCGGACATTTCTTTCAAAAGTGGGAGATAGTGGAGAGGTAGTTACCGGATGTGTGAGATGTCAACACTGTGTTTAGGGGAAGAAAAGGAGTGTCTTTTCTTCTATACATCACATAGATGTGATGTGTGAGAAGTAGGTGTAGTAATGACCCTAACGAACTGTGTCTTCTCCAGATGTTTGGAGAGCCCTACGGTACAGATGAGAGGTGAGGCAGCTAGCTTTCTGTCTGAGGGGAGCTACCAGTGAACTTGTTAGTCACTGTATTCCAGTGTCTTCTTACAGAGACAAAAAGATATGGTATCTAGTATATTCTGTAAGGCTAAAGACACGTATGTTCATGCCATAGATATACATCAGTGAAAATTAATCTAGGTGAATTTCCCTAAAATAACAAATGCTTGTATGAAAACAGGATCTCCAGAACTGGGAACTGTCGGTACCAAAACCGCAAGACTCAACTGCATTTGATGCAGAGGATTAACTCCATTAGATATCATCAGAAATAACCTCTTATCTTCTATTTAAACTAGCCACCACAAGGGGATAGGACACACTTGTCCAGGTGTTACAGGAATGCCTCTTCTGATAACGTAAACTGCAGGACAAAGTGAGCTACACCTAAAATGTTAACCTCATACTGCCACTGGTGAATTGGTCTTCTGTGCAATATGAACATCACAGGTGTTTTAAGCGAAGTCAATGGAAATTTTAAGTGTGAAAGAGAAAGTCCAAGAAAATTATTTCCCCATGCAATGGTTTATGCCTGGGCCCCCTTGTGCTCAGGCCTAGACCACTCTGTTGTGCTTCACCAGTGTGCTTTATTTACGATCCACAGCCTACCACCTTCAATGCACACTGCTTCACACAGTTCCTGGGGCCTTACAGGTTCTGCCCTTCTTCAGCAAGGTGGCCAGCCCTTCCTGCCTGCAGTTTCCCCTCCTCCAGCTACCTGCACCTCCTCTTTTAGCCTCTTCCCTTGAAAGCATTCAGAAGTCTTCCAGCTTCTTCAACTGCTCCTTAGTCCTGGCTCATTAGGCAGGCTGCTTACTCACAATCTGGCTCAGTAGCAGAGACTAACCCAGCAAAACAATATAGACATCTTGCCCAATAGCTATTTTTTCAAAAACAATGGCTATTGCTCTTACACCAGAACCAGGACACTAAACGTGTGCATCCAGATTACACATCCATGTGCTATAGAATTTTTTTAAACCGTGAGTGTGCTATGGATAGAACTAACTCTGTCTAACTTCTACTAACTAAAAGATATAGATTCAATTCTCCCCAGTTTAATGACCTTACGAGAAGACCCTGACGAGATCGTGGATGGGCCTGCTGAAGATATTTGGACATTTAAAAGTACGCAAGTATCCTCAGAGCTAAATGTTTAATCTTATAGGCAGATTAGTTGAAATGCACTCATGATTATTATTTGTGCACACCTCATGTGTACTTGGTGCAGTACAAAATGTAGAGGAAGGCAAATCCTTTTCCTAAAGAAAAAAATATGTGAACGGGGAGCAACATTACAGATCAGGCAAGCAGTGTATGATTGAGATTAGAAGTTCTGTTCACCAAGTGACCCAAAGCTTTTTTTTTTCTTTTTTTTTTCCCCTTCAAAAAATAGCCTCATTTTTCACAGAATTATCTTGATAAAGAAAGTGTGGTTGTTGGACATGCACATTGGTAAAGACTATTCAAGATTCTCCCCGAATCTCACTCATTCTCCCCATGAATCGCTTCTTCTTCCCACTCTGTCTCCTCTTTCTATAGCTTGATATCCAAGCTACTTATGTGACTTCCATTACCATAGTACCTCACAGTCTCCCATGTATTTATCCTCACAATATCATGTGCTAGGGAAGAGCTGTATATTCCCATTTTACAAATCAGGAACAAATGTACACAGAGGCTAAGTGACTTTCTAAAGACATGCAGGAGGTCCGTAGCAGAGGAGAGACTTGAATGACATGCTAAATCCTAGAGTGTCCTAACTACTAGATGATTTTTTCTCTTCAAACTCCCTCCAAAAATCCATCTTTCCCTTCTCACAGACACTTTTCTCTGTACGCCAAAGTCCTTTCCCTTTCCTTCTTGCTCACACAAAATCTTCACTGTCTGTCGCATTCCTAATCTCAGATTCCTTCACCCAATTTCCCCAATCCTTCTGAAAGCCCAGGTTATGCCCTCCCACTTCCACCAACATCGAAAAATCAACATTTGAATTTGTTTTTTCAATAAACAGAAAACTTTTCAGGAGAATGTTTGTTTTGAACTACCCCCCCCCCTTTGGCCTGTGATTTCCAGTTTTTTGTACAGAAAAAAGAAAATTTTGAATGAAGTAAAATTGTACCATGCATCTCTCCCTTCCCTGGCTTCACTAATAAGATTGAGCAGTTGCCATTCAAAGTATTCTAGGAATTGATAGGTTTTTCCATATGTACTGTAAACAAGACTGTTCCCCAAAGTGTTACTTTTACCATTTCTTGAGTGCTATGGCATTGACTGGTGCACTAGATGTGTACAGCAAAGAGCAATCAGATAACAAAATCCTTCCTGTCATTTTGTGGCTTTAGCTACAAAGATGCCTTCCTGGGCACAGACTGTTGCAGTGAAAGGAGATGAAATGCTCTCTACAAGATTTCCTGTGTGGCCAAAGACTGCTGCTTTGAAAGGATCTGAACTTCCAATTCTGCAAATGCCCTTGTGGTTACAGACAGATGCTTCAAAGGGGCAAGGCGCTATAAGGCCACCTCCTACCACTGTGGGAAGCTATGATATTTCATCCAAAATGCCGCCATCAAGTAAGTTCAGAGAATGGTCTGCAGCAATCAATAAAGGCTCCCTCACTCACTCATGGCTAGAATATGTCCTTTGCTTGCACATCTTCAGTGAGGCCTAAAGGCCAAACCTGGCTCATCTGATCACTCATCGGGTCCTCCCTGCCTGTGTAGGGAGTGAATTGAGGCAGTAGCTATGGAGCAGCTTTTCAAGCACTCTGTAGCCTGTGGAAGTAATTTTTTCTGGCCCAATTTCCTACCCGCTGTCGTGCTACTAAGGGGCTGTGTACTGGAAGGAGAATGTGGCCATCACAAGGAGAGGTAGGAAGAGAAGAACAACTCCTGTTAAAACCAGTCATGGATTTTCTGTGGCCCCAGGTTACTGAAATTTACTTTCCAAGGAAAAACATCAAGCTAGTGCCAGCTTGAGGAAACATTCCTAGTATTCAACAAGTAACATCAGCCCCAGCCTCTTCATTTCAGTTTCAGGGAGCAGCCAGCTCAGGAAGTGTCATAGGGGCTCAAATAACCACGGGAATCGTTCTTGTGACTTTCCAGTCATTAAACCCCGCTGCCTCTTTCTAAACCAGGGATCTCAAACGCAAAATCATCATGAGGGCTGCATGAGGACTAGTAGAGGGCTGCATGAGGATTAGTACCATAGCCTGAGGGCTGCACCCTGAAACCTTTCCATACAATGATATTGCAAATATTGGTGATGATTGTGTCATTGCGGGCCATAGCAAATAGCTTTAGGGGCTGCATGTGGCCCATGGGCTGTGTGTTTGAGAGCCCTGTTCTAAAGAGAAGAAGTGAATGGAAGCGAGTCAAGTTGACAATACCTCAAAAGGCCAAATGAGAGCTGGGGAGTGTGTATAATGGCAAAACATGCTGGCACAAGGCTTAAAGCACTCACAAACAGCATCAGCAGAGAGCACATCTCACTTTTATCCCCCATATGTGTCAGAGCTGAAAAATTCCAAGTCAGATGAGGGAGGAGTATAGCCCACGATTATCGAAAGTGACCTGTGATTTTTCATGAGGATGGCTTCATTCTGACTAAACTGCAGCAGAACACAGGCAGATTTCTATCACACACATGCCTGATTTCCTGTTAGTTTTCCCTTTCTGCTCTTAGGCAGGTGGGCTAAGGGGAAACCAAGGACCTGGAAGCCATGGATTCCAAGCACTATGACTACCAACCCAATTGGGGACCCATATCTTGAAAGTCTGTGGCTCTGGGGCAGCTCATCATGCAGACCATCCCTGAACCAGAGACCCAAGGCTGCCAAGGTCCCTGGGGAGACTGCTCTTTCACAGAGCATTTCTAAACTTTGGGTTTCCTTTCCAAATTGGAACAAAAACTAATTCTAAAATATGATGATTCCTGCCCAAAATGGAATGCCTTTCCTCCCCATACTGCTCTGTCTCAAGAGGGATACCAAAAATCACTAGATATGTATAATGTGACTATTATTGTATTAGCTCAGTAACCAGGATGAAAAATTTACTATACACCTTTTGTTTCAGCAGCAGGAACATCTTCACGAATTCCCCTTATCTCCACTGAACAACTCCAGGATTTGCCAAAACTTCTTCCTCTTTCTAGTGAGGAGATTTCATCACTGTAGCAGAGCTAAGTAAAATTACAAGGACTGTCCTACAGAAACTATTTACCCGGCCAAGGCCTCCATGCTCCTGACTCTTTCTTTTGCCTTCTTCACTCCGTCCAAGCCACTTAGCTGTCAGTCTACTTTATGTTTTTCTCATTTCCAGGCCTTCTTCCATAGTGCCTTGTATGCCTGGGATGACCTCCCTGACATATACCCAACCTCTTTCTTCTTTTACAGAGCTTTTTACAAATCCTTGTCCACTCACACTTAGTTCTGAAACTTTGTACCTAACAATATGCATTTTTAATTTTATCATTCAGTTCCTCTGCTTCCCTTCCATATCTCCACATATTTTATATGCTATTTAATTCAATGGGGGAGAGGGTCCTGTCTCTTTATCTACCTATCACACACCAAGCATGCTCTTGGCATTATATAGGTAAGAAAAAATAACAATTAGAATAATATTGAAATGTGCTTGGTTTTTTTTTCCCATAGCTGAAAGATATCCATTCTGGACACAGCCAGCTTCTCCTGAAGTAACCAAAATATCCATCAAACCAGAAGCGGGTAAGTTTGCCTTTACCTACAAGAATGAGGTTGTTTTGAGAAACCAGTAAAACTGCTAACTTCATGTAGTTATGAGATAGGAATTAAGTAATTTGTTCCTCTGTGTGTGTTTGTGTGTGCATTGTGCTTATATGCACGCGCGCACACAGACACACACACAGATTTGTTGACTGTATATTTCTATGGAATCTATTGATTCTTTACCAAATCTGCCATATGTTTCTCTTAAAATGTCAAGGTATGTTATAGTCTTTTTCTCCCTTCATCTATAACAGATCTGCCTTCATCAGTGTCATCTACCCGTGCCCATAAACCAGAAGTGTTACCACAACTGCATTCAGCTTCCAGTAAGTACCTGCTGTCTGTGCAGCAAATACTAGAGGTGCTGACAATATACCGTTGCTCAATTTTTCTCATTTGGGAAGGATGTATACATTTTAAGTATGTGATAGTATGTCATATTTTGCTGCTATGTATCTGCACTCCCATATATAAAATGGGCCAATTTCACATTGGTTTATTTGTGAACCAAAGAAGTCTAATATACAAAATGTGATACTAATGCACCATTTGTGTATGTGTTATGGGTGTTGGTTTTAACATAAGACATGAGAGGTAATTCTTCTGCTCTACTCTGCACCGATTAGGCCTCAACTGGAGTATTGTGTCCAGTTCTGGGCACCTCATTTCAGGAAATATGTGGACAAATTGAAGAAAATCCAGAGAAGAGCAACAAGAATGATTAAAGGTCTGGAACACTTGACTTACGAGGGAAGATTGAAAGAATTGGACTTGTTTAGTCTGGAAAAGAGGAGGCTGAGAGGACACATGGTAACTGTTAAAAGGTTGTTACAAGGAGGGAGAAAAATTATTCTCCTTAACCACCAATGATCGGACAAGAAGCAGTGGACTTAAATTATAGCAAGTAAGGTTTAGGTTGGATGTTAGGAAAATATTCCTGACAGTTGGGGTGATTAACCACTGTAATAAGTTGCCTAGGCAGTTTGTGGAATCTCTATCATTGGAAGTTTTTCAGAGCAGATTAAACAAGGACCTGTCAGGTATGGTTTAATTGGTCCTTGATCCTGCCAAGAGTGCAGGGTACAGGACTCAGTGACCTCTCCTGGTCCCTTCCAGTTTCCGTTCCGGTTTCTATGATTCTGTGATTGAGGAGAATCTGAAAACTTCCTTATTCAACAGAAACTATCACACTTCAATCCTCTTTATAGTAAAAGTCAGTCTGTGTTACTTTAAACACTGCATGTAATCTATTAAACCTGAATATGAGGCTAACTTCCTTTGGTGATGTAATATGAACATGGTCAGGATGTCCTAGAGGTTTTCATAAGAGCTCAGAATATTAAGTGCAGATTTGATATGTGTCTCTGACCACAGCTGTCACATGGTGGAATCTCCATCTCTGGAAACATTTAAGGCCTGGTTAGACAAAACCCTGGCTGGGATGACTTGGTCCTGCTTTTAGCAGGGGGTTGGAGTAGATGACCTCACGAGGTCCCTTCCAACCCTATGATTCTATGGTAATGGATTTGAAAAGCTAGGCCCTATTTAGATGCCTAGGAGAAGCTCTGTTGAACAATCTGGCCCAAACTGTGGGTACTGAACTGGTGAAAGTCTAATCCTGAGGTCCTTTGGAAATTAGCCCCAAGCCATCTAGTCCTCCATTTACAATTGAAGGCATAGTGGCATAGAAGTAGACTCAAGATAACAAGCTGAGTCAAGGCTTTAAATATGATTCAGGGACCAAAGGAAACTACTGATTCTAAACACTATAGGCAGCTCAAGATACAAAATATCTGACAGATGTTTGCCAGAGCTCATCATAGGAAAGAAATAAACATTTGTGCTTAAGGTGTAGACAGCTCTATTATCCTGTATACTTAAGATAGTCAGAAACACATCTAGTGTGACTGCTGAAGTGGAAAAGAAAAAGTAACTATGGCTGCATGTTTGCATCCTTTTTAAGCATAACTTTCATTGAATCAGTAAAGGTATGTCTACACTTAGAGCTGAATTCGAATTGATTCCTATCAATCTGAATTCTATTAAGTGCATGGACACACTGGCTTTCCTCAATTTGAACGTTTCACTTCAACGTCAGGGTCAATTCGAACTGAGTAATTCGAACTGACCCAGTGTGGCCATGCCAATTCAAATTTACTGTTAGTTTGAATTAATTTCCAAAGGGATAGCCATGTTAGTCTAGTTCAGCAAAAAGAACAAGGAGTCGTGTGGCACTTAAAGACAGGACTCCTTGTTTTTTTTAGTTTGAATCAGCCACAGCTTGATCTTTCCCTATACAATAGCACCCCCTACCAAATTCGAACTAGCAAGTCCTGTTCATGGACATGCCAATTCGAATTGGATTTTCTAGTGTGGCCATGTCAATTCAAATTGACTGAATTTGAATTAATAATTATTAGTTCGAATTAACTAATTCAAATTAAGTAATTCAAACTGAAACTCTAAGTGTAGACAATAACTTAAGAGTTTGGTGAATGGGCATGATTCATAGAATAGTAACATTAAACTCATAATGTACATAAAGACACAACCCACTTAAGCCAACATCCTAATCCATTTTAAATAACCTACATTCCAAACCCCATCTTGTCTTTCTGTTACACAACTATCTAGAAAAAGTTGTGTGGATCCAAACTTGCCCCCATCTTAGGAGTGAAGCTTTATCCAGGAGTGAAGCTTTATCTGGTTTGTTTTTGAAATAATCCCAGCTGAGAAATTCAGAACTGAAAATGAGCTCTCTTAAAAGTCAGGACGCTGATTGGATCATGGGTTTTATTTCTGTCTCATTGCTGCCTTTGCTGAAAATTATTCATAGTAGAAACACAGGAGCTGAAAGGAAGGCCAAAGAAAATGTTATTTATAGTGTACAAAAATAATTAACTCCACATCATGAAACTTTATGCCCTGTTGCAGTTCTTGTCCCTGTTGGTTCCACATTTAAGCCTTGATATGCATGACTTGAGTATCCAGGCTATGGTGAGTTGTACAGAATCTAAGGGAAACCAAACTCAAAAAATGGTTTCCCCAACTTCAGTCAGTGACTGATAAAACTCAAAGAACTATTGTGATTTGGGTTGGATAAGGACTCACGAATTTCGATACATCTTTCCCTGATCCATAGGGGTGACTTCTCTGGCAGAAGAGTGGAATTTGGTGGCTTAAGGTTTTAATCTTGATTTTCACTTGCTGTTTCTTCCCTGGTTGTACCCTGGACTGGAATGTGAATACCTCATTTTAAGATTGTAGGTTGATTTAGGCTCAAGTTTTTCAGAACAACTTATGCCGCTAAAGTTAATGGGATTTTGGCATCCAAGTCCAACAGGCAGCTTTGAAAAACCAAGACTTAATTTTATTTTATTTGACTAGTATAAGATATCTTTTGAGAGTGACCACTGAACTCAGTTCTCTAATGATACCTCTTTTTTTTTTTTTTTTTTAATGTACCTCTCAGTCTGGAGCATCCCAGAGTGTCTTTTCAAAGGGCTCACTTCAGCACCATCTAAGGTTGAACATGAATTCTGTTTAACAATGTCCAGAAATTCTCCATAACAGTGGAGGACAGATTGTGAAAACAAAATGCACATGTGCTTGGAACAGTGGAAGGAACCTAAACAAGCAGCATGCAAATTCCTGTTAGAATTTTGCCAGGACCCCAGAGGTTCATTCAGAAAGAGCCATGGATATTTGATACTCATGAGTATTCAAGACCTTGATTCTACTGTACATCGAATAGCACTGCAAAATATTAACCCCAGACTGATGCTGGCATCTTTGGCTAGACAATACTGTAGAGAGGTCTACAGAATAAACAAACCACTTACTGCAGCACCTTAGCTATGTTTACACTAGAGGGCTCAGTTAAGTTGACTTAATAAGGCCGACTTAAAGTCAACATTATTAAGTCAACTTAGAGAGAGTCCCCATTTGCTTAAGTCAACTTTATTAGAAAGTTGCCTTATGCCAGGGGACCCATTTAAAGTCAAGTTAATAAAGGTGATTTGAAATGGGTCCCCTGCCTTACGTCAACTTTATAAAATCAACTTAAATGGCTCTCCTGCCTTTGGTTGGCTTTATTAAGTTGACTTTAATGCCCACATTTTGTTAAATCAACTTAATAAAGTTAACTTTAACGGTGAGAGCTATTAAGTCAACTTAAGCAAGCTCTTAAGTCAACTTAATGAACTCCAAATGTGGCCAGGGAGTAGCTTAAGTTGATTTAAGTGTGATTAAGTCAACTTAAGCCTCCAGTGTAGACACAGCCCTTGTTAGTCTCCCGACCGGCTGCTGACCCATTTCTATTTAGCTTGGTGCAATACAAGCATATCGCTGCTCCAAGACTGCAGACATCTTGCTGGTGCTTGATGGATTTTGAATATTTTTTTTCATCTCCCATTGGTATCAAAACCAAATTCCTGCCTAATTACAGCAGAATTCCAGAAAGGTGACTTCTTTTTTCTTTAAGTCTCGTTCTCATTTCTGAGAATAGCCCATCATGACTGGCATGGACTTTCTTTCAATCAGGCAACATATCTCTCAGTCTGAAAAGTCCCATCTCAAAGCAGACATTCACCTCTCATCCCACTTGTATTGCTGCTCCCTCCTGCCCACTCCCTACCCTATCCTGATTCCTCTTGATGCCCAGTGTTGTATCCAGCCTGGTCTCCAGCTCCCTACTAGTCTTTCTCACCTGACCCTCCAGCATCCTTATACTCCCCAAAGTGAGCTGCCCTCCCATGGTGGTCCTCTTTACCCCGTGCTCACCCACAGGCAACCATCTGTCAACCCTCTCAGCTGCAGATTCCTGCTCCATTTCTCAGTGGCCATGATCAGAAGCCTGGCATGATGGGGTGAGTGTACTTTCATTCCTCCCGACCCCCCATGTTCACATGGGAACTGTTTTTCCATGACATGAAAATTCGCTCATTGCATCTGCTAATGGAAGCTGGTTAGGGTGATGTAGTGCAATTTTGTCCCAAAGTATTCAATGAGCGAGTCTCTGATTTCTCCTGGTCCAAGTTTGCTCTGCTTTGGTTGTTTTCTGTTTTTCAGTTATAAGCTGCTGCTGAGAGAGGAGATTCTATGGATCCCATGAAGCTGATTCATGTGATCAAAATTAAAAGATTTCTGTGTTCCCACAGGCAGGTTGGGCTATCAGGTGTGGTAGAAGGGATTCTACACTGAGCCAAATCTTTTCTGTTTGGAAGGGTGATGTTAACCTATTACCACTTCTGGTCCTGAATAGTTAAAGCAGACATCCCATTGGATATGTCTACACTAGAAAATTAGTTCAGATTAAGGAGCCTTAATTCAAACTAGTTTCAACCCTGCCTACACTATGCTTTACTTAGTTTTAACTAAAACATTTTTTATTTTGAAATAACAAAAGCTTAGTTTGAATTAGTTAGTTCGGCTGGTTAGTTTGAACTAATTTGCATATTTAGTTCGAACTAGCACAATGTAGACATGCTAGTTTGAACTAAATAAGTTCGAACTACAGGTTACTTTGAACTAAAGTTAATTCAAATTAAAAAGTTAGTTTGAACTAAAAAAATCATGGCTAGTTCGAACTAAAAGTTTGAACTAAAAAATATGTGCTTAGTTTGAACTACATTCGAACTACTTAGTTTGGACTAACCAAGACTGAACCAAGATTTTAGGAGTAGACATAGCCATAGTTCCTGATGGTAAATGTAAAGTTATTATGGGGGAGGGTGAGGCAAGGGGAAGAACAACCAACCTAGCATTCAGAAGTGAAATAAATGGTGGGAATGGGGCATCAGACAACCAGTACATTAAAACCCAAAGGATTCTTAAAGCCACTTTCTGTAAATCAGGGGTCTCAAACAAGTGACCCTTGGGCCACATGTGGCCCCTACAGCTATTTCCTGTGGCCCGCAACAACACTATCATTATCAATATTTGCAGTATTGTTGTATGAAAATGTTTTGGTGATGTGGCCCTTGAGGTAACGTACTAATCCTCATGCGGCCCTATACTAGTTCTCATGTGGCCCTCGTGGGGGTGATTTGAGTTTGAGACTCCTGCTGTAAATGGAATCCAGAAAGGCTTTTTGCAGGCAGGAGTCATTCCACATCTCTCAGATGGGAGCCCCAGTATTACCATAGTGACCCATGGTTTATCTAGCTTTTTCAGCCCCCATTACCATGGTGTGTGAGCACCTCACAATTGCTAATGTGTTGTAACTCAGAACAACCCCCATATAGCAGGGCTGAGCTGTTGTCTCATTTTAAAGATGGGGCACAGAGATGCCAGCTAACTTGCCTGAGACCACACAGAAAGTTTGTGGTGAAGCAGGGACAGGAACCTGGCTCTCTAACTGTGTGGCCATCACCTCAATTTCTGAACCTTCCTTTAGGACTAGTCCATTAGTCTGTCTCTGACAGTAACCAGCAGCAGGTGCTTCAGAGGAAATGGAAGAACCCCCTTTGTAGACAGATGTGGGTAATCTTCCCCCAGCAAAGATCTCATCCTATCCCTAATAATTAGAGATTGATTGAAATCCCAAAGCCTGTACTTTAACATCCCTTCCAATTTTTTTCTCTACATTAGCTATTTTAGCCATCCATACATTGTGGGCAAAACTATTTCCTTTTGTCAGTTCTGAATTTGTCACCTTTTGATTTAACTAAATGTCCCTTTGTTCTTGTTCTATAAGAACAGGATCTACTTTCTCTGGTCATTATTTTATATACTATCATAATACACCATCTACAAATTTTGCTATTTCACTGCTTAACTCATTCTCAAGATATTAATGGAACTGGTGTCTAAGTCACATCTGTCACACTGGGCAATCAGTGTAGCCAGACATAGACCTCAAGTAGACAAAGCTTTTACCATAATTAATCCCAGTAACATCCCTCACATGACTGCACTCATTCACTGGCATTCCCTGTAGACAGCTGTGATGATTGCCTTGCTCAGAGAAGACCAAATCCTGCTACCATCAGAGAACACCTGTTGGCTTCGCTGGTTGAGGAACAGGCGCAGTGAGCATTAGCTGATGTTCATACATAGCCAGAATCCCACTTCTGTAAAGCAAGCATTGAATTAGCCATATATTTTGACTGCTTCAGTGTATTATTATAAAACTATAGATTTGTTTAATATTAGTGGAGAGAGTATTCATAAGTTTTTGCACATTAAATTTAGTGTGGTACAAGACAGGCTATGAGAATATTTGTGGATCCTATCTATAAGATGGCATTCCTCCTTGTCATAGACAGAATGACTGCACATACACTAAGGACCACAACAAGACTGAATCTCATATCTCCTTCTTGCAACTGATTGGCTATCATAGACTCCTTTGTCCATGCAGAGCCCCGTTGAAGTTACTGGGACTCCATAGGGGTCTGTGCCAGCGGAAAATATTGCAAGCGAGAGCCCTCAATGTGTCAGTTAGCTGGCTGTTGACTTTATGGATATTGATCTATGACATCAGTCTAGGAATTTAGGCTGCACCCCTCACCATCCCTAAGGCATTTGAATGCCTCTATAGATGTGAGAGGCCATATGTTGACTTACCACTGTCCTGTGTGCACACAGAAGGGAAGATGCAAGAAGCCTATCTCACCATGCCCTGCCCCAGGCAAAATTTGACTGCAGTCCCAGTTGCTGTGCTGTCTTGTTCATTTACTCTCTTCTGGTACCCCCTGGGTGGGGCAAGTCATTCATAGGGGGTAAAGGAGAGTAAAAAGGCAGTGAGATTACAACTGATGACTTGTCAAAATTATTGCTTCCAATCATGTTTTGATTTTCCACAGCACCTCTGAAGTGTTCAATGGGTTCTAGGTCTAGAATTAGGCTGGATATCTTGCTAAGTGTCATTAATACTGAACAACTAATAATGTATCTGTTGAGAATTAATGAAGCGTTCAGCCCTGTATAAGACACTAAAGTAAAGACAGAACCTTCCCCAAAGAGCTTCCAGGCTAAAAGCCAGAGACAAGAAACACAAGATGCATTGGAAACTGCTCAGAGGAAGAAGGGAATCTGTACTGGACCAGATTATTCCTTTGCTACACAGGGTATCATTTCATTTTTCAAAATAAAGCCTACACCAGCTGCTGAACAGATCACAGCAAATTAATGTTCTTTCACTACCCTTTTGGAGATGTTGCATTCACACTCTTCTCTCACAGTGCTAATGTATCAGATTGGAATCAAAGACATCTTGCAAACTGTGCTAAAGGCAAGGTAGTGTTTGAAGAAAGTAATGTGCGTAACGTGGCTGGCAGTTAACGTGTCTTTCCTGACCAACCAAAACAGGTAGAAAACTGAAATTGTGCCAAGAGAAATGCTGTGCTCAAGGAGACATGGCAAGGATGCACAGTTTCAGGAGTGTGATAAATATAGTTCATCTCTCTAAGTTATTTACCTGGCCCCCATTACCAGTGTCCCAAAATCTTTAATGTATATTTTCACAAACAACACTATGAAGTTAAAAATGTATTACTTCATTTTACTGACTGCAAAATGAAGCACAAAGTAGAATAAATGTCATGCCTGATTTCAGGCAGGCTTGTGGTGGAGCTAGGAAATGAAACCAGTTTTCCTGAGTACTAGGTCAGTGCCCTATTTACTAGACCACCCTTCCTGACATATAGCCAGTATAATCCAGTCATGTGCTCATGGTTGTATGGACAAGCAGTCATATGGTATAAACCTGATCCTGCTCTTCTTGGCTTACAGGGGCTGAGAGAACTCTCAACGCTGTGTAGGGAGAGCTGCATAGGATAGGTAGGCCTCAGGTGTAGGGTGAAAGACCTGTCAAGGGCCAAGTGCTTCCAGGACTTGATCATTGCTACTATTACGCCGTAACTTCACAGCAGAGTGCCAGACTACAGTTGTAGCATGGCGTTTGGGCACTGTGTTTAAGAGTTCTGACTGGGGGACGGATCATCTTGTCATTACCCAGGAGACAGGGTTTACACCCGTAGTGAAATGGACAAAATGCTCATGATTTACACGGATTGTAGCATAAAGAAGAGACTATCAATATGCTGGTTTTGGAATAATAAAAAGCAGATTAGCTTAGACGTTAGAAGGAAGAAAGTAAAGAATTTTCCTGTACCATGACGGTCATCTAATTGCAAGAGCCAAAAGACTGTTTCTTCAGCTCTATGTTAATGATATGTTCATGGATTCATACATTGTAAAAGCCAAAACAAACAGTTATAGTGACCATCTGCATAGCACAAGCAAAGAACCTCATCCAGTAATTTCTGCTTTAACCTCATACCCTCTTTTTGAATGAGAGTGTATCTTTATAAAGACAGCCAGTCTGATTTCAAACCTTCAAATGACACATAATCCACCACATCAATATCCAAGGTGTACCAATATTTAATTAATCTCGCTTAAAATTCTGTGCTTTAGTTCTATTCTGAATTTGTCTATTTTAGGCTTGCAGCCTGGGGTTCTTTTTATACCTCGTTCTCTTAGATTAAGAGCTGTCTACTATACTCTATTTACAGCATTAGAAAGTAAACATATAAGGCAGAATTTCTGCATTGATCATTTGGGGGAAACGAGAGGAAATAAGGTGAGTCAGTGGGAAACAAATCCAGTTAACCTATGGGTATTCTTTGCAGTCATTTCCCTAAACAGTGATTGGAAAGTTGTCTTAAAGTCAGAAGTACTTACAAAGACCCATGTGGTGTTTCAGCATGTAGAAAATTGAATATGAATATTTCTGTAGTGTGGATAAATGGTTACCAATAATTTGGTACTAATACAATTTCAAAGGCGAAGCAATAGGATAGAGAGGGACACTTTGAGGATGACTATCCTACCAAGGTTTGTCACAGATTAATTGGAAGCATATGGAAAAACAGAACAATGTTTTGACAATGTCAAAAGAAAATCATAGTTTTAAATGAGTTTTTAATAAATTTAACTGAGACAAATCTTCCTGTGTTACCTACTTGGTCAAAATAGGGGAAGCAATATGAAAAAAATTGATGGTGTGGACAACAGTTATTTTTTAAGGCAAACACTGCTTCCTTGTGGCCTTTTTGTGCTAATGGAGTTGCCTGGGAGATGGAATTAGCGTTGTGCATTCAGTATGCAAATATCTCTGAAGCTGCATGCTCAGTGACAGTAGAGAGGGTTTTTTTCCAGCAATGCCTGGATTCCTCATGCAAGGGCTTGGAAATATAACCTCGGTTCAGATGTTTTTGGCAGTTTAGCAATGATGTTGCTGATCCAGGAAAGCTCTTGAGCATACCAATTCATACTGTCTTCTGCCTGCTCATTATTGACTCACAGTGAGCCCTTATCTAAATGTGGAAGTGGGGGTGTGTGTCACTCAGCTGCGCCTGCAAACATCCAGTTTTCTGTAGTCACGAATGTCATGCTTCTTGGGAATATGAACTTTAAGTACATCTTAGTAGAGCCCTGCACAGATGCAAATATGTGAATCCGTATCCGATCTGCATCCACAAGAAATGATCCGCGGATATCAGTATTATATCTGCAGATGCAGATATAATACAGATATCCACATATTTGCAGGACTCTACATCTTAGTATAGTTTGTTGATTTGTTTTTGCCTGTATGGGATATTGGAGCCAGTGTTCTGTGTTCTCAGCCATTTTTTTTATAGTTCTTCCCCTCTTGTTTGGCTACTCTACTTTCTGCTTAAATAGTTGTTTTTTTTTAATTCAACTCTCTTACCTGATCTACACTATACAGTTAGGTTGACACAAGGTAACTTATGTCAACTTACCTCTGTATGTTTCTTCACTTAAATTTGGCTCCTGCTGATGTTAGTGTCCCACTCCACCAACATACCCCTGCCTCTATGAGCACCATGAAGTCATGGTTGATGTACTTGAGTCGATGCAGCGATGGTGCACACTCTGTGTTACTCACTGTTACTGGCCTCCAGGAGTTGTCCCACAATGCTGCACACTGACCACGCTGGTTACTGTAGTGAACTCTGCTGCCCCAGGTTAGGAAGACAAGAAGTCATCCTGCCCCTTTAATGTACCACAAGTTTTTTAAAGCTGGTTGCCCGCTTGGCACATACACCTAGCAGTTCTGCATGAGTGTAACTGCCCAGCTGACCATAACAGCTGCAGGCTGCAGATGTGCTGCAGCCTGGAGCACACAGTAGATCTTGGATCTCCTGGGTCTGTGGGAAGAAGGTGTTGTGCAGGCCCAGCTCCAAACCAGTTGCAGAAATGTGGACATCTATGAGCAGATTGCTTGGGGCATGCAGGAGATGGGCTACATGAAGGACCAGCAGCAGTGCCGTAGGAAAGCCCAGGAACTACAGCAGGCGATAGGAAGGCCAGAAAGGCCAGCAATTGATCTGGTGCTGAGCTGCAAGCCTGCTGCTTTTACAAATTGCTGCAAGCCATCTTTGCTGGAGACCTCCCAAGAGCACTGGTATACATCCAACAAGCCCAAGTCATGGGCTCCTGTAGTGAACAGTGAAGAGCTGAACGAGGAAGGGAAGGAGGAGTGGGGTGGGGGGCATCGACCAGGGGATCCAGCTGTGCAGTGAACCAGAACACATTTTGAACTCTACCACAATTTAGTCACTCCGACCAGTTGAGCATGCATGAGCCTAATGCAAGGGAAGGAACCTCTGGTAAGTATACAGTTTGCGTTGAAATCACAGGGATGTCTTCTTTCCCCTCAAAGTAGAAGAGTGCGTCTGTTGATTTATTCTTTTTTATTTGAGCTACAAGAGGCGGTGGAGCAACCGAGAGAGGTAGAGTTCCTATCTCTTTTCCTCTAGAGTTAGGCAGAGGGAGCCACATCAAGCTGTTTGTTTGTGTTCAGTGGGCTGTCCTGGGAGTCCTTCATAGAGAGTTTAATGCAACTTTCATGGAGGGACTCTGTAGTCCTCTGCCCATAGTTTCTGGGGAGAGTTGTCTTTCTCTTCCACCACAGTAGGACACTTTCTCATCTCACACAGAGATAACTTCAGCAGGCACCACTGAAGTACACAGGCTGGTGGCTGCTGTGCTCTCCCTGCCTCTGATACAGCTAAAATTACCACTGCCTGTGGAAACCAGTGACAGCTCTGGTTTCCTTTGCCCTATACAATGATACTTGTGTCTGTGAGCTATTTTTCCCTTTTTGGCCCAACCCCTTCCAAGCGTCTTCCTCACTGGCTCTGTGCTCTATCAAGCCCAAGGAGAAGTGAGAATGTCATGCTTGTGAACTTTGGGGACCAAGAGAGTTAGTTTCATATCATAAGTTTTGAATTTCATTTTGAATACCCAGACAAAGTTTCCTCTGTGTGTTGCGTATTCAGCTGCTGTCACTGGGGCCTTCAGAATCTCCCCCTCCATGCCATTGGAATGCCTGAACGAGATAAGGAGAAGAAAGAACAGGATTCAGGATGACATTTTTCCAGGAGATCCTGCAAGCCTGTGCTACTTCAGAGGAGATCAGGGCCTGGAGGATCACCCTTGCAGATTGTCTGGTGAAGGAACAAGTAGAGGGGTGGAAGGCCCAGAAGTCTCAGTATTAAGAGGAGAGGAAGATACGTGAAGACATAATGGGACTTTTCAGGCAGCAAAAAGAGATGCTGCAGACTCTGGTAGACCAGCAAGGTTAAACCCAAGCTTGCCACTCTCCGCTACATATTGAGAATTTAATATCAAGATGTTCCTGTACCCTCATCCCACAACATTACATGTGGCATCAAGGTTGCTGTTTTACCTCTACTACTCCAACCTGGGAAACTGGAGCCATTAAAGATGATCACAGTTTCACATATGCTGATGTGTTCCCTTAATTTATTAAGTTTTAAATGCTTTTTAAAATTGCTTTGTTCATGTTACTGAATAAAATTCTACTTTTGGATCTTTCTTTGTTCACAAAATATTTTCTCCAGGGCTGGCCACGTCTGACACACACCAATTTCCTATTACCTCATTTATCATAGAACCACACCTTCATTCGCAAATAAAAATAATAGATTGATTGGCAATATTATATTTTTACACACAAAACAACTATTACATGATTCAAATCGGGCTGCAAAAGCGTTATGCACACTACTCAGGCTCATTCTTAAATTGTTCTTCCAAAGCCTCTTTGCGCTCAATAGCTCCATGCTGAGCTCTTCTAATAGCACTTGTATCAAGCTGTTCAAATTTAGTTGATTTACGCTCCACTTCTGGCCTCTAACCTGGCAGAAACTTTTCTCTCTTTGCTTCACAGATATTATGCAGGACACAGCAGGCAGCTATAACCATTGGGATATTTTTCTCACTGAGACTGAATCTCATGAGAAAATAATAAAAATAATGAAAGTTTGGTGGCACCTTAAAGACTAACAAATTTTTTCAGGCATAAGGTTTTGTGGGCTGCAGCCTATTTCATCAGATGCTTGTTTCTTTGGCTGTGTTCACACGCACAGGGTTATTTCGAAACAAGTTGTGTCGAAACAACTTGTTTCGAAACAAAACCTTATTTCGAAATAACATACTTCGAATTAACAAAATGTTAATTCGAAATAAGAAAAAAAGCGGGAAACGAAATAGCAAGTTCACTGTGTGAACATGCTATTTCGTTACCCCTGGGGGTGAGCCGCCGCTGGCTCACCCTGGAGCCCCAGAAAGGGGGCTGCAGGCACCAGCAGCGGGTGAGCCGCTGCGGGGTGGCTCAGCCCCCCCACCAGAGCTGCCCCCGGACCCCGCCGGCGGGGCGGGGGCTGAGCCCGGGGCCCCGGACCCGCGGGCGGGGTCGGGGGAGCAGCCCGGGCTGCCGGCTCAGCCCCGCGCCCCGGACCCGCCGGCGGGGTCGGAGGAGCAGCCCGGGCTGCCGGCTGAGCCCGGTGCCCCGGACCCGCTGGCGGGGTCGGGGGAGAACCCCAGGTCTGAGCCCCGCCGGTGCCTGCAGAGCCGGGCTGCGGGCACCGGCGGCGGGCTTCAGCGCAGCCCAGCGCTGCTCCCCGCCGGCTTAAAACACAGCCTTTGGTTGTTTCGAAATAAGAAACGCCACGTTCACACGATGTACAGTTGTTTCGAAACAACGGGTTCCATTGTTTTGAAACAACTTAAACCCCTTTTGGTGGTGAAACAACATTGTTTCGAAATGATTGTTTCAAAACAATCCCGTCAGAACATGTTATTTTGAAACGACGGTGACTCATTTCAAAATAACTGTTGTCTGAACATGCTATTTCACTTTGAGCTTTTTTCCTTAATTCAAATTAACATTTTCTTCATTCAAATTAACTTATTTCAAAATAATGCCTTATTTCGATACAAGTTGTTTCGAAACAACTTGTATTGAAATAACCCTGTGTGTGTGAACATAGCCTTTGGCTCAGAATTGTTGCTTCACCATCTCCAGCTGCTCTGTGAACACTGGCAACAACCCTGAAATGCTTCCATGTGCCACAGGCAATCTACTCTCCAAGAAAGTGTTTCCTTCCCCACAACTACTCTTGTAGTTGTGGGGAAGAGAATGCTGCAGGATCATGTGCCTTGTTTCCAACACAAGGCAATTGTGCAGTGTTATACGGGCTCCATGTTTTTGTGAGCTAGCAAGGAGGGATGCATAGGTCAGAGAGAATTTTGAAAAGAATGTATAAAATATTATGGACTACAGCTAAAATTATAAGATGGAGAATACTGTATTGTGGGAAGTTGAGCCCATGCTGCCAGTCATCTCTGTGGGCTTATTTCAGCTCCAAAATGTGACATTGCAAAAACTTCCTAAAATACCTTGCATTGGATGGTGGCAAGTTGCGCAGTGGGATATCTACCCATAGCACACAGCATGCTGCATCAATACAAGTCCTCCTGGTGGAGGCACACAGGGCCAACACATGTCATCACACTCATGAGCGATGTAATAACTGTGGTGGTGGCTGTGTGCTGACATAACTTAGGTCAACATAATTTTGTAGTATAAACAGGGCCTCTGAGGAGTAACATTATTTTTAAAAAGTCAAAGCATCAGACCTGAACTGGACCTACATGAGGAGCATGTCCTAAATATATGTAATTTTCACCTGTGAATAGTGCAAGTTTTTAGCTTGAAATAGATAATGTCAGCCCTGAAAAGCAATGAAGCTCGACTGATAGGGGTAATGAGGCACAGAACCCCAAAGGATGGCCAACCTGTATCAGAACAGACGGTGACAAGAGAAAAGCAGAGTAAGCTAGCCTGGGACTTTGGAAATTCTTGATCAGCATTTCTACTGAAACTTATAAGGAGGAGACTGTTAAATTAAGGCACTAAGAAGATTTACTGAATTCAGAAGACTTCCAGTGATGGTAGGTAGCTCATTATTTTGCCCTTTGATCTCTGCTGTTTTTCTTCTGTTTAAATATATGTAGCCAAGAGGAAAATATATCTTTATTCTTCATAGCACTTACCGGTTGTCATTGGAAATTAATGTTCAGCATAACCAGTGGATATATTTTTTGGTTCTTTGTATGCTAGATGGTGAGAAATGAAGAATCTGTGAAGAACTGGACCTTTATACCTGCGTGATGAACAGAAATTCATGCTGCAATAATTCTTTATTGTCAGAAAATGATTCTGTATGGTGATGTTTTTGATTGTAGTGTTTTATTTATTATTATTATTTTGTGCTCTGTGTTGTTTGGTACAGATCATCTTGACATTGGGATTAAATAACAGCAATTGGAGTGAAAATTGGAATATCAGTCCTGGAGTTCAGCAAGTAAGCAGGTCAGCTTCTGATCTCAGTTATACCAGTGTAAAAATCCAACTGACTCTTGAGATGAGAAACTGCCCCTTGCTGTGAAGACTGGGACTCATGGTTATCTCTAGTACCTAAGAACTGGAGCTGGGCTAGATGTCCCTTTAGCAACATCTAGAAATAATCAGGACAGTCCTTATGTAAAAGAATAAATGGGCACAAAACTGACATCAGAAATCACAACACACACACACTAAAAAACCCAGTTGCTGAGTATTTCCATCTTCCTAATCACTCCCTTGATGATTTATTAATGATAGTCCTCAAGAAAATCAATGGGACATTAAGACTTCAAAGAGAAACAGCCGAGATAGCAGTACCGTTGGCCATTATCTTTGAAAACTCATGGTGAACAGGGGAGGTGCCAGAGGACTGGAAAAAAGCAAATATAGTACCT
>ML681998.1:40908957-40926494 GCA_007922195.1 Podocnemis expansa | reverse complement strand
ACACACACACACACACACACACACACACACACACACACACACACACACACACACACACACACACACACACACAAATGAAGCAAGAAATTTCCTCTCTCTCTCTGTGAAGGGAGATGAAGCAAGAAAGTCAAAACGCAGCATTTCAACATTCTGAAAATGGAAAAAGAACGTCAAAACAATTTTTTCAACTTTTTCCCATTGACCATCACATCAGAATCAACATGTTTCCACAGAACACTTTAACTTTGATGGAACTGCATTTTCTAATGGAAAGTTGTTCTATCAACAATTTTTCGACCTGTTCTAACCTGGAGAAAATCATTTAAGTTCTGTGAAAGAGAAATGACCCTTGTTCCCCTTAGCCAAGTGCTTTGAGTAGATAGAGAGAGAGAGAGAGAAAGAGAAAGAGATTACAAAGTAAGTTTAAAATCAGTTTCCATATATAGTCTCAATCTAAACTTCAGACCTAATATGGTGTCATTAAACACTGTTTATAAATAACAGCCCAGTCATTTTGAATTAGCATTACACGAGATATCAGTAAGCATAAAATAATATTAAATAGACCACTCCTGCAAAACTGTTGTGTGGCAAAACTGTTGTGTGTCAAACCAAAAGCTGAGCTGAAGTGGAGTTTCCACTAAATTAGTTGAAATTTACATACTTCTGCTTGTATGAGCTAGTTCATACACAATAGTGGAACCATGTTTTCCTGGGACTCTTGTCATGTAGACTAAAAAAGGGAGGTGTCCTGTGACATTTAGGCTATGTCTACACACACATCATGATTTTGAAATAAGTATTTCAAAAATGAGTTATTTCAAAATAAACTCCTTATTTCAAAATAAGTTAATTCGAATTAAGGGAAAGCCTGCTATCAAAACGGCTGTTATTTTGAAATGGTTATTTCAAAATAAGGCCATTTGGACATGTTGTTTCAAAACAGTTGTTTCGACACGATGGTGTTGTTTCGAAACAACATGTCCAAACGGCCTTATTTTGAAATAACCATTTCAAAATAACAGCCATTTCAAAATGAATGGGGTTTAAGCTGTTTCGAAATGACGGTTCTTATTTTGAAATGACGGATCCTGTCATTTCAAACTAAGAAAACATCATGTGGCAAGATGTGTAGACATACCCTTAAAGACTAACAAATTTATTTACCACATAAGCTTTCATGGGGGAAAATCCCACTTCATTAGACGCTTTGAAGATGGGGAAACTTACACAATGGAAGGAAAATAAATGCAGGGGAATGTAAGTCATGGAATCAGGTTGCACCATATATTACAGTAAGACCTGGTCCCATGACTTACTTTCCGCTGCATTTATTTTCCTTCCATTCCGTAAGTTCCCTCATCTTCAAAACATCTGATAAAGTGGGATTTTCTCCCATGAAAGCTCATGCAATAAATAAATGTGTTAGTCTTTAAAAGTGCCACAGGCCTCCTTGTTTTGCTAAACTAGACCAACATGGCTGTCTCTCTGGAACTTATCATATAGCTGTTTGCCAGCTGTAAGGCGTGTTTGGAAGTTTGAGACACGGCAGTGGTCTGTTTTTATGGACAGCTGCAAAAGGGGCAGACATTGCTTTGTAGCGATCTCTTTCAAGTTGACAGCAACTTCATTTTCCTCATGCTCGTGGATGCCATTTTAAATTAAACTTCATGTCAATGCTAGACAACTCAGACATATTTCAACAGAGCTTCATTAATTCAACTGTAAGCAGAATAACCTCTCCTATCATGTAACATAAGATTGTAGACACCATAAAGAATGTGAGGTATTTGGATCCAAAAAATGCAATTATTCTGTTCAAAGGGATTATAGCCTGTGTGGAAGAACGCTTATGTAGAGTTAAGGCCAGATTCTTATTCCAAGCATAAATCCAGAGCAATTTGAGTGAAACCAGTTGGTTTCAACAGTGTCACTACACTCACACCATGCATTTCATCTGCTCACAGCTTGGGGTATCCCCCACCGTGAATAACCCCAAAAATCATTCTTGAGGGTGGGGGCAGGGTTTGGCCTCCTTTTCTAATGGAACGGTTGCTCAATTCTGCCTTCAAACCCTGCAGATGTCACAGAAATCAAGACGATGCCAAGCTGCTTCAAAGTTTAACACCATGTCTTCCCCATCCTCTGGTAGTTTTGCTATGAGAGCTTTTCCTGGCCAAAGCTGTGCTTGGATTCTGTTTCTATTGCTTTCACAGTCAGGCGAGGCTCTGTGGAAAATGTAATACAAGTCAGGACTACATTTATGGTTTCTGCCTAATTTCTGTGGGGTTGGTTTGTAGAAGAGGGAAAAGGAGAGTAATGTTGTGAGCACCCCCACCACTGTAACCAGTCTCCCAACATAGTTATGATCATGAATCCCTCCACAAGGTTTCTCACTTCTTCCTGGGGAGTCTTCTCCAGGGGCCAGGAAGGGGAAATGATGCCATGCAGAGTCCCTTCTTGGTCCATGTGAGTCAAAGGAAATCAGTGCAAAGAGGAGTGGGTGGGTGATGTTCTGTGGCCTGTATTGTACAGGAGGTCAGACAAGACCATCTATATTAGTCCTATTTGACCTTAGAGTCTATGAGGATCAAGCAATAATAACCTAGACGCATAACACTGTGTGTGATATTTTCAGTTCCATAAGGCTACACCACAAGAGCAGAAGCCACAGAAAATATTTTCTCTTGTCATAAGAATATTTAAAAAAAACACACGGCAAAGCACACAACTATTGTCCTGCTAGCCAATTTTTAAAGTTTTCATTTTTCTCAACAATTGTATGGATTCTTTGCTGACATCTAGCTACAATCTAGTTGAGCTTGTTCAGAGTAAAGTCATGAAAAAAATCAATACAAAAACCAGACAGGGCATTTCGTGGCAAAAGGTGGAGCTGCTTGTCTTTCATTTCTTTGAAAAAACAAAGGAGTTCTTTATTTGCTTTTCATTCTGCACTGTGATAGACAGCAACAGCAACTCAACTTGCAGTGAAGAGTGCTCATATAATGGTGCTGACTTGTGAGAAAAAGACTTCTCGCTGTGGGCTTTGTCTACACTGCAAGCTAGGGGAAAGAGGCTCTCACACATATGTGCTTACTTGCACTACCTCTCATCAAGGTATTATGAGTATAAATAGCAGGGTAGGTGTGGTAACCTAAAACTGGTCAGTATGTACTTAGCATAACTCACTATCGTCTCACTATTGCTATCAGTGCTTTTTCAGGTGTACTGCTATTTGTCCTTGTGCTACTCTGATGAGCAGAGGACTCACAGTGCTAGATTGCAACGTGGACATAGCCTATGATGACTCCACTGTATGCTGTGGAAATGGGAATTCTTTTCTCCTTTATGCTGAAGTAAATTGGGGGGAGATTCATAGCCAATGTAATGTATGCTAACTGTTGATGTATCCCCAGAAGTTGGGCTGGTAAAGTCAATAGCATTACATTGTTATGAATCCGGGTGGCACGTAAAGTGAAGACCACATTCTGCTAGTTATGTAAATTGTGCTTAAAAGTGTTTTTAATGAACCTAGACTGATAAAATATGCTATACTATTGTCCTGGACTTTCTTTTGTTGTTAGTTTAAAGTTAACAGATTGTTTTCATTCATGCATCTAATATTTGCTGGGACTTTTCATTTAATGAGGTCTGAAGAATCATATGCTATAACTTCTGACCATTTCATAGTGGAGTGCCATGATCTGCCTGGTCCCATCTCTAATAGTGGCTAGTACCAGATTTATTAAAGGAAATATAACTGCCATCCCGTAATGCATAACTGTACAATAACCTACCCATAGAGAACATTTTTCTAAGGTAGTTTGAGGTTTGCTTCTGTGCTCAAAGATTGAGGTTTATACCCTTCATGCATTCTTAGCTTAGCTACTGATAGCTTCATGACATTCTTTTCTAACAGTAATTTATCATTGTGTAACAGGAGAGCAGGTACTACATGTGTACTATGCCTCTGATGGCAGAGAGGCTAAAAAAATCCTAACCAGTGATAGGAAAAAAAATCCCACAAAGAAGTAGGAAGCCAGTGAACTTGAAAAAAGACCAGATTATTTTAAAACTCAAAACTGAGATGTTTCTAATATTCAAATTCTTCACCCATAATAACCCTATGACAGGTCTAACTTACTACTGGAGACACCATATTTTTGTTTCTGTGGCAGTGGGCTAAAAATTATCCCTCAAATGTTTCTGATCACTCCACAAGCAGTAGGAGATGGCTAATCAGCTGCGCTCTATGCACTGTGAGTTCCTCAGCTACATTATAGCACTGAAGGACAAAGAAGTAGTTTCATCCAGTTCTGATGTTCTGTTTCATTTACACTGTTGGAAAGAATCTGTCTGGATGCTGCTATGAGGTTACATATTTGGAGATTCTTTCTGATTAAAAACCTGAATCCCCCTACCCAGGTACAGAAATTACTAGGACATCAAGATAGGATGGTGGAGTGAGAAAGAGATACTGAATAACAGAGCCCTCCAATGAGATGAAATCATTGCATACATTTAATATTAAAAAGGAGAAAACATGAGGATTAATGAAACAATGTCAGCATCCCAACAGGGCCCCAAAGACCTTTCTAAGTCAAATTAGCTGCAGATGATCCATTTATATCTGTAAGGTAAGTAGTTTGGTACCTCAATGTGAAGCCCATGTTAGTTGAAGCTATACTGATGTAATTACAACCAAAGATAGGATAATGGCTAAAACTAAAGCAAAAATCTTCAGATCATTGGTGTGTTGTTTCGAAATAAGAAACGCCACATTCATACGATGTACCGTTGTTTCGAAACAACTTAAACCCCATTTGGTGATGAAACAATGTTGTTTCAAAATGATTGTTTCAAAACAATCCCGTCAGAACATGTTGTTTCAAAACAACGATGACTCGTTTCAAAATAACTGTTGTCCGAATATGCTATTTCGCTTTGAGCTTTTTTCTTAATTTGAATTAACATATTCTTAATTCGAATTAACGTGTTTCAAAATAAGGCGTTATTTCGATACAAGTTGTTTTGAAACAACTTGTATCGAAATAACCCCCTGTGTGTGAACGTAGCCATTGTCTTCAGGGTTCGGTGAGGACAGGACCCATGGAATTCAAACTATCTGGCCCTGGTGGAATTCATCTGAAATGCACGTTCACCTTTGGTATTCACTTTCATCACCAGGTTCTTTCAGAAATGGGATGATTTTAGTTGGTTTTGATCCTGCTTTTAGTAGAGGGTTGGACTAGCTGACCTCTGAAAGTCCCTTCCAAACCTGATCTTCTATGATTCTATGAGAACATAAACATGGCCATACTCGATCAGACTAATGGTCCATGTAGCCCAGTATCCTGTTTTCTTACAAGGTTAATGCCACCGTCTTCAAAGGGAATGAACAGAACAGGATAATCATCAAGTTGCTATGTCAGAAATCTCACTGTGCTAAGCCTCATTATCCAAAATATCAATACAAACTTGAGATCACCAGTGGAATTACTGTAAGGAGGGAAAATCTACTACAAAACCCATCAGAAGACACCCACTTGGATCAGGAGCCCTTAAAAAAAACAAAAACAATGGCCACGTGTAAACTCCATTTTTTTACAACAAGAGGAAAGAATGAAAACCATCAAACCTCCATTTACTTATGTCCAGTGCTCCATGACAAAAGAAGCATCAGCCAAGCAAGATGTGAACCAGGGCTGTAAGCAAGGACTCTGCCTACTGTAAGAACTCAGCCTTCTTCTAGGCACCCGCTAAATAAGAAAACATTCACCTCATCATGGATGACATCAGCATTTGGCACTCAACCGATTGGTCCTATGCAATAGGTACTTGAACTCATGGTTTAGTTATCCCATGGTAACCCGCTCTTCTGACTTCCTGTTCTTAGTTCAAAGTCTAACTTTCACAATGTAAACTGCCTCCTCATGGCTAAACCCTGTTGTGCCTTGTGAAGTATTTAATTTGCAAGATGTTTTCTATGTTTATTGAACAAAATCAATAAAAAGTTTTGCAAAAACAAAATATGTACTTACAATTCCTGTTTTGAGTGGGGATTATCTGTTGGTACTAAAATACTGGTCTGGCTTGCACTTTGCAGTGCCAGAGACTGTGCATGAAACTCAGCTGCAGCTCGTGTCTGTCAATAAGAGTAAAAGAGGCAGAGTGGCAAACCTGGAGCCTCCCATTCATTGTCTGTTTAGTAAAGTCACAGTGTTCACAGAACACGGATGTGTGGGAAGGGGGCTGCCAAGAACTTTTGTTAAAGTTTTACCATCAGTTGAAGGGATGTTGGTGTCATTTTCCTGCCCTTGGAGAAATTCATTGCATCACTGGATACTGTAAAATCATTCCTAGCAGAGAATAAAAATTTGCCTCTGGGACTCATAAAAATACTTCCAAAGAGCAAATTTTCTTTTTGTAATAAATCAGCTTGTGCCAAAGGGCAGATTTTCTTTTTCTTTTTAAATGTGTTTTCAGGGTAGGAGACCATCAGCTTCATCTAGCATATTTTCTCATACACACTTAAAAACTGCATGGTGCTATCAATAACATCAGTAGACTTCTCAGGGAATGAAACAAACATGACCAGTCAATTCACTTAACACAACCTTGTATAGCCTTTCTCCATCTTCATTATGAGCAAGTGTTCCTATTTAAACAGTGCAACAAGTGAAAAACCACTTTCTGGAACGAGACATAGGATTTACTAAAATCCAATGGGGAACTTTGTGTGAAAAACTTTTGCTAATATAATAGTGCAAAGCAAGCCAAACCTTATCAAATGGATATTGCATTTGTGCATTAACATCTAAATCAAACAAAGAAACAAATGTAACAACAGTGGTAGGCACTAATATTTCAGCCAGCATCAAAGCTGTGCTCCACTTAATCAGATCTATAAAAAGAGGTGTGGAAGAGTGAGAAGCTGCCATCTAGGATCTGGCATATTTCAGTCTAAGGGACAAAAATGTGAACCAAGTAGATCATTGCAAGGCTGTAGAACGGTGGTTCCCAACCTTTGAGGCTCGAGGGCCACAGACATTATTTTTACAGCCATGAAGAGTGACCAGACTCCGCCAGCACCCCTCTTCAACCTGCAGCCCCTGCCTCCACTGCAGCCAGATGGAAGGAGTTCAGTGAAGGGGCTGACTCCTTGCTGATCTCAAGTCTCTCTGGCTGCAGCAGAGAAAGTGCACGCATCCTGTAGCCCTGTGTGCTTCACCTGGGTCACTAGGCAGTGGTTTCCCTTCTTTAGCCAGGAGGATGGAAGATCAGTGGTCCCCTCCCTCCGGCTCCAGCAGGGACCCCCAGCACCTACGGACTTAGGCACAGTGCTTTGCACTCTGCTGGAGCTGGGGGGACCTCTGGCTTCGTCAGGGACCCCAGCACCTGTGGGCTGACATGGAGCATTTTGCTGTGCTCCCTGCTATGGACCAGGGGAGGGGAGCACTGCTCTCCCATCCTCTTGGCTGCAACAAGGAGCCTGTAGCAGTCTTTTGGCACTGCAGAAATGCGCTCCACCTGTGTTTTTAGGCAGCAACTCCCTTCTGCAGTTAGTAGGAAGGGAGCTGCAGGCCACTTCTGACCCCTGGGCCAAAGGTTGGGCACCACTACTATAGGAGGCAGTGCAGTATCACAACTGCATTAAGTCTAAATGAATCTGGAGATTATGAATAGACCTTAATCATATTGGCCTGGGAATGTGTCAAGCTGAGACATACAGTACAGATGCTCAAATATATAAATGAGAATGGAAACATTATTACCCTAAAGTTTGTGGATCAAAATTTTCATTCTAGCCTGTATCTGTTACCATTTAGTCCACACACTTATCTAAACACCTAGTTCCACCAATTACTAAATAATGTGGACTGAGCTTTTCAAACCTGCATCAAGGAACTGGATATCCAATGCCCATTACAATTAATAAGAACGAGGTGTCCTAATCCTGTAAAAATGTCTGTGTTAGGCTGCCAGTGATCTTCTGAATGTCTGGGTGCAAAACTGTCAAGAGCCTTTAAATCCTCCATCAAGTGGAGCCTGGATATTGAAAATGTCATTTATAATGAAATAGAATAAAATTTTCCATCCTCTTGGTGCAGCACAATTTACAAAGCTGCAGTTCCTGTTATACTGAACTTTGGTTTATAAATGATCCTCTCTGAAAAACTCAGTAGGAATTCTATCAGCTTATTCCTTAGTGTTATGCCAAATAGAAGTTAGCATGGATTGAATGGAGCCCCTCCTATCTGAAAACCTGAGCTCATTTAAAGATCTCCCAAACTGTGCAGTGTCCCCCTCCCCTTTTTGTTGGTCTCACGCAGGCTTGGTTTTTTTCAACATTTAGCACAATGAACTTGTCAATCTTTCCCAAGTGCTCAGACTAGTTCAGAGTTATATTTCTTCTAGGATGCCCGCAGGCAACCATTAAAGAGTCACCTGTGTACTACCCTCCGGTTACCTTTATGATTCAAAAGATCAACCCTTGCGTGATGGAGCTGTGTAAATTTTTTCAGCAGTGTCTCTGTGTTAATCAAAGAAGAAATTCAAGAAAAGAAGCCATGAGGTAAATCTAGTCTTCTTTTACCTTCTGGGGGATGTTCTGTATTGCTCTCTCAGAGGACAGTTTCAGATCACCAGCTGCTAGTTTTGAAAAGCCGGCCACACAAGACTTTACAATCGAACAGGACAGATTATAGGGCAGCAGCTTCCCCACCCTCTTGTGACTGGGATTTACATGAGGGACAAAAGGAAGTCTTAGAAGAGGGCATGTCTCTCAGCATCATTCAGTGAGTCATTTGAAATAAAGATAACTTGGATGCAGTGTTCACATGAGCCTGGAAGGCCTCATTGCCTGGAAGGACTATTTGGTGACCTGGGGCAAAGGTCTTTTGGCAGGTTGATTTTGTGGCCAGATTCCCAGCTTGCCACAGCATCCTAGAAAGAGGGAAAAGTCACCTGTTTACTCCCCTGCTCCTGGAGCTGCTTCCAACCCTCCTAGCTCTGCTCGACTGCCTACATCCAAGAAGAGTGATGGCATTCAAGGACAAGGATCTTTCCTCGAGCCTGGGGGAGGCAGGACTCCTGAGCTCTATTCTCCCGCTGAGCTGCTGAGTGATGTTGGGCGTAAAGCTGGGAATAAAGCCCAGGAGTGGATGATAACCTAATGGTGTGCTTCAGTTTCCCCATTAGTAAAATGACGATATTAATACTTAGCTACCTCATGGGGAGTTGGGGATGGGTGGTGAGGAATTGTAAAAAATACCCTGGTTGGACACTGTTGTCTATATCCCGCACAGGATCATCACTGAGGACAAGTTTTTATTGATGGTGGCAAATTTACTGCCATCAGTTTGATCTTTCCAGATTGATCGAGCAGTCAGAGAAGACCTGCTCAATAGATTGGGAAACCAATTCAGTATGTCCCACCCCCCCAAAAAAGAGTAGCTCTGCATTGAAGGGTGCGCATTTCAATGCAATGGGGTCAGCAGGCATTAGGAAGTAGCAGGGAGATTTGTAAGTTATTTTATGTAACTTATGTAATGCTCTTCGACTGCCTCCTAATTCAACAGTGAGAGTAGACCAGGCCTGAGGCTCATAGCAGGAATCCCAAGGAACGTATATGGGAGTAGTTTTAAAATCAGCACAGAGAATCCTTCCTATGACTCAACCAGAAGGAGCTTATAGTGGCACATGAAAGTCACTCTGCAAACTGGAAAAATGTGCCTCTCTGATTGCTCTCCAGCTCCCCTTGGGATGGCCTCAGGCTGTTACTTACCCTGCAGTGTACTACAAGAGAGGAGACTCCTCTTTCACTGGTGTAAACTGGAGAAGAGGAGCATTTCAGAGTTCTCAGTTCTCTGAAAACTCAGTAACACTGGCTCACAACTTCAGGTGAAAATGCTGCTGAAGAAAACTATCCAGCACTGTTCATCCCCTCTTGATGTGACTGGTTTAGGTGGTTATTTCCTATAAAACTTAGTAGCGTGACTATAGATACAGGAAAAATATAGTAGAGCTTGCAGGCCACAAAGGTAAAAAGTCAAATTTTATCCCTCCTGTCAGAGAGCAAAATCCTACTGTAGTCTGTGAAATTATACTGGCATTGAACATAAACAACAGAGCTGGTTGAAATTTTTTTCATTAATTTTATTTTTGGAGTTTACATTGTCAGAAGTTTTTGTTTCTTATGAGAAATCTCAAAAAAGAATTCAAATTTTAATATTTTCACAAAAACTCCTATGAAGCTGGACACTTTTTGGAAAGCAGAAACGAGAGTCCTATGACACCTTAAAGACTAAGGTTATGTCTACACTGGGAATTTAGTTCAAATTAAGGAGGATTAATTCAAACTAAATTAGTGCATGTCCACACTGGCTTTCATCAGTTCGACCTAAGGAATTCCTTAGTTCAAACTAAAGAAAGCTTACTTCAGAATAGTAAAACCTGCCTTTAATTCAAACTAACAGTTAGTTCAAACCTATTATTTCAGACTAACCCAGTGTAGACACATTAGTTCAAACTAACTGTTAGTTCAAATTAAATGTGGTTCGACCTTCTTCCTCCCAAGGTGCATAGCACCAGGAAGGAAGTGCCATCCTCTTTTTATGGGATTGGGTGATGGGAGGGTCCTTCTTGGATGCCATGTTGCCAAACTTTTCAGCGTGCCCTCTCCCCCCCTCAAGCTGAACTAGCAAGTCCTGTTCATGGACATGCTAGCTCAATTTAGGTTTCCAGCATGGACATGCTAGTTCAAACTAAGTTAGTTTGAATTAATCAAAATTAGTTCTCACTAATTAATTCGAACTAACATAGTTTGAACTAGCATGCTTAAGTGTAGACATAGCCTAACAGATTTCTTCAGAAATAAGCTTTCATGCACTCCCACCCACTTCGTCAGATGCATCAGATTGCATCTGATGAAGTGGGTTGGAGCCCATGAACCCTTATGCCCAAAGAAATCTGTTAGTCTTTAAGGTGTCACAGGCCTCTTGTTGTTTTTACTCTCCAACACACTAACACAGCTACCCCCTGGAAACTTTTCGGGAAGACATACATTTAGTCAACAGTCATTTTCCATTACAAAAATGGCTCACTGGAAATTTTTCAAATATCTTTATTGTCCAGCAACAGGTCCAGCATGGTCTGACCACGGCTCAATGTCAGGAGCCGATCTATCTAGTTCATTGTGTTCTTGGGCTGATGTTAACTCCAGCCATACACCAGAAATCAATGAGCATCATGTTCCTGATATGATGGGTATAAACCTGAGGCAGTAACAACTCTGGTTGTTACGTAATGTGCGAGACCACTGGAAATCTCAGCTTCTGACCTGATGTTGAACCAGCACTGTAGTACATATTTCAATATACTTCTCACCAGCAGGGGTGTTCCCCCAAGAATTAAAGAAAGGAAAAATGAGATGCAAAGCAGCTGGTGTATTTGCAATAGAAATATTCTATTGGAAAGAAAAGTGCTGCTTAAGTTGATTCTGGGAAACCATTGCCTTGAAAGGTCAAGGCATGCCTTGTATTTGCTTTTTGAGATATTGGACTCATTGTTCCCCTTCCTCTCTTTTTAATTTGCTATTCTCCTTTCCAAGTTTCCTTTTTATGCCCAGAATATCCCTTTTGTTAGCTGTACTAAATTCTTTCTTTGTTCCAAGAGGGCTTTGAGCTCTACATGTAGCTGGGTAACCTAGGGCAATCAATCATGTTTAGACTACAGTACTAAATGGATGTCAGGCTGGGTGGTGGGAAGGGGAAGAGGCATCATTTTGCCTATAGCTTATAAAGGTGATGTGTTTGTGAAAAAATAGATACTTGAACGCCCAAGCAGGAAGCTATCTCATACCAATAGCAGAGCCACTTGTTTCCCAGAAAGTACATCAACTAAATGCAGAGTCACATTGATGGGAGTAAAGAGGAATTGAAGGAGGACAATATGTTCAGTGACAGGAGGTTTTGTCTGGTTTCCTGCTTCCATAGGGTACGTCTACACTATGTGTTTAAGTCGACTTAAGGGCCCTTAAGTCGACTTAAACAGAGCCCTGTCTATGCTGCAGGGCAATAAAGTCAACTTTAGGGTCCAGTAAAGTCGACTTTATAAGCTCTACTTATAAAGTCGACTTTACAGTTAAGTCGACTTTGTAAAGTCGACTTAAGGCAATGTGGACTAACTAAGTCGACTTAATAAAGTTGACTTAGTGCACTGGGACCATTAATTCGACTTTATTAAGTCAAATTAAGCCAGGACACCCATTTAAAGTCGACTTTATAAAGTCGACTTAATGTAGTGTAGCCTTACTAAGTCGACTTAATAAGGTCTCCTTAAAGTTGACTTTAAGTAGACTTTATTAAGTCAACTTAATAAAATCGACTTTGCTTTTATAGTGTAGACATACCCATACAGCCCTCAAGGCTTCTACATGTAGCTGGCACCTCTCAGCACTCTTGTCATGCCACCTTCAGGTTGTTGTTCTGTTAAACTTTTGCAGTAAAAATGGCTCTTTGAAGTATGCTTTAGCAATCAGATTTTCAAAAGCACGCAGCATTGCCCCTAGAGGGTGTAATGATAAAATTGCCATTGACTTCACCGGGTATGTCTACACTGGAGGCTCTCTTAAGTTGACTTAAGAAGGTTGACTTTAAGTTGACCTTGTTAAGTTGATTTAGAGTATCCACCTTCAAAATGCCTGTAGACTGCCCATGTCCACACTGGCAGCTGCTAGGTCGACTTAATCCTTAAGTTGACCTTACTAAGTCAACTTAACGGCTACTCCCCATCTACATGGGCTTAAGTTGATTTAAGAAGGTCAACCAAAGTGTTAAGTTGAGCTTAAGAGGTGGTGTTATTAAGTTGACTTAAGGAAGTACTTAAATTGACTTTATCCCAAAGTGGATGGAGCTTCCCTTAGGTGAACTTAAGGAAGGTTAAGTCAACCTAAGGCTCCAGTGTAGATGTACCCACTGAAAATAGACTTAGGGAAATGTTAAGTCCTTTAAAAAAAATCCTACCCTAAAAACTCACATGTTTTAATAACTTTAGAGCTACTGATAAATGTTAAAAATATACACCCCTAAGTATTTTGAAAATATATCTTCAGGAGTATTCTATTCCTGCATTGTTCTGGTCCTATTAATCCTTATTCCTGAGAGGAATGTGGACAAGAACTTCTTACACAGGAGTCTGCATACTAGATTGGTGGCCCTGAGAGTAGTCAGTTTTGAAAGCTTAAGAATTTGAGATGGAAAAAAATCTTGAGCTAACTAAATTAAGAACCACCCATGTGGAAATGTGAGATGGAAAAATAGAAAGGAAGAAAAGAGATTTAGAAAATACCCGTTATTGTTGTAGAGAAGTGGTGCTGTAGTGCTGTTGGTACCAGAATATTAAAGAAACAAGGTGAATGAGGTAGTAGGACCAACTTCTTATTGGACCAACTTCTGTCAGTATAAGAGATGCGCTTTTGAGATACACAGAAAACTTGTCTTTTAGAAGTTGCTCCAATAAAAGATAATAGCTTAGATCTCTAGTTGGAAAATATGTCATATTCCATCATGACCCTATTTTTAAGCTCACTGAAATCAATAGGAGTCTTTCAATGGCCTTTAGATCTGTCGCTATATTCAAATATGTTGGAGGCAACCCTGTGCAAGTGGCACTGGGCAAGCATCCTTGATGAAGCTGTACTTGTAACATGGAGGATAGTGAGCTGAGCTTCAGCTGATGTGACTCAACATCACCCCATTGACTCTGTGGGATTTAGTATGTACAGATTCAAAGAGGTAGCCATGTTAGTTTAGTTCAGAAAAAGAAGCAAGGAGTCCTGTGGCACTTAAAGATTAACAGATTATTTGTCACGAGCTTTTGTGGGAGAAAATCCCACTTCGTCAGATGCTTTGAAGATGGGGAAACTTACAGAATGGGATGAAAATAAATGCAGGGGAGTGTAAGGCAGGGGATTAGGTCATACAGGGACAGCTAATCAGAGCAGTTGTTAAGATTCAAACACTGGGAAACAGCACATGGAGGAGGATGAAGTCAAATTACCTGTTGTAATGGGAAAAGAATCCATAGTCATGACTTAATCCTTTTTTCACCCAATCAAATCTTCAGATCAATTCTAATTCATCTGTTTCCTCTTTGACATCTTGGTGTCCCATTGACTTTCTTGAGCACAGTCATTAACAAGTCTTTCTAGTCACTCTGTGGAAGACTTGTTAATGACTGCTCAAGAAAGTCAATGGGATAGCAACACTTCAAAGAGGAAACATCTGAATTAAATTGATATGCAGATTTGATTGGGTAAAAGCAGGATTAAATCGTGACTATGGATTCTTTTTCCATTACAACTGGTGATTTGACTTCACCCTCCTCTATGTGCTGTTTCCCAGTGTTTGAATCTTAACTGGTCTGATTTGCTGTCCCTGTATGACCTGATCCCATCATGCCTTACACTCCGCTGCATTTATTTTCATCCTGTTCTGCAAGTTCCCCCATCTTCAAAGCGTCTGATGACATGGGATTTTCTCCCACGAAAGCTCAAGTGATAAATAAATCTGTTAGTCTTTAAGTGCCCCAGGACTCCTTGCTTCTTTTAATGTGTACAGAGTAGCCTTTGCAGTCCCTTGCAAGACAAGACTATAGGGAGTCAGTCCACTATATTGCATTCTTAGGGCAACAGTGAGGTTAGGCTACCTGTGTGTTTATCATCAAAAGCACAAGTTTTGTAAGAATGACCTGCTCTTAGAAATAACACAGCAGTCCTCGATTAATAGTAGTTTTACTTGAGTAGACCCTGAGAATTGAGTCCTGTATGGATAAATGTTCTGGAATAGTATCTGATCTGACATCCATTGGGTGTAAATCATGGCTAATGCCATAGACTGCAGTCAAATTATTCCAGATTCATAGCAGCATAATCAAGATCAGTATCTAGACTTTTTCAGCTTACATGGTAAAAATGTATGTATAAAGTCATAATAGATAAAAGGATATTACTCCCCTAACTTTGACTAAATCTTTAGGTACTGTATTGAATACTATTCCTGGTTCTTGAAAAATGCAACTTACATCTGTGAAAGGGCCAAAAGGGTGGCTTACTCACAAAGTAAGTAAACTTTCTGGTTATACTCTTCCATAATCTATTGAATGTATTGTAGTCTGTTAAATGTGCAGCTGTGTCAATGTACAGCCTCTGAGAATTTGGTGCAGTAAAATTATAAAGGTGTATAGCGCTGCTCATGATCTAAAGATCATAAATTAAAAGCTTTTGATCTCCACAGAGAGACTGAGTCTTCTACCATCAGTTATTTCATTATCTTCTTTTTATGAAATAGAAAGATATAATTAAGCTTACAGTATGTTTTAGAAATCTTCCCTGTGAAATATGTTTTGAGTGTGATTTTTCTTTTGTTCTTCCAGCGTTAAAGCAAAAATGCCTTACAAACATCTGTAAATCTGTCTAAAGCACTGAGGGAATTTACTGCATATAAGAAGAGTTCTGACTTTTTTAGTAGTCTTTTTTCCCTCCTTTTTTCAAAATAAGGAAAATCAAATGATCATATATGTTAGTTACAAATATTTGTAATAACCAACTATGTTCTAAATGTTTTTCCTCCAAAAGATTGTATAAAACAGGCATAAAACCAAGTGAATTTTAAACCATACATTTAACTGTAATGAAATATTTTTAAAAGATTTTTAAACTGTGCTTTAGAAATGATATCCATGAAATCTATTAGTGTATGCAAACAGATTGTTAGTTCTATCTAAAGATACATTAAAGCAGTCATAATAAAAATGAAATAATTTTAAATCAGACCTAAAAGACGGCTAAGAGGTGATGCTTGTTTGCTGTTTCATGAACATTTTCACATCTTTCGGTGTTCCAGATCACTATATCTCCCTTACTCAGTGCTTTAAACTGTTGAGCTGTGTCAGCGGGAGAATACAATCACTGCATCTTTTTCTACAAGAAATGCTTGTACTAGTTGGCTATGTCTACAATAGGAAAAGTTAGTTCCGATTTGTCAGTTTGAACTAATAAGTCTGAGTTTAGTTCAAGCTAAACTCAAACTTATTGTTTCAAATTAACAAAGTGGACTAATCTGAACTAACATTATGTCAAATTAGTCCACTTTGTTAATTTGAGCTATCTGCCCTTAATTCAAATTTATTAAATTGGAACTAAGGGTTAATCCTAATCTACACCATCCTTAGTTCAAACTAACTGGCAGGTTTTACTAATTTGAACTAAGCTTTCTTTCGTTTGAATTAAGGAATTCCTTAATTTGAACTAATGAAAGCCTCGTGTAGACAGGAACTAACTTGCAAGTGTAGACGTACCCATTGTGCTTCCACTGCTACTCTACATCTATGCTGAGGGGACTAAACCGCAGTTCATCAGCCACATGTGCCTATTTTACAGCTAAATTACAGCTTGCAGAGCACCTCCAACCCCTGCATTCTCCATCAACCACATAGGGCTAGAGAGAACTCAGGGCCTTAGCCCTGAAAGGGTTGGTGGGACTAGACCAATATGTAGTTTACCCTGGTGAATCATGGGAACTTATGAAACAGAAAGAGAAGAAATACAAAAGTAGCGGCCTCTGTATAAATGGATACACAACACATAAGAAATCAGTCAGGGCCCAATCGTGAAAGGAGCTGAGCTCCTGTTGCATAAGTCCGTGGCGGGTGATGACACTGGACTCGATGATCTCATGAGGTCCCTTCCAGCCCTATGATTTGACTTGACTTGACTTGACTTGACTTGACTTGACTCAGTCTCTTGGTGTATGACTACACAGCCAGTGTCAGCCCATGGCAGTGAACCCCTGGGCTCACACAATGATAAAAATAGTGCTGTTGTTAGTATTTTTAAGTTGCAGCTCAGGCTGGAGCTGAAGCTCTGAAGCCCACCCTATGCCCTAGACCTCAGAGCCCAGCTCCCTCCCAAGTCAGGCCCTACGGGATGCAGCAATTTTTGTGTGGTAGGATGAGCTCTGGAAGCCCAAATCTGTTGGCCCAGGCTCAGAGGCTTGCTGCTCTGGGCTGTGTAGACATACTGTGAGAATGCTCACATTTATTAGCATTAGTGCTGCAAATGTGTCATGGCTTTTTAATTGAACAGCATGGCACTGCCGTGGAAATGAAGTAAAAGTCATGCAATTATTGGCTGTTCCACGATAGCTGATAAAAAGATGCCTAACAAATAAGAAGGCCACTGTTCACCTGTAGCATCGCCCTCCGTCCAAGCCCCAAAATCCCCAAAGCCAGATCAAATGGGGAAAGGGAGGTCATGGGGAGTGGTTGGAGAGTGATTACCCACCCCTGAATTCACCTTGAGCATGGACAATAAGAGTTCCTGTGCCCCACAGGCCCCAGCCTCCCTCTCTCTTCCAGACTTTGTCACCTGAAAAATCAAGTTTCAGTGCTGCTTAAGTTTGCGCGCGCGCGTGCACGCACACACACACACACACACACACACACACACACACACACACACACACACACACACACAC
>ML681998.1:40897163-40908947 GCA_007922195.1 Podocnemis expansa | reverse complement strand
CACACACACACACACACACACACACACACACACACACACACACACACCAGAGGATCGGCCAGGCCAGACCTGAGTGGCACTGCCCTAGGACAGGGAAACTGGGTCTGGCCTCACAGGACAGGAGCCATCTGTATGGAATGAGTCATCTTCATCATTTGGACGCATGGAAAGGAGGACCTTGAAGAATTCAGCTGAGATTTCAACAATTTCCACCTCATGATGAACCCTCTGCCTAGACCACTCCACATGGGAGATCCACTTTCTGGGCACTACACTACAAAAAAGTGATGGACACATGAATGTCACCCTAGACCAGAAACCTACTGACTGCTATAGTTACCTACATCTCTCCAGCTTTCATCCAGGCCACACGACACGATCCATGGTCTACAGCCAAGCCCTAAGATAGAACCACATTTGTTCTGAACCCTTAGACAGAGACAAATACCTGCAGGATCTCTAGCAAGTATTCTAAAACTGCAATGCCCACCTGAGGAAATGAGGAAACTGATGAGGCGCCTGAGGTGTACCCAGAAGTCAGCTACTACAGGACAAATCCAACAAGCAAAACGACAGAATGCCACTGGTCATCACCTACAGCCCCCAAGTCAAACCACCACAGCACATCATCAAGGATCTACAGCCTATTCTACAAAATGATCCCTCACTCTCTCAAACATTGAGAGAGAGAGAGATCTCTACTCACTTATAGACAACCCTCCCAACCTTAAGAAGATACTCAGCAGCAACTACAGCTCATACCACAAAAAACATTAAAGCAGGCAAATATTCCTGAAACAAACCCTGTTGCCAAGTCTGCTCAAGTATCTGCACAAATGACACCTTGATAGGATCTAATGAAACCAGCTATTCTACCAAGGGATTATTTATCTGCTCATTCACCAAATGTGATTTATGCCATCATGTGCCAACAATGCTCCCTCTGCCTTATAGGCTGAACAAACTGGACTCTCTCTGTGCAAAAGAATAAATGACCAAAAATCTGACATCAAAAATAGCAATATTTAAAAATCAATAGGGGTATGTTCACACAGGGCTTTTATTTTAAACCTCAGCCCCTTTCACCCCCCCTACCCCCAGCAAGGGGAAGGGGGCAAGCCAGCTGGGGCTGTCCCCAACCCTGGGGCACCCCGCCCCTGGGCTTCCTCTGCCCTCTCCCACGGCCTCTGCCCCCCCTGCAGCCCCTGCCTGGTGTGGGGGGCTTCCTCTGCCCCCCTGCGGCTGCTGCCGGGCAGGAAGTCCCCCCGCACCTGGCAGCAGCCACGGGGGGGTGGAGGAAGCCCCCTGCACCAGGCAGGGGCTGCGGGGGGATGGAGGAAGCCCCCCGTGCCCGGCAGAGGCCATGGGGGGGCAGAGGAAGGCCCCCCGCACCTGGCAGGGGCCACACAGGGGGGCATGGGGGGAGCCCCCCTGCCCGAGGCCACACCTGTGGGGGGGCAGGGGGAGCCCCCCTTCACCCCTGGCTGGAGCCGCAGGGGGCAGGGTAATCCCGGGAGCAGGGCCTCCCTCCCCCTCCCCTCTCCTATTTTCAAATAGCATGTCACACTGGACATCCTATTTCGATTCTCTCCTTTTCCCTTATTTTGAAAACACTTTTTTGTTATTTCAAAATAAGGTGTTTCAAAATAAGGCTTTATTTTGAAACAGGCTTGTTTCGAAACAGCTTGTTTCAAAACAAGCACTTGTGTGTGAACATAGCCCAGGTGAACACAGGACTGGATTAAGACATGCTGAGGCCCCAAGCTACATCAAGATTCAGAGGCCCCATACCATAAAAAATAAAGGGAAAAGAGTATTACATTATAATAGAAAAGGTAATAAAAATAAATGATAAACCAATATATGTGCTTATATACATAGGCAAAGATGCAATGAAAAAGAAAACTAAATAAACCATACATCTTGCAAAAAGCTTTATTTGCATTATCAAATTCAATTATGATAAATCTTCTTAGCCATCTCCAACGCATCTAGAGTCTCCTCCTAATGTGAGGCCGTAAGCCATCGTTTACTTGGGTTGTGCCTAAATCCAGCTTTGGGTGAACACTTCACTTGCCCTGCTTATTTTGTGAAAGACATGTCTGTTACAGCACTTAAACAGTTAATTTCAAAGCAACGGTTCAAAGAGAAACTACAGAGTTAGAATTCATCTGCAAATTTGACACCATTAGCTTGGGTTTGAATAAAGCTGTGGGCTGGCTTTCACATTACAAAAAGTGATTTTTCACCTTTGTCAACTTCCCCACCTTCTTATCTGTTGTTCCACACTGTTTGAATCAAAACAACTAGATTTGCAGAAGTAGTCTGATCCGATAGCATGAGTTACCCTTCACTGCATTTATTTTTCCCTCTAATACTGTGATTTTTCCATTTTCAAATATCTGACGAAGTGGGATTTCACCAGTGAAATCTCCTGTGATAAATAAATGTGTTAGTCTTTAAAAGTGCCAAAGGACTCCTTGTTTGTTTTCCTGAGCTAGACAAACACGGCTACCCCTCTAGAACCTGAGAAAAATCATGCCAGCTCTCATCGTCTTCCTTCCATGGGAAATCTTTAGCCTTAATTATCAGTCACCAGCCTAGCTTTTCATAAAACTAAATACTTCCACTAACTCCCATAACAAACCACCACCAAAAATCACCTGCTGAGCTGGATGGAAAGCCCCACAGAAACTGCCGGGCTCCACAGAGTGGTGGACCAGAAAACTTCTTAGCATGGTGACACTGTAGGGCTTAACTCTGCTTCTGCAGTCTTATTATTAGTGGTAACGAGCACATTATTTTAGGAAAAAACACCCAACATTTTAAAGTGTTCCTTTTTTTGGACAAGAAACCGTGAAATTGAAATTGATTTCAACCAGATCTAGTGTTTAGTCTCTCTCTCTCTCTCCATTGCCTTGTTGCCAATTTTGTGGGCCAGATCTGTAGCCCTTTCTAAGTACTTTTTGGGCCAGTCCAGCCTCCCCCCTCTAATGTGTAACACCTGATGCTTACCTGATATAAATTAGTGTATCTCCATTGATGTAACCAGAACTATGCCAATTCACACCACATGGCAGTGTGGTCCCTTGTGAATCAAATACAACTCTTTTGGCTGCTGCTTTCTCCCTGATGGCTTACTCCTGGCTCATCAAGACCACCCTAAGGAAGGTGTCCCTAACTCCTTTTTCACACATAATGTGGAACCTGCTGACAAAATGGGAAATCCATATAGCTGTCCATACAGCAGACAGCGTGAACTGGCAAATTAAAGTGAAGCTAAGAGAGTTGGTGTTTTGAATCCTAGCTCTAACTGCCTCAGTAACACACAGCCTGGCAGAACTGTGTGACATGACTGGTCTTGCTGCTTGCTTGAAAAGGATCAGGACGCTGCTTCAGATCAGGCATTATGGTAGAACAAGCCACAGTCAAGAATGCTTTGCTTTTGGTTCTCGTGCTCCTCATCCTCTGCTTTGATTTTCTGCTGCATCCCAAAACAGTGCCACTGTCTCTGAGAGTCACGGGTATGTAGGGAGTTTTCTAGCGTAGCTGGGTCTCAATCATTTATGGCCATGGACATTGAGACCGAGACCTTAAACTGACACTGGGAATGAACTGAGGGCATGCAGTAGAAAAGTAATTTGTTTCTGATGGCTTGTCTCAATGAGGAGACAAATTCTGCCCCTTCAGCCAACTGGAACTGCTGGTGGTGTCAGCCCCATGCCTTTCTACTGATGCCCTTAGGCTTTGGATCAGCCCCATAGAGATTAGATAAAGGCAGGGTTTTCAACACTGGTAGGATGCCAGCGCTGTATAATGTTTCTCTTGTCTTTCATCACTGGTCACTATCGCTCATTAAGTTATTAAAGCCATAATCACATGACCCACAGATTTGGGAGAAGAGGGACTACAGTGAAACAATTGTTACTTAATTACTGCAGCATAATATTAAATCACCATGTGGCTCAGTGAATGCACCTGTAGAAAGGCCTCTTAATATAGATCCTTTACATGCCCATTGCTATATTATTTAGCTGTGCAGTAAGTATAGCACCCTGCTTATAAAAGGACTAATTAATAAATGTTGAAGTAGGGCTGATAAAGAAAGTGATCACATGGGTAAGGTACACGTCCAAGTGGGTATAAATCACTTACTACTGAGTTTGTTGAAACGTATTTGTCCTCCATCCAACTGCTTTTGAGTAATATTCCTCAAGGTAAGCTCTTTTTCATATGTACTTTATTGTAAAGGAATTATACAGAAATAGAAAAAAATATTTAAGCCAATGAGGATTCAGAACAAAGAAAAGGCAAAAAGCTTTAAGATATTTTACTAAACCAAAATTATTCCTCCTTTTATATTTAGCGTTATTCATCTTGATAAAGCATTACAAGAAAATTTAATAAATGGGAATGGCAGCGTGGTGGTGAGGAGCATTGCAAGCAGCATTTAGGGGGAAAGACCATGCACAATAAATGTGTTTATGCAAACTGATAATTAAATGTTCATTTGCTTCTCTGAAGAACATGTCATATCTGATTTAGAAAATTAAAACCTAGGCTAAACCATAACTGGAAACAGCAAGAGAGAATATTTTTGATTTCTTTTACACCAGCAAAACTCCCTTTACTTCAGTCAAGTTAATTCTTTTCGATGGTGTTAGTGAGAACATAGTCAAGCTCTAAACCACCACGCAGTGTAATTTACACAGATATGAAACTATTGTGCTCGCAACCTCCGTATGGCTGTAAAAGTTGCAGTCAATATTTCACTATTGTGAAGCCAGCTCCTCAGGTGGTTTAAATGGAGTCATCAAAGTTATGCTGGTTTACACCAGATGGAAGATCTAGTCTGTTATATAATGTTTATTTGTACTAGAGTGATGAGATAGTAAGTGTGAAAAATTGGGATATGATGGAAGATAACAGACACAAATGGAAGAAAAAGCCCTTGATATTGGGACTGTTCCTATAATATTGGGGCAGCTGGTCACCTTAATCTAGATAATGGTCCATATTTAAAATAATTGTAAATTATTGATTAACAGTGTCAAAATTGATTTTGTAGAATCCAAACAAAACAACCTTAAAATTCACCATTTTCTTGCCAGTTATGGCTTTCCCATGAGCAGTATTTTGGAATGGTCCATTTACTCATGCCAAATGGTCCTGTAGCAAATATTATTAATCAGCTTTAAATAATCAAGGTATAAAAAAAATGCTGACCCCATGAGACTCATCTTTGCTATAATCTGTGCAGATCAGCATGAAATATGATAAGGCCACACAAGTATTTCAGTCACAACTACTGACCCACCTATAACAAATGTCTTTTCCCTTTTGTGTTTAAGACATAAACACCCTACATAACATTTTACTTAATTCACCAGGCAAGCGTTTCTGCTGTGTGACCCTTTCCATTCTTTGGATTAAAACAATGATTGTAATTCTTCTGATGAATATGTTGATGGTATTGTACAGTGGTAAGTGACTGCATATTTTTATGTCTGTTTCACATTTACACCTAATAGAGACTATTTCAGGTGGGCTGGGTGAGTTTTAACAAAATCTTTGGATTGCATCCCTGCCTCCTCACTAGAATGTACTGAAAAAGCCATAATCATTAGATTAGTGATAAAATGTGTTGTTTCAGACATTATAGAGCAGAGTAAGAAAAATTTTAAGTGAATTTACAATGTAAACACAAATGAAATTTCTCCTTTTCCTAGTGTTTTGCTCATTTGGTAAACTCTGCAAACATGTTTAATTACATAAAAGGGTTCCAAAATATCTGTGAATGTTTTTATACTCATTGGATAAATCCATATTATCCAATACTCTGGATCATTCTGTGTCTTCCAGACATACCAGGAGGTTCAGCTAAGCCATCTTCTTGAGCTTTTATCATGAATGCGATTTTCTTGCTTTGCATAAGACTGTTTTGTTCTTGTTGCCACATGTGCCACATGTGTTGATCTACATGAATATTTATGAAATTAGAAAGCAGTAATAGTGTTCACATGGAGCCAAATTCTGCACTGACTTACTACACCATCCTCATTCCTCTCATTATCAAAGGGGTTGGTATGATGTGAATTTCAGTGGAGAAGTGAGCCAACAAAAACAAAGAAGAGGACTATATTAATTGAACTCAGTGTAAAGAGTTTAATGCATCAATACCAGTCATCACTGTGTTCTCTTTTCTAATATCAGAAAATCAGTAACAAGAATCTAGGATTGTCGCTGTTAGTTTGTGTGTGTCTGTCACCCTGAAGCCCAGAATCATTGCTGAGTCAGTAGGAAGTGATACAGTCATGGTTCAGATCCTGTTTGGACTATCACCGGGTTCAAGTATCACTGAGATTCACCATCTGTTACCATACAAGTTCTCAGCCATTTTGACCTTTTATATAATAGCCATTTGACAGCATGGGACTTTCAGTTACTAATAAGACAAAAATCAAATATATTGTTTGCTTTCGGAAAACAGTCATGTATGTCCAAAACAAGTAAAACAGATCTGACTTGCTGAACAAATATACCATTAAAATCATAAAATGCACTAGTTATTAAAAGTTCAAACCTGCATGCCTGAAGTCAGGCACCCTGAGAGAAACTTCCATTTAGTTGCTTAAAAATAATTGCAGAGGGGTATCCATGTTCGTCTCTATATAGCAAAAACAACAAGAGTCCTGTGGCACCTTAAAGACTAACACATTTCTTCAGTCATAAGTTTTCATGGGCTTCAACTCATTTCATCAGCCCATGAAAGCTTATGCCCAAAGAAATGTGTTAGTCTTTAAGGTGCCACAAAAATAAATTGGTATATTTTAAGACTAGGATTTCCAAAAGATCCTAAATTCAATCTGCAATTCAAGAGCTGTTGAGCACCAAACTTCTTCTTAAATCCCTTTAAAAATCCTAGCCTAAACACCCAAAGTTGAACATTTTAATTAAATAAAAATGTATAAACCCTACCTAAGTTGAACATTTTAATTAAATAAAAATGTATAAGCCCTACCATATTGGGTCAGACCATGGTGTGTTCTGCCCAGTATCCTGACCCCAACAGTGGTCCATACCCGGGCTTCAAGAGGGGTATAGAGAACAGGACTATTCTGAAGTTACCCAGTCCTAACTTTCGGCAGTCAGAGGGTTTAGGATCTTCCCAAGCCTGTGGTTATGTTCTTGACCATCTTGGCTGATAGCTGTTGATGGACAGTGAACATAGCCAGTTGTTTCTTGAATCCAGTTATACTTATGTCCATGATAATGTTTCATGACAATGAGTTCCATGATTAGCTGTGTATTGTGTGAAAAAGTACATCCTTGTTTGTATTAAACCTGCTGCCTATTCATTTCATTGGGTGGTTCCTGGTTACTGGCCTGTGACAGATAGTGAATAATACTTAAATATTCACCCGTCCCACATCATTTAGGATGTTATAGATCCCTGTCATATCCTCCCTTAGCCATCTCTCTTTCAGTCTGAACAGTTTTAATCTTTTTATTTTCTCCTTGCATCAAAGCTATTCCATACCTTGATCATTTTTGTTGCCCTTCTGGCTATGCCTACACTGGCAAATTAGTCCAGATTAAAGAGGCTTCATCTGGACTAATTTAGCCCATGGTCACACTAGGCTTTCCCTAGTTCAAACTAAGAAATTTCTTTGTTTGAACTAAGGAACGCTTAGTTCAAACTAATAAATACTGGCACTTAGTTTGGACTTACGTGCTTAGTTTGAACTTTAGTTCAAACTAAGTACAATGCAGACCAAGAGTAATGCTTACTTTGAACTTGAGAAGTTTGAACTAAGCCAGTTAGTTCAAACTAAGCATGATGTGGACCCGGACTAACACTTAGTTTGAATTTACAAAGTTTGAACTAAGCTGGTTAGTTCAAACTAACCGTGCATTCTAGTTTGAACTAAGCATTAGTTTGAACTAATCCAAGGTTAGTTCAAACTAACCTCAAACTTCTTAATTTGAACTAAAAAGTCTGAACTAACTTTTGCTGATGTAGACATAGCCTTTCTGTTCTGCTATATATTTTTTGAGACGGGGCAAACAGAATTGCACAGAATATTCAGGGTGTGGTTGCACCATGGGTTTATACAGTGACATTGGAATATTTTCCATCTTATTTTCTATCCCTTTCCTAATAGTTCCTAACAATCACAGTTGGCCTTTTTGATGGCTGCTGTGCATTGAGCTTAAGCCATGGTGATTCCAAGATCTCTTTTTTGAGAGATAGCTAATATAGATCTTATTTTTCAGTTCATACAAAGAGGGGGTGGGTTGGGATTATTTTTCCATTGTATTAGTTTGCATGTACCAATGTCGATTTTCATCTGCAATTTTGTTGCCCAGTGACTCCCTTGCAGTTTGCTTTTGACATAGCTGTCTTGAATAATTTTGTATCATTTGCAAACTTTGCCACTGTTTTCTTCCTTTTCTAGATTATTAAAGAATATGTTGGAGAGCTCAGGTGCTAGTACAGTTGGTTGGGGGATCTGTTCACCAGTCTCCATCATGAAAACTATTTATTCTTACCCTTTGTTTTCTATCTCTCAGCCAGTTTCTGATTTATGAGACAACCTTAATCTTATCTCATAGTTACTTAATTTAAGAGCCTTTGGTGAGGGTCCTTGTCAAAAGTCTTCTGAAAAATCTAAGTCCATTTTGCTTGCAGCTTTTCTAGTTTTGGAAATGATTTTCTGCTTTGAAGTTTCACTCACTGTTGTCTGATAAATTCAGTTGATCTCCATGTTCTGAGATGAGAGCTAGCATTTGAATGAGAGCAACAGTACATGGCTTTCAGAGAAACCGCTGGAAGTTTGCTTGACAGACTTGACTAATTGCACTTCTGAGTACACAAGCTCAACTGAGCTGCTCTAAAATGTTTTGGTTGATTTTGATGTAATTGTGCTACATTCCTTATTCCACATTAAGCAGTTTGAAATACCTGTGATTATAAACATGCAAGTGGAGGGCAGACATTCATGGACTTTGTCAAGGTAACACTTCTTGAAAGCATGAGCAAAAGAGCAGCATCAGTTACATGATCTGGGCCATGGGTGGGCCTAGGTAGGCTGGGGCCCACCCACTTGGAGATCAAGCCTGCCCACCACAACGTCCCGCAGTTGCGCAAACTTCACCAGCATGGTTGTTTGGCTAGCCAGCAGTCAGTGATCCTGGCTGTGAGCAAAGCAGAGGTACCAGTGCCAGCGTCTCTGCTCTGCTCATGGTCACAGCCACCAACCGGCCCCACAGTCACAGTGGCAAAGTTTGTGCTGTTACATGACTGTTGGCTGCAGCTCAGGGGCCCAGGCAGAAAATGAAGACTGGCTATTGCCTAGATCTGAACATCACCTTTGGCTTGTAATAAAGTTGTCATGGAAGAAAGAGGCTTGGAACTGGGAACCATGGGGCCTGCTTTTGTCATAGCATTTTCTGTGTGACAAAGGGCTAGTCACTGACTTTGTCTCTACCATCTATAAAATAGGACTGTTAATACCTGCTTCAAGTTTTCAGGTTTAATTAATGCATATTAGTAAAGCAAATGTTCCTTGGCTGGAAGGGAAAGTGCCATATATATGTGAAGCATCACTATGACCGCTCAGAGATGTGATGTTTGCTAGTTAGGTCAATGATTTATCTCTCACCTTTTGTTTACTCCTAGTAAAGAAACATTTTCTTGCCTTGTAAATTCTGTGTTCTCATGAATGTACAAAGGAGACTGTGCAGAAGGTGCTTTCATTTTAACTGTAAACCATGTTATCTCATTTTGTTAACAAATGTTAGCTTCCGGGTACAAACTGGAAACTGGAAATGTCATTACGGGTCATAAAGAAAAGCAGAGTCAAATAATTAGTGAGAACTGACATTTTGATATAACATCTCCAGTAGCTACAGCTACTCTTTTGCTAGCAATTTCATGCCAATTAAACCTCTTCAAAAGAATTAGGTCAACTGTGAAACATGCTGGAGCAATTGTCTTTCTTTGCCATGAGTTTTAGGGTTATTGGGCTTGCTTTGCATAAACTCTGCTTTCCAGTTCAGAATCATAGTTTTGGTTGTGGCTTTATAAAGGACTATACAGCAATTAAGTTCTCATAATCCACTGACAAGTCACTGGGAGTTGGGAACCTTGGAAAATGAAAGCCTTCCAGTATTTGAATGAGATTTTCAACAATGCTTAAGTGATTTAGGAGCACAAGTCCCATAGAAAATCATTGAAATTAGGTGTGGTTGAAAAGTTTACCCACTCAACCAGAGCCTCAGCTGAAACAAATCAGCCCAGACTACAAATGAGTTAGGCTGATTTACACCCACTGAGACTGTGGCCCAATTTGTAAGTAATGGTAATGACATGACACGGCAAAAGGATTTTTATGACCGCAAAGGAGTACGAGGCATAGTCTGCAAATCAGTGCTACCTTTGCTTAAGTGAAGACTGAGTCGGGGCCAAATACATTTAAGCATGAGCAGTATTAAATGATACTCCTGCTAATGGGTTCATGTCATTTCAGTTGGTGATCTGAATTCCTTGTAGTTGTCAGGGTTTCAGGGCACTTCTTGTCTTTCCTTGCAAAGGTCATTTTTTATAAAAAGTCTTTTCTGTTTAGAGGAAAGCAGCTGGCAACAAAGAGAGCTGCTGCAAGGAATGGCAATTTTGCTGGCTCAGTGTTTATCCAAATGCCTTTCACTGCGGCTAAGAGAAATACAGCGTGCTCCTGTCACATTCAAGACTAGTCCAGAAATAAAATAAGGTTCTCCCCTGCCCCTCTTCTCTCAAAATCTCAGGAAACTGACTGTATGGGTTACACCCACCCCAGTCATAAAAGACGATTCCTGTTCTCTGAAAGGAAAGCAAAAAAAAAAACCACCAGTCTCCTTGCCAATACTTCTTAATTTGTCCTTGGCCTTTTGTTTTGTTTTCTTTCTAAGGTTTTGGGTTTATCCTGCTTTATATCTGTTACACTAGCAATAATCAGCATATTTATAACATGATAATAGGACTCAGAGGGAGTATTGCTTTACCACGTAAGAATAGGCAACCATGATTTCTGAATGAGGATGCCAGGATCCTAAATCCAGATTTAGGTACCCAAATAAATTTTCAGAAGTGCTGAGTGTCTGGCAGATTCCACCGACTTCAGATTTAAGCATTTTCTGCTTTTATCCCCCTAACCTTCAAGCAGTAATCCATATCTATTAGAATAGAATAGAACCAAAATCTGGGTTTGTTTTGGGAAGGATCCAGTGTCTTTAAAGTTTAATGAAAGAATGATTAAAATAAATTGCAAACAAGTGAGATATCACTAACTTGTACGGCAGACATCCTTAAATCGCCAGTGCTGCAGAAGATAGAAAACTGAACTAGAATGTCAAGCAAGAGTAAACATGTCCTCTACTGTACTTTTTCATTAAAAATGAATTGTCATTTTGCTGATTTCAGTGGTGCACCGAGGCTGTCCCTGGGGCAGACCAGCTGGCTGAGGGTGGGGCGAGCTGGAAATAGCAGCCTCTGGCCCCACCAGCATTGAATGTGCACCAAGCTGGACCGTGCAGTGGGAGGGGGCAGGACCCAAAACTGAGCAGCCCAGTGTAGGGCCCCTATAATCCAGTCCTGGTGAGGGGTTGGCCTGGCACCCCCCGTAGCCCTGCACCCAGGAGCCTGCCACCTTCCTCCCCCTCCCCGGTACACTACTGGCTAATTTGATAGTTGCCTTGAATAGAATCATAGAATCATAGGGTTGGAAGGGACCCCACGAGGTCATC
>ML681998.1:40843850-40887163 GCA_007922195.1 Podocnemis expansa | reverse complement strand
CTTGTTGTTTTTTTACTCGGTTGCTGCAGTCCATTCACCATCAAAATTCCTTTACTTGTGATCTTTGTGCCGACACGTGGACAGTGAAGCAGAGAGCTCAAGTGCCTTGCCCAAGGGCAAAGAGCGATCAATGACAGAGCTGGCTTTAGTGTTAATGAACCTGATTTTCCGCTCTAATACTCCAATTTCATATTAGTGTGACTGCATTGAACTGAATGGGGTTACACTGCATTCAGCTGGTGTGGCAGAGATGCCTGACTCTAGCTGAGGATCTTTAAAGCAGAAGCAGCTAAATAATGCTTGGCTGTTCACTAACACGTGCCGCTGAAGGATCTCACAGCACCTTACAGATAATCATGAATTTAGCCTTCCAGCACTCCCATGAGGGAGGGATATAGCTTCGTCTCCACAAGCTGACTGAGGTAATTCAGTCTCAGAGACTAAGGGCCTAGATTCACAAAGGGATTTAAGTGCCTAAACCCCACATTTAGCTGCCTAAGTCCGGGTGTCACAAAACACCTGCTCAACACTGTAGGGGCCTAAATGCACTTGGCCACTAAATTTTTGCAGTAAAAAGTTCCTTGATAAATAACTAGTCATCAAGAGAAGGGGGCTGGGGGTCACAAGCATGCAAATAGCTCTCTAGCCTGGTGATCACCCAGGATTACAGAGACCCGCCAGCCCATCCCCTGGCTCCACCAACTCTAATCGGTTAACAGGTGAGGTGGGGAGCTGCCCGCATGAGCCAACGAGGGGGGGGGATTGCAGAAGACGGTGTAGACAGTGCAGGATGTTTAGCTCAATGTGCTCGTCTGAGATGGTGTATTTCAAATCCTTACCCCCCCACAGCTGGAGGGGAGAACTTGAACTGAGGGTGTTGCCCACATCCCAAGTGTGTGTCCCACCCACCCTGGCTAATGGTTAGGAGAGAAGTCATCTGCCCTTTCTCTTCCCCCACCACAGTGCCTTAAAAAGTGTCTTAGGCATAGGGCGTAGCCAGCCTTTTAGCATGAGGGGCCACATTACAATTTTTTTTCTTGCTCAGGAGACTGGTGAGCAAGCTTCAGATGGGGGTGGGATGCTACACATGGATGGTTATGGGAGGATGGTATATGGTGGCACCTTTAATTTTTGTCATTGGGTGCTGGCAGGGTGGGGCGTTTTGGAGGAGAGGTAGGAAGAGGCCTCAGTCATCTCTGCCTTGCCCATGGCTGCTGTGGTCTCCCCACTCCCTGTCCCATTTACATGCGTATGGGGGGGGCCTCTGTTCTCCTGCTGCACCTCAGCACCCCAGATATTTGGCAACTCTCCCTGGCAGCTGAGTGAGTGGATGGGGATCCACTTCCAACGTTGCTCCTTCAGGAGTTTGGCTGCAAGCATTGGTCTCCCCTCCCTGCTCTGGACTGACCACCTCAAATAAACTGGACTGGAAACTCAGGGCAGGGGTGGAATAAAGGACCAGGGAGCTCTAGTTCACGTGGCCCCTGCCCCCAGCAGTGCGTCTGGATGGGGCGAAGGCTGCTTTCCCCAGACAGGCTCTCAGGAGCAGTGTCCCAACTGGCAGGGGCTGCTGCAAGCTGCAGGTTGAAGGACTGCTGGAGTGGTCCGCACGCCTGGAGGCCAGATAGCAGCCTTTGGGGCTCTTCTCTATACCCCATCCTGTCCACAATTTTTGGCAAAACTGGACGTTTTTTTCCATTACAGCAAAAGTCGGTACATGTGGCGCAAAAGGGAATTTGGCCAATGGGCCGTATGATCACCCTCTTTGGGTAGCTGCTGCCATACAGGGCTAACAGCTGACAATACAAGAAGATTTCCACTGGCTTGCTCAGGCAGCTTCCCCTCTCTATGTTGGCTTTTGTGAAGCACCAATGAAGGTGCCTGTCTGCGGTGCTGAGGTCAGGCTTGTGACTCACAGTGCGTTCCTGTGCCAATCAGTGGCATGGCACTTACATACCTTTGTGAATCAAGGCCTGGGTGACAAGCCAAGGGTCCTGCAGGACACCTGTGGCAAGGAACAGGAGTCACTTCTCAAGGCCCTCAGTCCAAAAAAAATCACTTAATGTTAAGCACAGACTTAAATGTGTTACTGGATCAGAATCTTAACCACAAAAGAAACTCACCCTCCAATGGCTTTCGTTTCACAGGTGCTAAGCAGCAAAACCCCTTACAAATTGCACATGCCATTAATCTCACAAGCAAGGCTGAGAGAAGGGACTAAAGCTGCAACCTATATATCCAATGAGCTATCCCTTATCTCTCGTGCAGATTTCCAGCTATAAAGAACACACACAGAGCTCTAATGCACCTCCGTTTTACATTGCGCTTTCATTTTACAAACCAGTACCTTTGACAAGGTCAATTTGAAGGGCAGGACTCAATAGGCCAATACGGTAGGTTTTTGTACCTGGCTATGTCGTATGAATTTACCACACTTAGCATTGTTGGTACTCGGAAATGCTCTCCAAACATTGCCAACAGGCTCCAGTGAGGATTTCATCCACTGATTAATGTAACAGGATGATCATCTTGGTGATCACAGGTTTTAGCCAGCTCCTGGATACTTGATATAATTTCTTTTGTCAAGCTGAAGACTATGTCAAGGCTTTTCTGTAGAAAGTTGTCATTGCCATCTTTGTTTAATATCCCACTGGTACAACTGTGATGTGTCAAGTACAATGACACCATGGAAAGGCTCCAACAGAGGCAGCAGATGGATGCCGGTGAGTGGAAATAATGGATATGTCAAACACTCAGCACTTGTTAGAACAAATGCTTCCTTTTGTCCTCTGCTCCCGTTAGCACTCGCCAGGTATTTTAAAGCCAGTTAAACTAAAAATAAACTAGCATTTGCTCCTGGTTGGTAGCAAATGTACATGGTTGGCTGGGGGAGGTCAAACAATTTTAGTCCAGCTCAGCATGGACCCAGCCTCAGGCCTAGTAGGAGAGCCCTGTTCAGATTTGGGATTCTCATCACCTCAGACAAATCTTTTGTAACAAGATGACCATCCAACACATGGCCCCTGTTTGCTGACAGCCCATGACAGTGATATAAGATGGGGCTCATCACTGCCTTCCAGGCATGGACAGGGTGAGGAAGCACACGTAGAGTGAAATAAACTGCACAAGGAGTTTTACCATCCATGACCACATGGTTCGTCGCTTCTATATATATGTGGAGGGGGAAACAGTCTGCATATCACACTCCTAATCTCCCCCCTTAATAGCCCATGCCAAAAGAGTCATATGGTTGCCCCTACTTAACATCTAGAGGACCCACCATGCAGAGTGACTAAGTGACTTTTCTGGTATCACGAAGAAAGTCAGCGGGGTTCAAAAATGGGAGGTCCAGGGCCAGTGGCTTGTCCAAGGACAGAAGCTTGCATTTTCCTGCTTGACCTGGGGGGCTCCTAGGGGTGGATCTGTCCCCAGCATTAGGCTGGCCTAACTTGAGCTCTGGCTAACATGGTACTTACAACAGTGAGGGAATAGAAATGTCTCCCTTTGGCCCCGGTATGCCAGGGGACTTCAGCAAATGGGCTGGGGCGAGACTCTGTGCTCAGTCAATTAGGCCTAGGCAGCCATGGGGGGAAATGACCCAGACTTCTAGCCTCTAGGGGCCGGAGGAATGAATGCTCCTTACTGACAACCTAGTCAGGCAAAAAAGGCGGTTTGCTGCTTTTTTCCCACAGCACTTTCAGAGCATCACCATCCCAGAAGAGGGACTGGAAATGAAATGACAAGGAAATCATGTTTCCCTTGTGTTTGCCAAAATTGTATGGTTTGTTTTATTTCTCAGCTGTTGCTTCCAGCACCGCAAGTGCTACGAAGAAGCCGTGGAACTGGAGTGCTCATGGGACCCTGCAAAGATTTCCACAGACATCAGTTGTCTTACTAAAAACATTACCTGCGGTAAGGTTAAAATGGGATTGCCACCTGTTATCTGGGCTTTGTGCTGGTTTGGATTTTTACAACATCTTTAGGATTCCTAGGAGCTCAGATTATACAGATTATAACTAATAACAGTGCCAATTAATTTTCTGAGGGTCATGTATAAACGAGGCAGAAATCACCCATGACTGTCTTGTACACGTAGTTATATTCAGTGTGAGCATATGGCCTTGCTGAGCCCTCAAGTTCCCTTCTGGCCCTATGTTACAGTCCCCCATGGTACAGATGGAATGGCTCTTCCCATCACGTACAGACATTATTCAGAGGTATCAACAATTGACTGACTGTAAGAAACAAAACTCTAACAAATGTTTCAACACTCCCGCGCTGGGAGCCCCAAGTGTAGCACTGTTCTCTTCGAGACCATTTAGCACCACATGGGGCATCTGTGCAGACCACACATGTAGCTGGCTGCCCAAGAATGTGAAATGCCATGTTTTTAAAGCCCTCTTTCTCTTACTGAACCTCAGTTACTGGTTGCTTCCTAGTTAATGATTTTTGAGGTGCTCAGATACTACAGTGATGGTTACCCGCATAAGCACCCAAGGGTATGTCTACATTTGCAATTTAGTTCTCATTAAGGAGACAATTCTAACTAACATAGTGTCTGTCTACACTAGGCTTTCATTAGTTCAAATTAAGGAATTCCTTAATTCAAGCTAATGAAAGCTTAGTTCGAATTAGTAAGAGCTGCCTGTTAGTTCAAATTAAACCCTTAGTTCAATTCTTAGTTTGAACTAAGGACGGGCTAGACTAGGATTAACCCTTACTTCAAACTCAGTAAATTCAAATTAAGGGCAGTTAGTTTGAATTAACAAAGTGGACTAATTTAACTTAACGTTAAGTCGAATTACTCCACTTTGTTAATTCGAATTAATAAATTTGAGTTTAGTTTGAACCAAACTTGAATGTATTAGTTCGAATTAACAAATCAAACTAACTTTTCTTAGTGTAAACATTGCCCAAGATAATTAAGACGAGAAGGGGACAGTTGTGATCATCTAGTGAAGTCCAAGCTCTTTCATGGCACAAGCCATAAAAGGTCTCTCAGGGATTCCTGTGCTGAGCCCAAGAACATGCGTGATTGAGCTAAAGCATGACTTTGAGCAATGAGTCACTTCCCACATCCCCTGGTGAGGCCTGCCAATAGTTTTTAGCATTTCACAACAGAGTCCGAGCCTGCCATTGGTTCTATTTGTACTTGTTTGACAAATACACGCTATTCTGGCCAATAGCCTAGAGTGCAAGATACCCATTGTGAACACTGTATGACATGACCATCCAAAGTAGCAGCAAAAGTCAGGCACCTTCTAAAATTGGTATCCAACCAGAGATCAGGCAGGGCTCTGCTGGAAGCCTTGAAGGTAACTTTAAAATAGTAATTTAGACAAAACCGCTGAAGTGGAAGAAGACACAGGGCATTGTGTGTGGTCCTCAGGACCAGCTCTACTCTTTATTCCCAAACAAGATTTATTTCACTTTAAGGGCATGTCAAGTTGCTCCCCAGCACAAACTGCATATGACAAGGAAGTAAAGAATTCAGTCATTCAGCTCCTAGCTTGTTATTCCCTTTGCTTTGCCATAAAAAAGCCGCCTTCGATACCCAAACCTCTGCCTCTTCTAAGCCCAAACAACCAGGCGACAGCTTTCATTTCCACTGTAAATATAACCTACCAGCTGACAACAGGTCTGAGCACCAAGGTGTTAAAAGTGCTGCAGAGCCTAGTGTGAACTGGGACTCCCAACACTGATAGTTTTGGGGTTGCTGGTGTTATCATCCATGACACCATATTACAAAAGACACGATGATCTGCAAACTCTGGGCCTGTCGGTCAGCACTGAGTGTAATGTGTAAGGCAAAGGAGTTCTGTTCAGTGCTGGTAAAATCTTAGTACGTCTTACCATGATATTTAGAAAGGAATTTTTTTCACTGCTCTTTATGTTTTATATTTAAAACAATTTCCCACCAAGCTCTAAAGACCAGGGACCAGATTTTTATCTGAATTACACTGATGTAAATGCAGAGTAACTAGTGGATTGATAGCATCACTCTGGATTAAACCTGGTTTACCTAGGTCTGAACCCACAATCCTTTCTAGTCTCAAACCAAAGGCATTTTTGCTTCAGTGCTGTCTTAAAAAAAAAAAAGTAAGCACATTTCAGTAGGAAAAGTGTCTCACCCTAACTTGAAAATGGCAAAGGTATTTTGTTCAAACTGGAAAAAAAAATTGCCCTTGCTCAGAGTTTGAGCACAGAAATAAATATTCTTCTCAAAGGGGAATTTGTCACAAAGTTATCAGTGTGGGAATCCAGACTGTTGTGATGGCAACCTGTGCTATAGTGCAAAGAGTGCTCTGCGCCCGAGCAGTAAAGCTAGTTTTAGACTAGGGGAAAAAAACATTATTTTTAATTTAACCAGGAATTTGCGTAGGCTAATACAATCTCATTGTTTTGTAAAGCCTGAGTTTATTTAACTTTGCTACGTGCACAAATACAGTATAGGTTTATGTTCTACAAAATGAAATGGAGCTGTAGATGGAAACCCTGGGAGGCAAAGGCCAATGGTGGAAACAGATATTTCAATGGGACCTTGTCTGGATTTTTGTTTTTACTCCAGAGTCGGGGGATCCTTGTGAACAGCTTCTCTGCAATTGTGACAAAGCTGCTATTGAGTGTTTTGTCAGTTCACATATTAACTCTTCCTTGAACGGCCTAGATGTCTCCTTCTGTCCAGCTCATGTTACAGGTAATAATAAAGGGCCTGATCTCGTGAACATTCAAGTCAAAAGGAATCTTTCCTTTGGCTTGAAAGGACCCCAGATCGGCTCTGAGGAGAATAGTACTGCTACTGGTGTCTCAGTTTCTTGTACGGTAGGTGGCATCAATGGCTGTCCTGTCTGTTTCGTAAATCATCCCCATTTATTGGGACTCAGTGAATGCTAACAACAGTAGGAGGCTGTGGAATAATGTGGGTGATTTGACTAGATAGCTGGATCTACAGACCAAGTTTGTGTGTGAACGGGGCCAAACTGGGATTCCTGAAGGCTTAAGTCCAGGCACAGGTATTTCACGGGTGAGAGCGCAGACAGCTTCCCCTATGTGCCCCTCCCTTGCATGGAAATGTACTGGGTAAGGTCAGGACAAGTGAGGTATTATCTGCATTTTCATTCATTGATCCATCTTCTCTAAGGTTGCCAAAAAGGCTGCTGATTCTGGCAATTTTTTTTCTATGGACTCTGGCCCAGAGGGAACTGGACCAGGGTCACAAAATTCATTTCACATGGATCACTGAACAGATGATGAGATGGCACCAACTTTTGCGTACTCCTGACTGGAGCTGGGTTTGAAACAGGGGCAGCCTTTCAGTCCAACTCTGCTTGTGTTCACACACCTAAATGAAGTGACTGTATTTCCAAAAGTGCTCAGCTCTGTGTGTGCATATCTATGAGTCTCGGGGAATGTTATATTGCCTGAAAGTTGTTACTCCAGCACTCAGCTCATTTACAGTCCTCTTGTTTTAGTCGCCCACATATTTTATTGCTAGTAACTAGTTTCACAGCCTGAGTTGAATTACTCCTCACAGAACCCTACAAAGCAGGCAAGTGTCATCCCGACTCTGTAGACAGGGAACTGCAGGGCGAGAGACTTTCCCAGGAGCTGGGAAGTTAGTGTTGAAGCTGGGAAGCTCACTACTAATGAGAGAGATTCAAATAGAAACGCTCAGGTTTTTGATCTAAAAATAATTGCTTTGGTACTGTTCCGTTCCACAAACACATTCAAAAGCTTTTGTGTTAGAGCCGCATTGAAACCGTAAAAGTGGCAGCTAAACGGCATTGGCCCGCTACACAAAAGGCAGGTTCTCTCTCAGTTCAGTGATTCCCCCACCTACTTTGGGATTCAGAAGTTTTCAGTTATATTTTGTGGTGGAACAGCGCTCTCATACGTCAAAGAAGCTTTTCCTATGAGGGTCACTTTCTGTATCCAGTAATTGCACTCTCTGCTTCAGGCTTTGAAAAGTGCTTCCTAACAGTGCATGAGGTGTGATCTCTCTTTTTCTCAGATACAACCAGCAAGAAAGGGTTGACGACACTTCACAGACAGGGTATGTCTGGAGCTCTATAATCTTTTCTTTAACTTGTTCAATTTATATAGGCTCGTTGGTGACACGAATGTCTGCTGCACATTTCAGAAGAGGGGTTCTTTACAGAAAAGCAAAGTGCAACTCTGTAGCAAGATACTAAAATACACAGGGGAAACTGTCAAATGGAACGAAGGAGCTTAAGTCCCATTTTCAAAGGGGACGCATGAAGGTTTTGAAGTCACTTTTGCAAATGAAACTCAGATTTCTACGTAATTTAGTCACTTTCATAGGATGACCGGCTCCTTTCCAAGGGGGTGGGGTCCAGTGTCCCTGGCTATGTCCACACTTAGAAGGTTAATTCAAATTAACTTAATTCAAACTAATAATAATTAGTTTGAATTAAGTTAATTCAAACTAAAATGGCCCAACTAGAAACCCAATTCAAAATAACATGTCCATGGACAGGATTTGCTAGTTCAAATTAGGAGAGGGGGCACCATGGGAGATGTGGCAAGGTGGCCCTCCAAGAAGGATCATGCCCTCACCCACTATACAGAAAGAGGAAGGCTCCCTGGGAGGAAGAAGGTCAAAAAGCGTTAATTCAAAATCATGGTTAGTTCGAATTAACACAGCTACACTGGGCTAATTTGAACTAATAAGTTCCAATTAACCCTTATTCAAAGTTAAGTAAGTGTTATAACTTCGAATTAAGTTTTCATTAATTCGAACTAAGGAATTAATTTAATGAAACCCAGTGTAGCCATGCATTAATTTAATTCAAATTAATCCTCATGAATTGTAATTAAATTGTAAGTGTAGACACATCCAGCCTGTGACTGGTTTTCTGATGCCCAAAGGGCTTAACACAAAGCAGCTGGGCCTTATAAAAGACAAACTGCAGTTGAGAGAGGAGGACTCCTGAAACAGCTCAGGAAGAAAGCAGCCAAGGGCCCGATACACACAGGCGCAAGAAAAAGGCTTGTGAAATAACCTAACCTCAAGAGAAAGGACAAACTCAGCAGAGTTTGGGAAGGATTGATAACTATGTGGAGAGGTTTGGAGCCAGACAGACCAGGAAGAAGGGGATGTACCTGGTGGGAGACTCGGATGGAAAAAAGTTTATATTGGGTGTTTTTCATATTAATAAAGCTGTCCCCAAGAAGGGTGATTGTTACTAGGCATAAGGCTCTGTGGAATATTCATGGGAATGACTGAAGGGCGCTACAGAGCCACAATCCACTGCCAGGAAACACTACAGGGCGGACGTGCCTTTGGAGGTGCACTTTCAAAAATTTTATACAAAATTCTCATAATTTTGAGAGCTAGTTCTGTCCTTCCAGCTATAGAAGAACACATTGCTTTAAAAATATACACATGCAACCACCACTGGTTTAAAACAGGCTACTTCCTATATTTTAAAGCTAGTAATGATAAAGGATCGGATTCATGACATTTTTACATGGACATTTTTCTAACCATAACATCCTAGGCCCTGATGCAGTGAGCTACTTAAACAAGTGTCAAATTTTAAGCATACTCAAATATTAAAGGTAGTGATGCCCTTAAATACTTCATTGAAATGGAGCCTTAAGGAATAATGATCGTGAAGGCATTTCAATAAATGTTTTTGATTGAAAACTCTATGAGGGTAGGGCTGGGCTTTTTTTTCCTATTGTATAGTAGTCTTCACACTGAACAACATTATGGCACTAATGTATCGGAACTAAATCAGGTACCAGTCATACCAATGTTGCTAATGACAGTTGGCAAGTTGCACTCAGTTTATGTCATTTGGATTGCCTATGAGCTGATTGTGTTCTTATAGCTAGTAGTGCATCTCCTTGAAATGAAAACGCCTTTATTTCTGCAGAGCTTCTGCACCACAGAGGTGATAAAACACTGCTGACAACCACTTCCACGGCAGGTTTGTGAAATGACTCTACAGATGCAACATTTCTAGAAAATTTCAGAAATGGAAAAGAAAATACAAGGAAGAGACTGAAATATTCTCTGTGTTAACCAAAGAGGTTAATATAAAAGAACCTACTACTGGTCATAGGAGCCAATGAAAAGCTCAAAGGCCAGTATTCCCTGAAGGAAGCAAATTCATCACCATCAGATTGCTCTTCCCAATCGCCTGACTGGGGCTGTGAAAACACGCTCAGCTGATCAGGAAGTCGATCACTGAAGACCATCCCAACAACCGGTGTAGCTCTGAGTTGACGGGAGATCATTTCCCTTTGACTCCAAGCAAAGCACCGTGTAGATTTTTGGTGCAGCATGCAGGGATTTTACGGGCACAAGCTAATATTTGCCTCAAAGAAACTTGGAAGAGAGGCCTGATTTGCCTAGTTCACCAAAGCCAAAATTGTCACTCATGAGGTTGCTGCGTTCAGAGATATTTCACGGAGCATGCAGGCCATCAAATTTCTTTGCCAGGGCTGCAACTAGACTGGGGAGACCAGGGCAAAGCCCCAGGCACTGAATTTTAGAGGGCACAGGGGAAGGACCCCGTTCTTCGTCGCCCCAGCCACCATAGAGGAGCCGCATCCGTCTCCAGCTGCTGCAGGGAGCCAAGCTGGATCTGTCCCCTGCACCCTTTAAAATTTGGTGCCTGGGGCTTCTGGAAGCGGCTGAGGCTGGATCCAGCTCCCTGCTGCCACTGAGGGGTGGATTAGGGCCCAGGTCAGGGGAGGGCACCTTTGGGGGGGCTGCTTGTCGTGGATGCCAGAAGAGCTAGTTCCAGCCCGGTTCTGTGCAGACATGGGGATACCTGGGCTGTTATTGTTTCAAGCATTAGCCAGACAGGGAGCTGGGCAATGTGTGTGGGCTAGACCAGTGGTTTTCAAACTTTTTTCGTTGAAACCCAGTTGGGAAAAAATCATTCATGCCTGTGACCCAACAGTTCCATCTTTGAGCAATGCATTGCATTCTTTTGGGGGCACCGCAACCCTGTGCCTGAAGGGCTGCAACCCAGTACTGGGTCCCAACCGTAAGTTTGACAACCACTGGACTAGACAGCCTCTTCTCTCCCTGACCAAATACACTGTCTGCCTGATATCCACTTGGCGGAGCCCAGCTGCTAATTCTGTGGAGTTGCTTGAGTCTTCACATCAAGGCTAAGTCTGGAAGAATAGAAAGGCCAAGATCACCTGTGGATGTAAGGACAGTGCTTCAGCTTTAAGTGTGGTTTTTGTTTTTAAAGGTACTCCAAGTGCAGCCAGCAGTACCAGCCCGAGGGCTCCAGCTGCTGCATGTAAGTGATGTTATTACTGCATCACTATCCTACTTTTGTCACGTACCGCCTCTTACTTTATAGTTTGCTGCTTGCTTTTCTGATCAGGTAACAAGTCCACTACTGGTTTGTGTTTTTACAGTCACGCCCAGTGGGCTCAACAATGCATGGGGGAGAACTCCCAAAGCAGAACGTGAGTGGCAGTTTCTGTATTTGCATCTCTGTAATGATTTTTTTTAAAAATAACATTAATGTGCCATAGTGAACTCATACATCACCACAGGCCAAAAATATTTGCAGCAAATATAAAGCGGTTTTGCAAAGCTGGAAACGCTGCAGAATTATCTCATGTCTAGGGAGTTTGTCAGAGAGAGGGAGTTTGAAAATCATTGAGAATTGGCCCATAACACTGATCTCTGCTCCCACTGGTGTCTTTTGGCGTTTATCTATTGACCTGATGGGAGCAAGAGTTAAGTGAATGTTGAATGCCTGTCATTAGAGGATATGTGTGCTTCCTTATGTCAAAACTTCCCAGAAGTGAACACTAACTACCATGATGTAACTATGCAGACATAAATTTTAGGGGCATTTAAGATCTGCATTTTTAAATGACTAAAAAGCAGGCAACCTCCCCTCTACTTTGTGGGATGGACATGCAAAGGTAGTGCTGTCTCATAGTTAGGGCAAGAGTTTGGCTTCCATTCCCAGCTACGTTCCAAAGGGGCAGCTATGTTAGTCTAGTTCAGCAAAACAAACAAAGATTCCTGTGGGACTTTTAAAGACTAACAAATGTATTTATTGCATGTGCCTTTGTGGGAGAAAATCCCACTTCCTCAGCTGCATGAAGATGGGAAACTTTGATTTTCTCTTTAACCAGAGACAGGCACTTAAGAATCCAGCTCAGTTGTCCTCTATTTAAGGCTGCACAACTTAACATTTAACACTTCCGAAATTTTAGGCCTCAGCAGCTTAGGTTCACTTATCTGTAAAAACGGGCAGCTATTATACTAGCCAGTTTATTTCTACTGCAAAGAGAATAGCGAGTGCAAACCTCCACTGGTGATATTTCTGCTTCTTCCACCCCATCATAGGGCCTTGTGCAAAGGCTGTGTTCAGCACCTTTGGCTATGTCTACATCAGGAAGTTTAGTTCAGACTAGCTAGTCTAAACTAAAGAAGTCTGAAGTTAGTTCGAACTAACCTTGGGCTAGTTTGAACTAACGCAGCTTTTTAGTTTGAATGAGCCACATGTTCTAGTTCAAACTAAAGTTTTAGTTTGAAATAGGATGAGCGGCTAATTCAAATTAATGACTTAGTCTGAAGTTTTTAAGTTCAAAGTAAGCCTTAATTTGAATGTTTGAACTAAGCGCGGAAGTCCAAACTAACCAGGGGTACTTATTAGTTCGGACTAAGCTTCCTTAGTCTGGACTAAATTGGCAGAGTAGGCATAGCCCTTGCGTTCACCAAGATCTGTGCTTTCTGAGCATTTGTCTTGTGATAAATTATTCGTATTTTCTGTCTTCAGCAGCTATTTCTACTGAGCCCAGTGACATGGCCCCAAGATCTCCCAAAGCAGGAGGTAAGGAGGGTTTGGGGGTGGTTGTTTTTTTTTTCTGACCCATCAATTACTGTATGCTCCAGTTGGTCATACAACAGTGTTTGCAGTAGTTGGGCAAAGGCCTGGGCAGCAGGACTTTGGGTTCTAGTCCCACGACAGCCATGAAATCCCACTTGTCACCGACTTTACCCCACACTAATAAGCTGCTTGGAGCCCTCACTCAAGCCAAAGACCCAGAGGACCCAAAGTGGTATTCTGAAGAACGAGCAAACCTTTGCGGCCAGCATGCCCGGATCCTATGGCTGTGCTCTGAGCATGCCCAAGACCTGATAATAGCCAGATCCCTCAGCAGAAGAGCCAGAGACAGTCCAGAAATCAGTGGAGGCAGGCAGCTGAGCATTTAGACAAAAGACAGCCATGGGCACAGGGAAACATAAGACGAATGCAAGAGAGGTAGGGAGCATGGACACGAGACAGTGAAAGCTGTTTCAGCTGGTCAAGCCTGAGCTAATTTAGCTTGTTTGCCTCACTCCAGAAAAGGATTCAAGCTGGGGATCCTGCGTGGAGGGAGTTCCCTACTTTTGGTGCATCTGCCAGGTGCATCTGCTCACCTACCTAAGCCCCTCTCCTCCTGTTTCATCCTGGCTTGCTTCCAGAGCTCCCCTTACTGGCGTCTGAGGCCCCTCCTCTAAGGCCAGTAACTCACCCCTGTGGGGAGTCTGGGCACCTAACTGGGACTGAAGATTTCATGTTGCCTGAGGTTTAGGTGTTGCAACAATGAGAGGAGCAAAAGGCAAAACACCTTTGAGAATCATTGCCTTCACATTTTGTTGCCTCACTACCTCATCTGTAAAAATGGGCTGACCGTGATGGTGGCTAGTTGTTCTTCGAGAATCTCAGCTACAAGCCATTGAGCAAGTCTGGCTTGTATGGATCACAGCCAAAGTATTTGTCCTTTCCTGTCTAGGTATCTCAAGAGATCACGAAGGCATATCAGCTTCCTTCAAGGATCCCACACTGAAAGGTCAGTGAATCTTAGTCCTTGACAGTACAGTACATAGTTACTGGCCAGACTGCAGGGTTGTGACCAAACCTGCAGCTGTGTGACAAGAGCCTGGCACGTGGTAATGCAATGACATTTTAAGAGACTGCTACTGTAGTATTCTGGCTCACTTGCTCTCACCCTTCCTGGAGAAAACTTTTGTTTTCTTGAAGAGACAGTAAAGTTAAAAAATCGCATTTAAATGAAAAGTGTTACCACTGAAGTGTATGTCACCATTTTTGTGCTGTTTGGTTTTTGTGGGTCACTGAGTTCAAGCAGTGAAGCTAGACTTGTCCTTTGCCCTTTCTGGCACCGTCTAGCCAGCAGAACAATGCAATGCTAGGATTGACGCCTCTGCTGGAGAATGTTTCAAGCAAGGCGAGAACCGTTTCCAGGGATTGTCCCTAGGTGAGATTTCAAAGGCCCCAAGAGGTGTTAAGTGCCCAACCCTCCTCGATTACACTGTACAAACCTTTCATTGCTTTCCATCAGGTTTTCTAATGCAATGATTCTTCAAAGCCGGAGCTCTTGAACTTTTTCTTTCAGAGACCACCCTGGCATGCTATAAAAACTGAAAGACCCAGTGGTGGGGCCTCAGGGCTCCTGGCTTCAGCCACTGGGTGTGTGTGTGGGAGCCCCTGAGGGCTTTAGCCCTGTGTGGCCTGCAGTTTCAACTCTGGAGAAGGAGAGGGCTTCTGGATGCAGCCCATGAGAGGCGCTGGGTTTTGGGGCTGGAGCTGCGGGGCTTGTGGTCCTGAAATTGTCTTGCATTCCCCCCTCCCCTGGGGGCTGTGAACTTGAGAACCACTGCTTTAAAGTAAATTCATAGATATAACAGACATGGGGGACCATTATAGCCCTCTCTTCCCCCCTCCTCCGTAGAATTGCACAGTATTCTTTCATGACTTAAAGGCTGTTTAATATTTTGCAGTGACTACGGTGAAGACCACAGTCCCCCTGGTAGCTACAACTGAAAGTAAGGAGACGAGACCACAGCCCACTGGTTTGATATCCTACAGCACTCTTATGTTTAGTTCACCTTTATAAGGCTTTTTTGGAAGAATGAAACAGGATTAGAGAAATTTTAAGTAACAATGGATATGGGGGATAAGAGGAAGCAAGGTTTCATCTTGTGCCATATCTGACTCAGGTATTAGGATTATTTGTACCACAATAGTGCCCAGAGCCTCCAGTCAGGGATCAGGGACCATTGTACAAGACATACTCAGAAAGATGGGCCATGCACTGAAGAGGAGTTATCCATCAAACTTTTGGGCAATTATTACAGTTCAGTATAGACCTGGAAACCAGCACCTTCTGTAGACTGATGCACTCCAGGGCTGTGAAATGGCTATTTTACCTCTTGGCCTCAGTTCCTTCATTTGTGCAATGGGGATAATATTATTACAGATAGTGCTATTTAGCCATCTTCAGAGGGATCTCGCACACTTTTGGGTACTGTGTAATAAATAATCCTATTAATGGGGTCAGAACATTTCCAAATAACCACATGTTCCAAAAACTACCCCCACCACTTCAGCAGACAGGAGCTAGTGACCCAGCTGGGACCATCAGTGGCGAAGCCGGAGGCTGAACGAGCATGGAAACTGAATCACCTTCTTGCCCCTAGCAAGTCGGTTCCTGTGGGTCAGGTGTGAGGCAGGCTGACGAGGCACTGAGGGGCTGCCAGTGGTGTTTGTTCTGTGTATGGATGTTACTTTAGTTTGAAGCATCTCAGCACAGCATTTTTCACCAACACTTATGTTATTTAAATGAGGGATCAGCAATCCAAAAGATAAGAGCCATTTTTTAAAATTCCTTCAGTAACCAAGTGTTTTGAGAGCCTCAATAGGTATATCCCTCTGGGAGGGGAGAGGGGGAGAAGCTGGGCCAATGTACCTGGCACAGGGTCCCGTGGTGGAGGTGGGGGGAAACCCCAGATCCAGGAGCAGGGCCCTCATATGGTCCTCCAGTGGTGAAGGGGAGCCCAGAGTTTGGCACAGGCTGCATGCAGGGTCCCCCGGTGGTGGAGCCTGGAGCTGCAAGGGGGCTGTGAAAGAGCCGCTTGCGGCTCTGGAGCCACAGGTTGCAATCCCTGACGTAAAAAAGTTAAAGGTCCAACACACCCATCCTAAAATCTCTGTGTACCGCACATAGTAATCACGCTTGTCTGGATTATTAAGTGTTGTTGCTGGTTGTGAGATATGTTCACTTGAGGCATCATAACTCTGGCTTTCCTGTTTCTGAATATTGAGCATCACGTACATGTCACTGTATCACAACAGGAAGCCCAACCAGAGCTGCGCAAACCTTTTTAGATTAAACTTGGTTGCTGCCTGAAAAACATTGAATTGGGTTGACCAAAACTGCGCACACTCACATCCAATACACTAGATTCTTTTAGGAAAAGAAATTCTGAAAAAGTACAGGAGTTTCATTTTGGCATTTTAAAAATTAAATATTGCAATTTTTTTGTAAAATGTATTTTAGTTTTGAATTTCAATTGTTTTACTAAAAAGGTTAACCATCCCCCCACCCCAAAATATGAAACAACACATTTTGATTTGTGTTGAATAAAACGTTTCATTTAACCTGAAACACCATGTTTTGTTCTGCCAAAAAAAGTTCATTTAGTTTTGACCCAAAAATTAAAAAAAAAGGGTGGGGGTTAGTCCCTGAACCAAAAATTTAAGTTATTCATAGAGTTCTAAGTCTCACCCTCTTGAACCCCCTGCACCTATTGGTAAATACTTTGTCAGTTCCTTTCTTCATATGTCCTTTTGTGTGTTTTCTGACTCACTGAAATCGCCTCTCACCAGTGTCATGCCAAGACCACCAGTTTCCAACAAACTCGGTAGCTTTGCAAGCAAAAAATAGTGTGTATGGAGGAGAAATGAGACAATAAGTGCTTATAGCCACTGCTCTGGGTTCCACCTTTGACAGCCAAATCTAAGTTAGAAGAATGTGTCACCACCTCCCGTGTTGCCACTCAAGTCTGCCTCACTTGGCTACTTCAGTGGGGTGAGTGACCAACAACAGGAATTATTTACTCAGGAAACAGATGCTGACCTGCACCTTTTCTTCTAGCAGAGGTTGCCTAATCACCTGTTTATGTCATTTAGTTACCTGGGATAATCTGTTTCCTTCCGAGTGCGATGTGCATTTTTTAAAACCAGTAATAAACACGGGGGGAAATAAAAGCAAGGAGTCATGTGGCACTTAAAGACTAACAGATTTATTTATCACATTAGCTTTCATGGGAGAAAATCCCACTTCATCAGACGCTTTGAATTGCTCTTTCAAGTTGGATTTTCTCCCAGGAAAGTTCATGCAATAAATAATCTGTTAGTCTTCAAGTGCCACAAGACTCCTTGCTTTTTTTGCTTTACTAGACTAACACAGCTGCCCCGTTGGAACTTAATAAACATGAGTTACTCTCACTGTTCCCTCTAAGCTGTGCGTGTGTGCACGTGCACACAGGTCATGAAACCTGCGCATGCGACAAAATAGAGTGCGCACAAAAAAATTCAATAGTGCTAATACTGGTGCACACAAAGAAATGTCTTTGCGCACACAAAGAAATTGTTTGCGCACACAGTCTACAAGTCATTAGAGGGAACACTGGTTACTCTTCCCATCATCAGTAACCAGCATGACTGGAAGATAAATAGGAGATGTGAAGAAATTAACAAGAATGGGAATGTGAGGAATTTTTTTTTTTTTATGATTTACAGTTTTGCTGGCTCTGTCTGGAATAATTTCTCTGTCCTACTGTTTAGTAAATGGGCACATTGTGGCTGATTATCCTATTTCTCTTTCCTGCTTTTCTTTTTCTCTCCATCAGTTCAGAGAGAGAGAGAAGGCGATTTAATTGTAAGTGTACCACCAGGATTTACGCAGGATGCTTTCACGATGGAAGGGACAACCATAACTGCACCAGGTGTTATCTCAACAGAGCCAGATGTGATACCCACTGAAAACGATCCTACGTGGGCAACAGAACAAGGTGAGTGTTCCAGAAGTAAAATTCTTTTTCTATTTTAATTTAAAACACATCCCTATTTCTGTTCACAGGCACAGGGCTCAATATTTCCCAAGGCCAGGTGAAGTGGCATTATCGTCCTCTTAGATTTATATACTGTCTATAAGTAAGCATCCTAGAACACCCTTGGTTTTACTCACAGCAGCATTTCACGGCACACAGCAGGTATCCGAAGAGGTTACCTACCAAGGTTACAAGGAAGTTTCACCCAGCGTAATCAGTTTGGAACAAAACTGTTTGTCTAACCATGAGCAGCACAGATTTTAAAGATTTCAGTTGCATTGCTGGATTAGAGCGACTAGACTATTGCTAGTGGAACAAGGAAGGTGCCCTCTTGCTTTTGTGTGGATCATTCTAATGTGAGTTACTATATATATCGTGTGATCTGCAGAGACAAGGTTTAAAATAGGAGAAGCAAGCACAGCTTCCTCTGCGCTATCCCCAGAAGTGACACACGCTGAGAGGGGTCCTGATGAATCTGTCAGAAAAGGTAGACACAATGGTTTTTTCAGTGGAATCTAATGAAAAATGGGTGACTATATATCAAAGGTATGTTTTCAAATGATTGGAATATTATAAACATATTACAGGCATGAACAGCATATGTTATTAATAGTTATGAGCAAATCAGAAGTTGTGTAATATCTTACTATGACATATCCTCTCTAATACCTTCCACTGAGCTGCTTAAAACCATCTATAACTGTGTTGGACACTAGCATTCTATAATTTACTATTTATTAAAATACATATCTCATTAATACATTATAAGCTACTTAAACTATTTATAAATACGCCTGTAAAATAAAAGGTGAGCAAAATGGAATCTGAGAAGGGATTTTCACTTGCCTTGTGTTTTAAAGCAAGTTTAGTTTCTTGTCTAGATGACATTTTTTTGCCAGTAAGCGTCAAAGGCAGCAAAAGGATTTCTTTCCTCAAAAACCCTCCCTCTGTCCCTTGACAGCTCACATTTTCTTCCTCATCTCAATCTCTTTTTCAGCACCTCAGTCCAGAGTTTAAGGAGTCCTCCAGGAAGTTTGAGAGTTGTCATTCTTGCACACCCCAGGGCTCAGCAGGCCTAACCCATCTTGTCAGGATCTTCCTTGTTTTTTAGATATGATGAAAGGAATGACCCCAAGGTTAAGGGCTATGGATAGTGGGCAGCCAGAGGTCAGGAACAAAGCCAGCATTTCTCAAATGATTGAATTATTTATAATTATTCATATTCTAGGAGTACTTAGAGCCTCTAGTTTGAAGTATGAGTAAAATTGGAGAAACAGGGTCACATTTCTGAAGGGCCATAATTTGGGGTGAGACCAGAGGCTCAGGAATGCAAGCCATGGCCAGGTTGTACTGGACAAACATGAGCCTCTTGGCACGCAACAGTGACAAAGGTTTTTCTTCAATTCTTACTTCTTGCTGCATCACTAATTGATAAGGCCCCCTTGTGGCAAGCACTGTGGACACACAGTAGAAACAAACTGCCCCAAAGGTCTTGCAATCTAAATAGATAAGACAAAGAGTATTATAATTACTGGTTTACCTCTATGGAGACTGAGACATAGCGAGATTAAAGTGATTTACTGAGGATCAAACAGGAAGTATGATACAGAAGTGAAAATTAAATCCAGATCTGAATCTTAGTCCACAGCCTTAACCGTAAGGTCATCCTTCTTCTCAATAGGCACCCAATAGGTTGCATACATTCTCCCTCTCTCTCGCTGTAGTCAAACTTTATTAGGTAAATTTTTAAAGTGGACCATGGACAAATGTTACATACACACATATCACCTTAACAATAATGGTGTACGTGAATTACTGGCGCAAACATCATTTTGAAAAATCTTCTATATTTACCTTCAGATACAACATAGAGTTGTCTAGCTTACATTCTTTCTGTTGAGTAAGATCTATCAATCAAACACTGCACTTTTGGAATGAGTCAAATCTTAGTGCATTGAATTTCTATTTCCTTCCTTCTTAAAATGAGACCATTGGAAGAAAGACCCAATTTAACATGAAACCTAAGTGCAAAAAATTATCACAGCCTCATTTAATTGGCATCTTACATTTACAGAGCAAAAGAAAGCTTTCCCTAAATGAAAGTCTATGTTCTACCAATCTGTGCTGTTCTCTGCTTCTTTTTTCTTACTTATGCCTAGCTGGTATAACAACATTTATTTTCAAGGGCCTTTGGAAGGAAGATCTCATTTCATCTGCCTTTTCCTTATCCACAAAAAGTCATTGAAGTCTATTCTAAGCAATGGCAATTTCCATTTAATGTAGAACAGTCAGTATAAAAACAACCACATGGTGATAAGAGGGGGTGATAAAAGTTTGGAAGTTGCTTCAGATAGCCAAAGAGCATCCCAATATTTCCATCCTTGAACCAAAACCATGGCCAACTCTAAACCTATGTCTACACATAGAAGGTTATTTCGAATTAACTTTAATTCAAACTAATAATGATTAATTAATTCAAATTAACCTGGTCCCACTAGAAACCAGATTTGAACTAGCATGTCCATGGATAGGACTTGCTTGTTTGAATTAGGAGAGGGGCACCATGGGAGGTGTGGCAAGATGGCCCCCAAGAAAGGCCATGCCCCCGCCCAATATATAGAAAGACAAAGGCACCCTGGGAGGAAAAAGGTCAAAAAGTGTTAATTTGAATTAATGGTTAGTTCAAATTAACACAGATATACACTGGGTTAATTTGAATTAACCCTTACTTCAAAGTTAAGTGAGGCTCTATTACTTCAAAGTAAGCTTTCGTTAATTCAAACTAAGAAATTCCTTAGTTTGAATTAATGAAAGCCAGTGCAGCCATGCATTAATTTAGTTTGAATTTATCCTCCTTAATTCAAATTAAATTGTAAGTGTAGACATGCCCTTTAAGAATAACAAAGGAAAAGGAAATGAAGGAAAAGCTAATCCTAATGCAAAGACCAATATAGGATTTCTCAAATTGCCTAAAACTACTGGTGTAGTCCCCTGAGTCTAATTGGACTGAACACATTTGACCTCGCATATAAGAATCCTGCAAAACCTATGGATATGCTATACCTTGAGGCCCTGATCACCATTTCATGATAGGTACTAAACACATAATCAAAAAATTGTAAAGCTGCTTACTTATCATTTATTTGTATTGCTGTAGTACACTGGGGTCCTAATCACAGACCAGGAACCCTTTGTGCTGTATAAAGGACAAAAAAAAAAAAACAAAAAAAACCCAAAAGACATCCTGGCACAATTCTACTGAAGATTCTGTGATCCATTTGGAAATATATACGAGCTGTAAGTAACTCACCAATTTTATGAAAATCTGTTAGTAAAGTCAAACCCATTCCAGAGGACCCTCTATAATTACAGACACGTTCCGTATGGTTCTGAGAGGGGACATAGACTATGCAAGGCAGAAACTATGTAAAAAGGAGGAAGTAGTTGAGAGAGAGAGAGAGGGAGTTTAGGGTGGCTCTGTATGTCCCAAACAAAGCGAAGACATGGTCTCTGCACTGAAGACTGTCCCGTGTCAAACTCTGTGTGTTACCAATAAAACAAGGTGTCTCTCTTTACAGTATGTGACAGATTCACCTTTCTGCAAATAAGAAGAAATGGAAAGGTGAAGCGGGAGCTGCCTCAACTGGGAGAAATGCTGTATTGCTTAACGGAGCGATGTCCAGAGGAATTTGAATCTTATGGCTGCTACTGTGGCCAGGAAGGAAGAGGTTATCCAACAGATGTACTGGACAGGTGCTGGCTTTTCAACAAGTGTCTAGTTAGCACTGTTGGTCATTAATCATGTGTGTTACAATAGTGCCTGAGGAGCAGCCAAGATCAGGACCTCCACTGTGATAGGCCCTGCCCTGAAGAGCTTACGATCTATAGACAAGACAAAATTGTAGGAAAAGAGGTTAGAACATTCAAGCATGGCAATCAATGTGATAGTGACAAATGTCATGTTACCAACTTGAGTTTCAGGGGCTGTAGGGTAGTCCTAAGAGGGGATATTAGGCAAATGGAAAGACAGGAAAAGGAGAGGAACAAGGAGGGCTCAAGAGGTGAGACAAGGAAGGAGAAGAAGTTAGGAGCAGGTACTGAGGGAAGCATGGTCAAGAAATGGACCAATTAAATAGTAACTCACAGACTGTTAATACAAATCTATGTTACACTATCCTTTTGGAGAATGTAAACAGTGGGATGAAGTCTTGGCCCCAGTGAAGCCAATGCAGAGTCTTTTTTATGGTGGTTGAGACCTTTAAGAATGAGCTAAAGTTAAAGAAAACTCATACTAAGGAAAGGAAAAACTTTTTCAGGGTCAGTTTCAATAGCATGTCAATGGGGAAGTGATGGAAGCCTTGATCACTTGAGCCATCTCAAACTTGACTATTAGAATATAAATTGTAAGGAATTTTTCTTCACTGGCAGGAGACTAGACTTTGAGCATAGGGCTTCACCTCCATGCCTAATTTATATGACTTATGTCATGGAAGGATTTAACCCTCATCATGCTGGCAGTTTCCAAGTTCTCAGCCAGTTATGTTCTTAGGGGATATAAGAAAGAAAGATGCCCAGTTTGTGAAAGGATTACTTGTACAATGGATTACATAGACAGATAAGAGGAATCCAGTCTCTGTTCCAAGGAGCTCAAAGTTGAATAAAGCCAAAATCAAGGGACTCTGAATGAGTGAAGTAGAAAGGCTGTAACAGTAAGATGATGAAACATAAAGATTATTTAACAGCAATTTGTACAGAGGAAAAAAGCTATTTATAAAAGAAGCATGCTAATATATTAAAACAAACATGCAGTGAAAAAGATTAGCCAAAATAATTACAAATTCTGTGCGCTACAGGGACATGTTACTTTTAAGAAAAGTAAACATTTCATCTTTCTTTTAGGTGCTGTTTCTCCCATCAATGCTGTATGGAGCAAGTTAAAAAACTTGGGTGCCTGCCAGAGAGAAGTTTGAGATCTGAAGTTGTGTGTTTAGACCATAAACCAAAGTGTAAGTTTGGCCAGCTGAAATTTATACTTCCCTTGAGTCACACTGAGATCAGTATAAAAACACACAACTAGAGCCTCACAGAAGTTAGAAACGGGGGGAAAAAGAAGGGTTATATTAACCTGTGGTTTGTGAGCCATTTGCAGAGCTGTAAGTATGGTGGGGCAAGTGGGGCTTTGCTCCAGGAGCACTGGAGTGGCTCCATTGAGCCCCTGCATTAAAGGGTGCGTTCCCCGCCGATCGCTTCAGGAGCTGGCTATTGTAAAGGGCGCGTTCCAATCAGGAACCAGGTGTGGCATCCTTTGGTTATAGCTCTGGCCTTTTGGGGGTGGCTTTGAAGAGGAAAAAAAGGTGATCAAATTTAGATCAGGATCTGCTACAGTGTGCTAGCTAAACTTAACCAAAGCCCGAGCACTTTTTCTAGTTAAGTCAAACCTTTTTGCCAACAGAGCACAAGTGGGTCTCACTGATTTCGAGTTGCTTTCCACCATTTTCATGTTTTAAATCTTTAAAACTTCCTTTTTAAGGCATTGGCTGGAGCATGTGTGAGAAACTCCTGTGTTCCTGTGACAAGGCAGCTGCAGAATGCATGGCTGCTGCCTCTTTCAATGAAAGCTTAAGGCTCTTAAGCAGGCAAGCGTGCCAAGAGAATAAAGCCTCATGTCGGAGTGCAATAGCCGAAAGGCCTTCAGGTGACCCTGGAGCAGGCTCCAGAACATCCAGTTCTGAAGAAAGCAGTGAGGAGGCAGGACCATTGAGGAGCGTCATGAGAAGAGTAAAGAGATTTGCACATCACCCACTGGGAAAAGGCAGATCCACACCACAGGAGAGATAGCCAAGTCTCTGTATTTAACTGAGAAGTGGCAAGGAGGATTTCACAGTCAACCACTGTACATCCTAGTTTATCATATCTTTATAAAGTCTCTTTTACATTTGCTTACAGGCAACGGGATGGAACTACAGACGAGGTCACAGGTTACAAATGTGATCATATAAAACTCTGTGCTACATTGAAACCTGAACTAAGGATCTTTTCCATTTGTCAGATAACTATTTGAAAGTATCCAGAACAGTTTGGTTTAGCTTCTAAGACAAGACACATCTAGTTGGTGACTGATTTTTGCTAATTCCTAGGGCAGTTGATTAAAATGTATTAGCTCTGCATCAGAAATAAGATATTTGTTGCTGAAAAGAAAAACAAACAATTGAAGGGTTGGATTTAGAACTTGATATATTTTCACTCTATATGGCACTACATGTAATTAATGCAGAACTCCTCCACGGTATTGAAACACCCAGCTGAAGATACACATTGCCCCAGTCACACAAGATAGGTAAATCATCCTAGTAGATACCTCAGGGTGATGGTAGGAGGAAATGGGGAAAATATATAAAGACCTGTCTCCAAAAAATTATGTAATATATGGAGAGGTCTGAAACACCTCTAAAGAGTTTCAGAGGGGTAGACAGATAAATTCATTAGTCTTTATAAGCGCCACCAGATTCCTTGTTTATTTTGCTAATCTCTAAAGAGGTCATCCATCTATGTTTCCAGATGTCAGAGCACTCATTATTGGCATCAATGCCTCAGAATAGATCCTTCATATCACATTTTTTTGCACTGAGACTTTCCTATTTATCCTCATTCTCTTTAAATTATTTTCTTGTACCACCTCCACCTGGCTCAGCACATCAACTAGTGGCTGAAACACGTCACAGAGTTTTACAGTTCTCCAATTGACCCTCTGTTATAATATGTAGACAAGGAATTTAGTGGCAATGTCAGATCAAAACTAGTGCTTCTGAACCAAATGACATGGGGAAGGCTTCATCTCTATCATCCATGCTGTACCTTCTCTGGTGAAACAAACTTCAGTTTCCAGGAATATCAACAATGCCAATTCAATAGATTTCTCCAAACAAACTACTTTTCCCTTTCTGTGGCCCACTATCATGTTCCTGTTATGCTGGCTGCATGGAATCAGTGGAGTTGGACTGTCATAAAACCACAGCAGCAGCAGAGGATCAGTTTCTTTCCTGTCTCCTCTTCCCTTTTTAAAACACAAACCAAAATACACCCTTGTGATCTGCAATGAGACCTTTGGTAAGGTTATGGGGGCAATTAAAAATCCTTACATCCAGAATCACTAAAAAATTGAACTGGGAGCTATAGCAAATCTTAGAGTACTTTGCACTTTTACTGCCTTCTGTAGAAGCCAAGTTTTATTAGTAGAAATGGCTGGCTGGCACCTCTTCCATTGACTTCTATGCAAGCCTTGTTTAAAAGGGCACACTGATTTACATAGGCAATGTTATCACTACTTAGACAGGCTGCAAAGCTATGAAGTACACTCAATGAGGTGTTAATTTCAAATCTTCAATGTGACCGCAACCAATTAAATGTTAATCCTAAGAGTCAAATTATCTACTTTGAATGTTGTAACTCAGTGGGTCTAAAATTCAGTTCTCATGTGGAATTAAATCAGTACCAGCTGCTTGTATGCTGGCCTTTGTTCTGGTAGGTTTTAATCTCATCACTTAAGCTCAGTTCTGAATAGAATGAACAGGACAATGAAATACATAGATATTAATCCCAGAAGGGACCACAACCAATCACCTAGTCTGACCTCCAGCAAATGTCATTCAGTGGGTCTACTCAGCTGTTTAGCATGAGTGTGGACATGTGTTTTGAGGGTCAGAGTCTTAGAACAGGCTGTTCTCTCCAATCCAGTCCTCGCAGGTGTAGATGTGACAACCGTACTTTGGACACTCCCAGTTTTGCAATTCATGAGCTCCTGAAATTCACAACAGATATGGAGTTGTGAACAAAAAATACTCACTGGTGACTAAATGCATGTTTGGCCAGTTTTCTTTAAAGTCATTTATTTTTTTAAAAAATTCTGACTTTGAATTGTGTGTGAAAATGAAAAGATAGGTTGTTTGGAATATTTTCTTTATCAGTCAAAAAGCCTAAGCAAATTGTTAGCTAGGAAGTTAAATCAAAATAGCCTTACTTTCTGATTTGTGACCTAAAATATTAATCTTATCCCATATATTAAATATTTCATTTTTAGTATTTGCAAAATATTGCTGGTGATGTGCTCATAACACTTTTTGCTTAAATAGCTCTATAAAATTACTGACAAAATCTTTACTTCTGTTGATTTGATTTTAATGTAAATGTCTGAAATGGCTATTCAAACAGAAAATCAACTTGAAGTCAACAGTTTACAGAATATTTTCACATGTTAAAACTGAAAGGTTTTGAAATGTCACTCCTTTTGAGGCTTCTCCTGTAACAAATGAATTACCACTAACTTTTTTTTTTAATTTTACAATAAAGACATTTGTGACTAACTCATCACTGCAGTCTCTTCTTTGTTATAGTGATTCTTCTGAAATCATTTCAGTATTGCCTTTCTGTAGTCCTCTTTTAAGGGCTTGCAACTTAGTTGTAAAAACTCTGCATTGAATGCTCCACTATTTGGAGCAAAAGCTCTGGAAGCAGAACCATGTTAAGGTTCTTCTACATTATGAAATTCTCTGACTTTGACCCTATCATCATTGACTTTTGCTTTAGGCATCATTGTGAGAAAATAGGCAGAATTCCCTTAAAACCTAGTGCTGTATCTGAATGTTCTTAAATAGCTAAGTTATCACAATGCTGAGGTTTATAGGATACTTACTTTTTTTTTTTTTTTTTTTTTTTTATTATAAAGCAGTATAAGATTAGACCTCTGAGAAGCAGCACTTAATTTCGCCCCAGTGTGAAGGGCTGGATTTTGTGCAAGATCCCTTCAGGTCCTGCATTTTTATGGTAATCATTTACAACATGGAGCAAAAACCAGTGGAGAGCCAGCTTGCTTTAGTCATGTAGCCGAGGATTACTGTTAGGCCTGATGGAGATAAAAGTTACCATCACAGCCTGCAATTAAAAAAAATAAAAAGCAAACATTAGGGAAATGTCACACACACAAGGGAGGTGAAAATTCTGACCCTGTCAACATTAATGGGAGTTTCTGCCACCGATTTCTGCGGAACCAGGATTCTCTCCAGAGCTTTTGGGAAAAGCCCACCTGAGGAATCACAACGGAGAAAATGTAAAACTGAAAGGAGGATATACTACATGGTTCGGAATCCCCATTTTAATGGAAGGAATCACTTCCCTCATTATCAAGTTAGGTATGTACCCACTTTTTAAAATACAAGATTGCTTGAGAAAACTAATAGAAAGGTATAAAGCTACCACCAACCTCTAACATTTAATCAGAAAAGACAGAAAAGTTGGCAAAGGGGAAGATTGGATAAATGGCTTGAGAAATTACACCCACAAAGAAAACCAAAAGAACCTCACACATTCCTTCATGATGCGTGACTGGAGACAAAAAAAATGGTCATTTAAATATACACTTCAGGGTGAAAAAAAAACTATTAATATACAAAATGTCACACTGTCTGTTACTGTCATGTGATGCTGAGGATGAGTTTTGGTACTAACCAAGGGCATATCTACTAATTTTAGAATAGGACTTTAAAAAGTTATCTTAATAGACTTTTGGGCATAATCATTGCAACTTGTTTTCTACCCCCCTATATCATTAATAAATAAAAAATTAAAAAAGGTCAGCCTGTTAATTAGCTGAAAGAGGGAAAAAAGTGGCCTTTGATAGAAATGGAATATGACAATTCACAAATTCAAATGAGCACAAGCTAATTTCCTCTAGTAGAAATTACTGCTGCTACTCTGAAACCTGCAGATAAAATAAGCATTTTGGATAAAGTCTTTTCTGGTAACTGTCAGCATTTAATATTAGATGTAAAACTTTCCAGCTCAAAATGAGCACAGTATGTTCACTCAAAGATCAAGTTAGAAACCAATAGTGCCTTCATCAGCTTTATTTTGCTTCCTAGACTGCTCCAGTCAAACGATCCTTTCCTACCTATGTTAAATAGACTAAATTGCATGACGTTATTTTACTGTGCCAGTTAGGTTACATCATTAATACTTTCTGAGGGCATTTCCCTCACCTCTGGTATTCCATGAAGCATTTAGCATTCAGAAAGCCAGTTAACATTATTACTTATATAGAATCTTTCCTGTGCAAAGTCAGCCAAGGATGGACAAAAATGGCTCACAGCTAGGTGCCAGCAATTTTACTTTCGGTCAGCAGAGGGCAATCCTCCATTACATTTCTGCAGCGGAGCTAGGTAACAGGGTACTAAAACTAGTCACCATAATGACCAGAAACATAGAATTGTCAAGGCCTGAATAAAGCCTCCAATCCTGAAAAGACTTGTGTGTGTGCTTAATTTTACTCACTGACTAGGCCCACTGAGGTCACTGAGATTATTTAGTACATAATATTAAGCACTGCATAGGTGCTTATAGGATTAGAGAGTATAAAATGAAATCTTAATTGAGCATCAGCAATATTTGGTGATTTAGTGAACTGAATCCACCTGCATGATGTAGATGAAGAGAAAACAATCAAATGAAGCAGACACCCATGAAAGGCACATCTGTGTAGGATCATGCTATAAAGTAATTTTTTATTTGTACCTGATTAGGGTTATGCTTAGTTAAATGTATGCTTTATCTCCACAGTACACAGTGTTAATCAGTTAACGCACTTTGCGCACAATGGGATTCTGGTCCATGATTCAACTCCTAAGTTATTAAGAGCTAATGATTTCTTACCACCTCACTAGATGATTAGTTTGGCACCTGATCTGGTTGTAGTAACCATTCAGGCAAAACTTATTCTTAACTGTGGCCTAATCAGTGGCAAAGAATTGGGAAGCAAGTTCCAGCAACTGTCTCAGCAGAGTTTGGGCAGCTCAAATGACATTCAGTCTTCACTCCTTTTGGGAACACTGGTAACCTTGAATATGTCCGTAGGACATGATTTCAGTATACATTTGCAGTACTGTGTCCACCAAATGTGGATTTCCCTGAGTCACAGTATGGTCAGGCAGCAACATCCTATGTTCTTGTGTGGCCTCCATCTGGTATGTCTACTCTACTACCCACAGGGAAGTAACTTTCAGAGGATTAATTTGTTCTGGTTACACATACAGGCTTGATTTACACTTAAAACTTACGATGACATAACTAGTGACCTCAGGTGTAAAGAAGCCACAACCCTCAACAATATAGCTATGCTGGCCTAACCCCTGGAGTACACACCATCAAGTGGATGCTTCTGTTGTCACACCTGTTTTTGTTTAGGGAGGTGATGCTCCAAACTGGATGGAGAAACCCCTCTCTGTGGGCAAGTTTGAGAGTATATTAGTCTTATGCTAGCACAGCTATATCAGTATATCATCCTCAGAGCATGCACAAATGGTCCAGACAGTCATAACATTGTCCTACCTCTGGGCAGACCTTAACCCGGGCCAGAATTTGCCACCCTCATTGTTCAATTTGACATTGTAGATAAATAGAAGCCTTTCCTTTGTGTTCAAATGCTCAGGTACCACCGCATTCAGAACATGGCTACCCATCTATCCTGCACTGCTTCTGGGCTGTCCCATCAAAACCCATCAGCTTATGAGCACAGCAAACTGTAGGAACAAAAAGACTCAATGATGCGAAATAGGCACTATGATTTGAGACAGAGGAAGATGAGGTTTGTGAAAGAAATCCTAAGTCTAAAAGGAGAGGGGATGGTTCTTACAGATATCCCTAGCGATTAGCTAACCAGAACATACTCCTAAAATGTGTTAAGAAAGCTAAGGTGAGGGTGAAGGAGTACTAAAAAGGCTGTGATGGAAGAAAAGCTGCTATTGGGACACAAGCCAAAACATATTGACCTATAACTATAAGTTGACCATGCCTTTAATTGAAAAAAATCAGTGTAGCATGGATAGGCACTTGTATGTGGCTATCAGCCAGAGCTACAACATTATTTGATAAAATGACTAACAATGAGTTAGAACACAGATGCTCCTAATTGTGACAGAGTGCCTTGTTAGCATCTTTTTTTCTGTAGCACAGATATGAAATTGCAGAACTCCTACTGGTAAATGGTATCTCTATTATGTAGCATGTCATATGTGTTGTATTGTAATGCAATTCCCCACCAGTAACTCTGTATACACACCTGCCTGGTTTGAGATTGAAAAAAGCTTTATACCCCTGAATGGGTTACCCATAACCTAAAAGAAAAATCCAGTCTTTGCATCTACACTGGGCATTCCAAAATGCATTAAACTGGTTACAGCATCTGATTTTACTATTTCTCTTTTTGTACCGCTATGGCTAACCAATGCATCAGGACGAAAGCTGACTCCTTACTAATACAATTTGGATAAAAACAGGATTAAAAAATTAAAGACATAATCCGAGATGATAGACTAGGCTCCTTTCATTATGTATGCAATGAATATCAGCTATCACTGTCTCAGTGCCTTCTTTCAGCAGGTGTATTCAAGGATTCATGCAAAGCGAGGGGACTTGTCTGTTTCAACTCTCTGACATCTAAAACAATGTGATAAACAGAGAAGCGAAAGTCAGTTGATAGGAATTACTTAAAGGTGGATCAATTGCATTACCCTCTCAATCTGTCTCAAAGAAAAATGGGAAAGAGAACCTTGCCTTACAATCACAACAGAAATCTATCATGCTACCTGGCTTAATGTGAAAGATACAAGTTCTTCATCCTTGCGAGTCTGTCAGAACGAGATACTAAATACCTACCACTGGACTCCTGAATGTTTGTTTAATGCCAGATTGGCTATATGCAGCGACTGCTGGAGATTCAACATGCCAACATTTCACACATCCTCTATACCTCTTCAAAAACGCATGGACTCTAGATCATCACAATCAGTGTTCTCTCAAATGTTTTCAAATATCACTATTTTTCCATCTCCAAGCTTTTGTATTTTAGGGTTCTGGATGTGTTGGCAATGCTAGATAACATTAAGAAATGGATTGCAGTAGCTATTTTAGTGGCCAAAAGTGTTATTTTGAGATATGGAAATCTGGAATTGCTCTGTCCTACACAGACTAGTTTAGTGAGCTCTCTACTACTGTTAATGAAAAAAGTAACTCATATTTTTCCAAGAGTTTCTATTAGATGATGTCTGTTCACAAATGCAACTATTGCATTGCTTTGCACTTTAGTATATCTTAATCCCTGATACTCATAAGTTATATTCTCATTTATTTATTTAGTCACTTTAACACTGATGCCCTGTTGGACCTCTGTGTGTTAAAGTGTGTTTTTTCCCCCTAGGTTTTATAAATGAATATAATTTTGTTATTTATATAGTTCCACCTTGTGCATGTATTTACATGTATATGTTTTGTTTCATTGTGTGTTTATAGTTTACATAAAAATAAAAAGAAACTTAAGAAAAGAACTACTGACTGTGGTGTGTAACACATCACTCAAATCACCCTCTAAAGTAAAACCTATCTTTTAAAAAGTCTCCAGAGGCTATCCTGACAATTACAGGCTAGCAGACCTAACTTTAGTACCAGTTAATTAGGTGAAACCAGTAAAGAACAAAATCATCAGATATATAAAAAATGGCTTTTTGTCCAGGGAAATCACGCCTCTCTGATCTATTAGAATTCTTTGAGGATGTCAACAAGCACGCATACAATGATGACCCAGTCAATAAAGTATACTTGGACTCTCAGCATACTTGGTCCTGGGCTTTGATAAAGTGTCTCAGAAAAAGCTCAAACTAAAGTTATAAGAGAAGAGGGAAAGTTCACTTTGGGATAAGTAACTGATTAAAAAGATAGAAAAAAACGGGTAAGTAGTCAGTTTTCATAAGAGATAAATAGTGGGGTCCCCCAATGATCTGTACTAGGACTTGTGTTCCTTAACCCATTCACAAATGATCTGGAAGAAGGAGTAAACACTGAGCTGGCAAAGTTTGCAGATGATATAAAATTACACAGTATAGCAAAGTTCAAAGGTGACTGTGAAGAGTTACAAAACTAAATGACTGGGCAACAAAAGAGCAAATTTTCCAGAGGGGTACCGTGTTAGTCTGTGTATAGCAAAAGCAGCAAGAATCCTGGCCAACCCCCAACATATTTCTTTGAGCATAAGCTTTCATGGGCTACAACACACTTCATCAGAAATTCAATATTCATAAGTGCAACGTAATGCATACCAGAAAACAATTACAGTAATACATGTAAAATGACAAGACCTATACTAGTTGTTACCACAAAAAAAACAGTCCCTATGGATAGCTCTCTGAAAACATCAGCTCAGCCTACAGCAAGTTAAAAAACAAAACAAAATACTAAGCATGCTAGGAACTATTCAGAAAGCAAATGATGACAAAATATCATAATTCCACTACAGAAGTCCATGGCATGATCATACCTTGAATACTGAATGCACGTCTGGTCACCCCAACTCAAAAAAAAATGTATATAATTGAAGGAGGAACAGAGAATTGCAACAAAAATTATTTAGGTTATGAAACAACCTCCTTAGAAAATTAAAAAACTGGAACAGTTCATCTGAGAAAAGAGACAAAGGAGGAATATGACAGAAGCCTATAAAATCATGACTGATATGGAGAAAGGGGGTAAGAAAGTGTTCTATACCCCTTCATATAACTAAAGGATTAGGTTAGGGGTTCTCCTGATGAAACCAATGAGCAGGTAGATTTAAAAACGAAGCACTTCTTCACACAACTGCACAGTCAATATGTAGAAGTCACTGCCAGAGGATGTTGTGAAGGCCAAAACGATAATGGGACTAAAAAAAATCAATTAGCTAATGTCATGGAAGATATGTCCACCAATGGCTATTAGCCAAGATACCGAGGGATGCAACCTTATGCTCTGGGTGTCCCAGAAGCTGGGACTGGATGACTGGGATCACTTGAATTGCCCTATTTTGTTCATTCTTTCTGTAGTATCTTCCACTGGCAACTGTCAAAAGACAGGATACTAGGCTAGATGAACCACTGGTCTCAGCCACTATGGCCATTCTTATACACTTTTAGAAATGCATTGTAAGTATTACTGTAGCCTAATATTTTGTTGGACCTTCCCAACAAGTCTCAACGTCATGATACAGTGAAAAGTTCTGGGGCTGCAAAATGACTGTTTCTGGATTCAGTGAAAATTTGTTTTGCTTTTCAAAAATAAGTACATACTACATTTAGGACAGCATTTTTTTTTTATATTACACATCATACAGCAGTTAATACAGCGTAAGATAATTTGTAACCAACTCTGCAGTTTTAGCTTTTAGATTTATTTTATTGCTTAAATGTACATTGCACAGTGTATTCTTACATTTCATGAAACTGGTTCAAGACCAATAGCACAGAATGTATGGGCATCAATAAAACAAACAAATTAGCCCTACTCTGAACAGGCTAATTTTGCTTCTTCTGAATTAACACAATTTTCATTTATTGTAAAATGAACTGCTATGAAAAACCATAATTATTCAAAGTGACATTACACTTAAAAGAATTTAAAGTACAAGCTTGAATACATAAAAATGTCACCTGGACATGAAATGATAGACATTCAGACAGTGTTCAAACTGTCACAGATACTACAGGGCCAGTATGTACACTCAGTATTCTAAGCTCTACAATTCTTTTCAAAACCAGAAAGAAATAAAAAGATTCAAAACAACTATATAGATTAAAACGGGATTCTGAACAATTAGATTTAAAATGACGTACAATTCACTTCTTACAGCAAATTATCAGTTTAACATATTGTGCAACAGACTTCCACAAATCCTCAATTCTCATCCATGGCCAGAGTATCCAAACCTGCAGACAATGCATTTGCAGAATGAAAGAAATTCTGTTATGAGGCAATGTGCCTAAAGATTACATACCTTTCATTCCTTAACATCTGCATATCCAGAACAAAACTAGTCTGAAACTAGGACATGTGGGAGGCTCTCTTTTGATTAAATGAACAAACAAAAAAACCCAAAGAAATCAGACTTCAAATGAATGGTACATGAAATGTTGAATATAATTTTTCACATGCAGTACACATGCAACAGAATTTAGTTAATCAGAGAAAGAAGTCTATATTTACAGTACAGTCTGTGTATTACAAGAGTGCAAATGAAAATACATTCTTTATTTCTTGTTCTTCAGATTCTTTAATTCTATTTCCTTTTTGTACAAATGCGCACAGTGTTACTTTATAAAATCATGTCAGCGTGGACGATGATTGCTTTACATTGTGTCTGTAGCTCACATTTATCTAATTAAAAAAATACACTCTGTTTATATAGGTCACAATCTAATGTCTTACCTTAAAAAAACAAAAAGTGAAAACTAAAAGAACTAGGGTGAGAGCGAGTTCTAGCAATGCTGTTGACTCTGGTCTGATCAGGATGACACGCTGCAGCAGTAACAATCACAACGGAATGCTGTAGGTAAGAGGTTGTTGCGTCATCCACCAACAGCTGTGATTGCACTGTTAAACTGAAAAAAAGGTGTCAATTACCTTTCTGAGTTTTCTGAATGCTTCCTGAAAGTCTCAGTTGGCCATCTCATAGGTTTAAATAGCTACAATCACCCTGGAAATGTGCTATTTCAGTCCTTTAAAGAGAATTTAAAGGAATATTGTACACAAGTTTAAAAATCCAGAAGCCCTACATTTTGCAGAAAATGTGGAAACTGCCAAGGGCAGTTAACATACTGGCTAGTCATCTAATCAACTTATAACAAGAATTATTAGTTTAATACATTTTGTCTTCAAAACCATATATTTAAGTATTGAGACTATAAATTCATTGCTTGTGTTGCTTCAAAAAAACGAGAGCTAGACTACAAAGCTGTACAATACAGTTTTATGTAGAGATCTAACAAAAAGTTTGTGCTGTGTGTGCGCGCGTGCGCGTGTGTGCATCTCAGATTTTATACTCAGGTACCTAAACCTATGAATGTTAGCACAACTGTTTTAAATAATCACAGGAAGACTTGACAAATTCAAGAAAAATGTATGCAGACTGATGAATCTGAATAATTATTTTGCCTGAAAATGCGTCTAAATTTATAACTTTCACGAGGATTCATCGACAGTTTTCTTTCAATTTGCAAAATACCATTAAAACCTATTTTACTAAACTACACAGAGCAACATTTCATATAATCTTATCTTCTGTTTATGATTTCACAAAGGAAGTAGCATTTAAAGTACTTATCCATTTAAAATGCCCTCAGTTTCGTGCTATACTAAATATATCTAATTTAGCTATCATAGTTTAGACACAGCAAAATACTACTGCATTTTCAAAAGCATAGTCGGTAAACTATACACGAGACATGAAAAAATATTGCACAAGTCAGTGCTCCAAGAGGAGGATTTTCATTCCTTAAGCTGAATGTTGTAACTTTCAGCAGGAAAGAGAACATGCACTGGATTTCTAAAAAGCCAACTGTGTTAATCTTTCACCAGGAACAATATTTAACAATTGTCCAACCAGTCAGATTTATTATTGAAACGGAACAGGCCAAAGTTTGTTATTTAATATATTCCAAAATAATGGAATACATAGCTACTAGACAGCAACAGTATAGGGAGCTAAGGTATCATTACTCCATTTATCAGTTGAGCAATAAGCATGCCAGAAGCTGTTTACCCAACTGTAAGAACCCAGGAGGAAGGACGCCACCAGGAGCTGCAGATACAGCCCCAATTCTAGGAAACTGTATTTGATTCTTTTTTTTTTTTTTTTTTTTAAGTCTCGGAAATACTGGAACATGTTGGCAAAAATAAAGAATTTTTACTTCTGACTTTTAAACCTACTGAAAATAAACAAAATGAATATAAGTGAAATAAGGTAACAAAATCTAAAGTGAAATACTAAAAAATCATTCAAAAATAACTTTGAAAGTTTAGTTAAAAATAATTATTTGCCACTGGTCCATCATTTTCTAAAAACTATTTACTTAATCTAAATTAACAAAGAACTTGAAAACTCATCTTGGTCTGTTTATTGTATTGTACTCTACTCTAAATAATGTCCTGCAGACTTCAGAAGACACTTAATACACACAAAGATCTGGAAACTTCATCTCATAGACTGGAACGGATTGGTAATGAGCATGTCCAGCAGTAATGGTCATCGTTCCCGAGGGGCTAGGAGGAGGTCTGTGAAGGAGGCAGGAGAAAACAAGGCAAATGATTTAAGTTTGCATAATGATATACTTGTCTAATCTGCTCTAACTTTTAACTTCATGGAGTAACTGTTTAGAAACTTGATATTAAATTTTGTCCATCCCTACTATACCCTTTTCCTACATTTATAATGAAGCCAAATTATAATGGCTCATTTTTGTCTCTTTAGCTCAATCACCAACTTCACTGAAGTCAACTTAACCCTCAAGATTTTTTTCTTTTAATTTACAGTTAATACCTAAAATGCACAACAAATATGCATGGAGCTTTGCAGTACATATACAGACTGCTAGCTGATTCCTTGAGCAGATGTACAAAGGCAAAATGGAAAAGTCAACATTTTTGTGAGCATGACACATATGAAACATCAATATATAAATACTGCAGCACATTTCCCAGTATATATGTTCACATCTTTCAGCAAATATTTTTAAAATAAGGTCCAATTCTATCCACAGTTATACAGACAGAACTGCCTTGGAGACCCAACTAAACCCTCATTAATGGATGCAGCTCTCACAACAGACCTTCAAGAATTTTAAAGGAAATGATTGATCCTTAACTACAACACCTTTAATCACAGGATTTGGACTGAAAATATGTTGACCTTAGTAGATGGGCTAATAGGCTGATTTTGACACAGGATATTTTCCCTCGAAAGAAAGAAAGAAAGAAAGAAAGAACGAAAGAACGAAAGAAAGAGGATATTTTCCCTCTAAATGAAAAGATCAGAATAGTTACAATGAAATCAAATGTTTAATAAACGACGTTATTTCAATAAAGTCAATCACCTTACTTGAATTAGCACACCAGGCCTAAGACTAGTATCTTAAAATAGCAAAGAATTATCTGAAAATATCCCTCCTTTTAACCAATGCCAACCATTTTATGTCTGAAACCTTACCGAATGGTAAGCTCCAATATCTGTGCAAGTCTATCATGAAGCAAGTTTGCCTACAAAGGGAAAAAAATTAAATTATTTTCATGACATCCTGCAAATGCACTACACACAGAATGACTAAGAATAAGAACCTTATGCTGGTTTCATGGAAGATACTCCTCTCAAGGCTGTTTCTCCACTCTGGCACTTTGAGTACAGAAAGTGGGGGGAAACATTTTCTTTTTACAGTGAACATTATCATGAACCACTCTTTACCCTATCTCCACCACACTTGTAGAAAAAAAAAAAAAGTCTTTGAAACAGTATAAAATGTCCAGATACTCACTTTTGTTTCACACTGTGCAGCAATTTCTTCAAAAGGGGCTTTTTGAAACTTTTCAATTACAAGGCGCCTCTTTTCTTTCTCTTGCTCTTCAAGTCCAGTATTATCTTTTAAAAAATGAAGACAGTTCTAATTAATGCTTCCATCCCCTACTTTCACCAACTGATATGACAAAACATTAAAAGGTTTACATGTCTTCTTTTTTATTACTATAATCAAAGACATTAGAATCCTTTAAATGACCAGTAGGAAGTACTTGCAGCTTAAGCAGATTTATTGAATACATATTAGTCAAAAATCCCTGCATTAATGAAACATGTACTTGAGAATCAGTTCCAAAGGAGTAGCCATGTTAGTCTAGTTCAGCAAACCAAACAAGGAATGTTGAAAACGCACACAATAACTGAGTTTGTTAGTCTTTTAGTGCCACAGGACTCCGTGAGAAGTGTACAAAACTGAACAAACACCATAAACTCTGGTCCCAATTCAGTTTCCACTTAGTCCATTAGTATAAGTTTTCTCTAAAGAGAGATTGCAAGATTAATGTGGCAAGTTACTGAGCACACGTCACCACAAATGCAGTGGAACGTGGTCTAATCATCATCCATGTTCTTCGATATAGGGGATTAGTCTAAGTAATCATGTTCCAATGGAGGAACCATGTTAGCCTAGCTCAGCAAAACAAACAGGGAGTCCTGTGGCACCTAAAGATTAACATTTATTTATTGCATGAGCTTTCCTTAATCACAGATGATAGGACAAGAAGCAATGGGCTTAAATTACAGCAAGAGAGGTTCAGCCTAGACATTAGGAAGAAATTCCTAACCGCCATAGTGATTAAACACTGGAATAAGTTGCCTTGGCAGGTTGTGGAATTTCCTGCCTTGGAAGTTTTTAAGAGCAGGTTAGACAAACACCTGTCAGGGATCGTTTAATAGGGGTATTTGGGTCCTGCCATGACTGCATGGGACTGGACTCGAAGACCTCCCATAATCCCTTCCAGTTCTAGAGTTCTAATTGTGCCACTATAAATTTTAAGAGTAGACTGGCTCTAAGGAATGATCAAGAAGATCATTTAAAAGTAGTAGTTGCCAGCCTGTGGCCTGGGGGCCAGAAGTGGCCTGCAGGGTCTTTCAAAGTGCTCTGCAGCTCCCTTGCTGCTGGTTGCAGGACGCATACAGAACATGATGCTGTGCAATGGTGCAAGCTCCTTGATGCAGCCAAGAGGATGGAAGATCAGCATTCTCTTCCCCTGGCTATTAGCAGGGAACATGGCAAAGTACTCCACCTAGGTCCACAGTAACTGGGGTCTCTGCTAGAGCAAGGACAGGGGAGAAATGATTTTCTATCCCTTGTCTGTAGAAGGGAGCCCCTGCCTGGAGAACTAGGTGGAATGCTCAGGGCTTCAGGATGCATGCCATTTCCCTGTTGCAGCCAGAAAGATTGGCGATCAGGGGGTAGGCAGCCTCCTCACTTAATTCCATCTGGCTGCAGTGGAGTGGAGGGCGCCTGCTGGTGGCCCTTCAGAGTAGTAAAAATGAGATCCGTGGCCCTTGAGCCAAAAAGATAGGGAGCTATTGATTTAAGGGGTTTACAGGTTCACATCTACTTGATCTATATTGTAAACTAATACATTTTAAATATGCTACACTGGCAAAGACTGTTTTCTGGCAAACGTTTCATTTACTAGGCAAACGTAAACGTAGTATGGCAATAAATCTCACCAATTGCTTTCTTCAGAGCTTCAAAGGTGATTTCTTCAGTATTATTGACCTAAAAGAAGGAAGTGATTTTTACTTGATTGAAATTACTTAGTCTTCAGCAGTTTGCATTGCGTTACAACTATGATTGCGCACAAATGCTTTTTCCTCCCATAAGAATAAAGCTATTTAGGAACTGCTGTGCTCAACACTGTACATTTCAAAAGCGACTTAGTTATGAGTGATGCTGTTATTCCAATGGAAACTTAAGCACCTACATCTCTTTTGAAAAATAATGATTTTAGGCTTATAAATCGCTTGGGTGCAGCAACACTAAACACAATTTCTAAACACCTTTAAAATTTAAGCCTATTGGAGCTTTTACTTCTAAGAGATAGATTACTGTGGAATGTATAATAGACATATATTTCTCCAGCACTGTAATGACTAAATGTGTGATTACGAATCTTGGCCTCTACATTACAGTTTTATTATAGGCAGAGTATATTCCAGACATATTTACAGTTGCTGACACTTCATTCTATGACCCATTTTTCAGTTGTCTATAAATTTACAAAACTAGCTATTTTTGCTGAAATTTCCATGCTGGGCATCTGCCACAAGTGGTTGTGTCATGTTGGGGGTGTGTGGGGGTCATTGGGCATGGTTGTGGTTTTTTGTTGCGGTGGTGGTGCTGGTAGGTGGTGGGTGTTTGTGTGTGAAATTTTCAGCAAAAATAATTCAGCAGCTTCGGGCAATGAGTATAAAGAAAAATATCTGTGTTTATAATAATTCTGTCATCTGTTTAGTCGAGATGTTCTAGCACCTTCATGCTTTGTAACATAGACTAGGAACTTGGAAAATGGCAGGTGGTCTGGGCATCAACTTATGTGCTTTTCCCTGCCCACATAAAAAAAAAAAATAGAACAAGCCCCCCACCCCCATCCTGCCAAGCTACAAGCATGTGAAAAAACTGCAGTTTGCACATGCTCAGTAGAGACTAGTTAGAGTTGGCAGCTCAATTCTTTTAGGTTTCTACCCAACCTGAGCAAGTTACAAAGCAGGACTGAGCAAGTATTTAACCAGCAATTGGTGTTCTCTGCTGCTAAGGAACTGGGCACCAAAGCAGAGAAGGAGACTCTGCTCTAGGCTCTCAAACTCTCCCTACTGTTACCAAGGCACCATGAAGGAAGAACCTGACTCAGATGAAGGGGACACAGAAGTCTTAAGTGGAACTTGGTGAAATACAGAGGGAGGAGCAGACTGGAACAAAGACCATGGTGTGGGAAGGAAGACTGTGCTGGAATCCAGATAAGGTAGAACTGGGGGCTGGAAAGGCTGAGCAAGGAGATTGGGAGAGAGAGCTAAAGGTCCTAAACATCTGAAGTTGCAAACCTAAAATTAGAGCACACGTTTGACCTTACTTTCTGTGCCTCAGTTCACAGGAGTGTGTGGAAAAAATAGTTCAGATCTGTGAAGCACTTAGACATTACACAAAGAACACCATGCAAAAGCTCACAAGAAAATTAAAACTCCATATTCAGACCAGGCTTCAAATAGTTACATAAATAAGGTACCAGGGGGCACAATTTTAATGAGGAAACAAAATATGGACTAGCTACTCTTTCAGTGAGCAACATCCCAGCTGTGCCCTGAATGAGGCAGAAGTTTTGCGAAAAACTGGGACATGATCATGTAATTAAAGACTATCATAATGCATATGCAAGGGAGCGGAAGGGAAGGAATAAAGGTTTTGTAGGCAACCTTAGTTCTTGCGTTTCTTAATTTTTGAGCTTGACATTGCGACCATAATATTCTTCCAACAGTTTTGTGTGTACAATTCTAAATCTAATAGGGATTTACATTAACACAACTGCTTTTGTAAAGAGTCCTTTAAAAAACAGATGTACTCAAGTTTTTTGCTCTGCGCCTCATTTGAGGGACAGAACCTGAGACACCTCAGCATGCTTTTCCACCATCCAAGGACACTGGTTCCACTTAATACCAAGGGAAGAATACCATCAATTGAATCCCCGACTATAACACATAGGTGTTTGCTGAATAGTATCAAGTCTGACATGCTTAGCTTTGGAGTTCTGATAAGGATCCTATACAAACTTAAAAGTCATCACAAAATTTAGTTTAAGAAACTAAAACCATCTGCACACAGCTGGGGTTCTATGCACACATGGTTCAAATGGAACTTTTACCATTTTATTTCAAATGGAAAGATGTTTATGAATATTTGCAACATCTTACAAATGTAACATTTAAAATTATCCTGACATAACATTTACAATTTTGCAATATGGTGTTCCTATGAACTGATGGGTTTTTTCCTATTTCTACAATCCACATCCAACATTTAGACAGGACAAGACACCTTAGATATTAGAAGTAAACTAATATTTTTAGTGTAAATTTTACATATTTTAGCATATAAATTATTCATAATGAAGAAAGAAGAAACTTAACCTTTCTTGCTAACGTATAAAGTATCTTCCATCACAGTGATTCTCAATCTTTTTTATATCCCACACGTCACAACATGAAAAACATTGTGGATACCCCCCCTGCCCACCATCTTGCCATATTGTAAAGGAGAGTGGATACTTTGGGGGAACCAGAGTTTTTACTCATTGTTTTAGACAATCAATATATTTTTGATTATTGTTTAAAAGGATCTCAAAATATCCCTCAATTAAATGATACAATTTTATATTAATAGTCCAATTTAGAGTTTCATTCATTGCTTAATATCTTTATAGATCATTTAGAGGGCCACATGTGGTAGGCAGAACCCACTAATGAAAAGGTCAGCTCTCATACTTACATAATTAATGTTTTGCTACATATCCTAAAGCATAAGCGGTTTTACTTTAGCACTCAGAAAATTGGGATGAATTACTTTCCACTTTTACATTCCCCATTTCCTGACCATGCTGAAACTAAAAGGAATAACTTACACTTTATGGTAAGCACACTTGTGGGGGGAGAAGGGAAGAGGAGGTAAATATCCACAGCCACTGGAAAATGAAATACCTATTCAGAACATATCTATTCCGTTAAGAAGTCTAAGATTTGCCTCAACAGTCATACATACTGTCACCTTCCTACAAGATGATAACCTCAATCCCTGTACCTTATGTCTGTATTTTTTGTTTATCTTTTCTTTCCTCTGTCTTAAAATACTGTTTAACATTCCTGAAAATAGAAGTGACACAATACAAGACTTATTTACAGTGCACTGTGTAGAATTACTCTATTCCTGAGTACAGATCACCTAATATATTCAGTGGAATCAACTTATGTATTTGGAGTTACCTTTATTTTACTCAAATCTCTCTTAATATATTACACAGAAACTTAGCATATAAATAGGGTTCATTCAATAAGATAAATAATAAGACTTCAGTGAAACAATAGCTGATGATACTGTTAATGGTCAAAATAAATACTGTAGTCTATCTCAGTCTCAATTAATTAAATAATTTCTTATTTTCTAACTCTTCAGAATTCGCAACGGGAGATAATATACTACAAGAATTCCTCTGGAAAAGTTTCATTTGTGTGTCTTCATGCAAGAAGCTTTAGAGAATAACTTGTTTTTCCACATACCTGATCCTCTGTGTTGCCAGGCAAAATATCCACCTGAATAGACACAGTGTCCACAATACTCTTCCTTCTGGAAAGTCTATCTTCATCTAGACAAAAACAATGGTCTTTCATTTTCTGTGCCAGTGATTAAAATAAACAAATTCATGTTTATGCACACATCTGTGGATTTGTTTTCCCCTGCCTGCTTTAGCCAAGTTGATCTATTGTACCAGTAAGTTATTTGTGAAAAATATGACTAAATTGCCTCCTGTACTAATATAAAAATTCATCAAAGTTTCACTTAATTGTTAACCTATGTGAACTGCCAACAGTCATGTAATAACACCATATTACAATTTACACTCCAGACCACAAAAGTTAAATTCTGAAGTGTTATTTGTAATTTAAAATTCATGCCTTTAGGCCTTAGTTTACAGATGTCCTGAAACACAGAGTTCTTCCATAGATTCATCAGATGGTTCATTGCAGAAAGGAACTGTGTAGATAGAGAATATGACTTTCTCCTCTGCTGCCACTGATACAATTAAACAAGTGCTCAAAAATGGCACTAATGGATCAGACAATTACCCATCTAGCTCACTATCCTGTTTTCTAAAAGTGGCCAATGCCAGGTGCTTCAGAGAGAATGAAAAGAACAGGATAATTTTTGAGTCATCCATTCCGTGGTCTGGTCCCAGTTTCTGACTATTAGAAATTTAGACACTGCCCCCCCCC
>ML681998.1:40644814-40843840 GCA_007922195.1 Podocnemis expansa | reverse complement strand
CTGGTCCCAGTTTCTGACTATTAGAAATTTAGACACTGCCCCCCCCCACCCCGCCCCAAGCACTGGGTTGCATCATTGACCATCTTGGCTAATAGCCATGACGGATCCATCTTGCATGTGTTTATCTAATTATTTTTGGACCTGGTTTATTTTTGGCCTTCATAACATCCCCTGGCAATGAGTTCAACATGTTGACAGCACTGTGTGAAAAAGTACGTCCTCACATTTGAATCTGCTGCTGATTAATTTCATTAGGTGATACCTGATTTTCATGCTACGTATTCACTTTCTCCACAATATATGATTTTATAGACCTCTATTGTATCACCTCTTAGTTACCCCTTTTCTAAAATGAACAGTTTCAGATTTCTTAATGTCTCCTTACACCTGTAAGCGGTTCCTTACACCTAAGCATTTTTGTTGCCTTTCCCTGTAATTTCTCTAAGTTTAATGCATCTTTTTTAAGATGGAGCAACCAGAACCACACACTGTATTCAAAGGTGTGGGTGTACCATGGATGTATATAGTATGACATATGATGTATGACATTTTCTGTTTTGTTATCTATCCCTTTCCTACTATTTCCTAACATTGTTAGCCTTTTTGAAAGCTGCTGCACATTGAGCAGATGTTTTCAAAAAACTACTTATGATGACTCTGACATACTTCTTAAGTGGCAATAGCTTATATAGAGCCCTTCATTTTATATGTACAGTTTGCATTATATTTTCCAATGTGTATTACTTTGCATTTATCAACATTGCATTTTATTTGTCATTTTGTTGCCTGGTTACCCAGTTTTGTGAGATCCATTAATTCTTCACAGTCCCCTTTGGAAGTATCTATCTTGAGTAGCTTTGTATTACCTGCAGATTTTGCTACCTCACTGGTTAACCTTTTTCTAGATCATTTATTAATATGTTGACCAGTAAACCACCATCAGACAGCACTATTTACCTCCCTCCATTTTAACAAATGACGATTTATGCCTGCCCTTCGTTTCCTATCTTTTACCCAGTTATTTATCAGGAGGAAGTCCCATCTCATCCCTTTACAGCTTTCTTTGTTTAACAGCATTTGCTGAAGGACTTTGTTAGAGGCCTTCTGAAAGATCTAAGTACATAATATCCACTGGATGACACTTGTCCACATGCTAGCTGAGAAGCATAACTTCCATCAGCAAAAGCCACACTGACTCTTCCAAGACATCGTTTTCATCTATGTCTGATAATTCTGTTGTTTACTAGAGTTTCAACTAAGTTTCCCAGTACCAAAGTTAGGATTATTGGCCTGCTGTTGCTGGGATCACCTGGGTCCTTTTTTAAAAATTGGTGTCATGTCAGTTATTGTCCAGTTATTTGGTACTAAAGCTGATTTAAAGGATAGGTTACATGCCTGTTAGTAGTTTGGCAATTTCATACTTGAGTTAGTTCCTTCAGAACTCTTAAGGTGGTTACCATTTAGTCCTGGTGACTTATTACTGTTTAATTTATTAATTTGTTCCAAAACCAACTCTAATGATACCTTAAGATGGGTCAGTTAATCAGATTTGTCATCTAAAAACAATGACTCAGATTCAGGGATTTCCCACACATCCTCAGCTATAAAGACTGATGAAATAATCTTATCTTCCTTGAGTGCTCCCTTAGCATCTTAATTGTCCAGTGGTTCCACTGGTTGTTTAGTAAGCTTCCTGCTGCTGATGTATTTAAAAACTCTTTTTGCTGTTACTTTTAGAGTCTTTGGCTATCTGTTCTTCAAATTCTTTTGCAGCCTTCTTAATTATATTTTTACATACCACTTAAGCAGTAATGGGATCAGAAGAAAGGTGCTCTTACAGACCAGGAACTTGTTGAAAGACAAGAAAGGATAAGAATAAATAATCCTTTTCACACTAGAGAGAGGTAAATAGCAGGGCCCCCCAAGGACACACACTGGTCAAAATTGCCAATGAACATGGTGAAAAGAGGGGGTAAACAGCGATGTGGCAGTTTACGGATGATATAGGGATCTCTCAAAACTGGGTGACTGGACAACAAAACCAGAGATTAAATTCCATGTTAAGTAGTGCAAAATAATGTACACTGGAAAAAAAATCATTTGAATTATACAAACAAAATGATGGGGTCCAGATTAGCTGTTTTCAAACAAGGAAGATCTTGGAGTCATTGTGGATAGTTCTCTGAAAACATCTACTCCACATGCAACAGTCAAAAACATGCAGTCAAAAACAGCAAAAATGTCAGGTAACATTAGCAAAGTAATACACAATATTTAAGATGTCATAATGGCACTATATAACACATAGCATGCCTAGAGCTTTAATACTGCATGCAATTCTGGCCACAAATTGATTCCTAACTATTGTTTCCTATCTTTTAACCAGTTCCAAAGGGGTAGCCAGGTTAGTCTAGTTCAGCATAACAAACAAGCAGTCTGGTCACCCTTTTAAAGACTAGCAAATTTATTATGCGGAAGCGCTTTCATAGGAGAAAATCCCACTCTGTCAGATGCTTGAAGATGGAGAACCTACAGAATGGGAGTGCACTAAATGTAAGGAGGTGTATGTCATAGGATGAAGTCAGACTGCTACAGCAAATCAAAGCACTTTAGATTCAAACAGTGGAGAACAACAGTAAGCAGGGGGAGGAGGTGGTAATTCCTAGGATTGCCTCTTGAGTCTTTTTTTTAAAATGAGAATTATATTAGCTATCCTCCAGTCATCGGAACACAACTTTCAGTTTATAGCACAGGTTTCCCATTTGGTTATGCAACCATTTCTCTCCTTTCTTGTTACTGCATCAAGAAGTACTTTTATAAGTTTGACTGCCTGCAAAATTTTTGGGGATGCAAGACTGATTACAATTTTGCTTGAGTACAATGTTTTCATTAATACTAGAAGGGGCAGTAGAATGGGAAATATTGACAATTCAGTGCCAAATCTGATTTTTATTTTTCATTCTACTCTGCTCCTTCTCAACTGGCTTGTGATGTGACAGCATAGATAGAACACAGTGCATCGGTAATTATTTACCCACTCACATCTTGTTCCAAATTTTGATGTTAAAAAAGTGCTTGTCAAAGGTGGAGAATGGAAAATTAAAGTCCTCTAGATTTATGCACAGAAGACATATATCATTAGCTACCACAATCTTCCTTGTGTTGCTCAGGCTGAAAGTTCCTCAACCCTGTTCTAGAAGGGTCAATTCTAGAGATGATAATGACTCAGATTCCATGGCTCATTCCATTCTTGACTTCTAAGACTGCCAATGGGTTAATGATGATGTGGAACCCAAGAACTGTGAGCATTACTTTATCTAACACAGGCTATGGAAAAGTCACATGGTAAAGATGTAATCCTGCACATCCCTAGTGAAGCTCTCAATCCCCATACCATATGGAGAAAACACCATTTTCTGGATTCAGGGGACTGGCTCACTTCAAGCTCACCATGATTACTCTTTAACTGACCTCTTGAGCAATATGAGATGTTCCCCTTACTCATTCTGGCTCAAGGTTGTGAATATCAGGCCTGAGAGCCACTGGATTTCCTGAGTATTGAATTTATTACTGTTCCTACCAATTAATTTAATTTTGTATTTTTAATCTAATTTTTCTTTGCAAACAGTGTTTAGTACAGTATAAAGCACATACTCAAGCACTCCTTTTGGTAGTTTTGCATTCACTACCTGTTTTCATAAAAACAAGAAATGTGGTTCAGAATAGTCTGAAATAAAAAGGATTAGTTTTACAGCATAAAAAGGACAGCGTTAAGAACAAAACACTGCAGAGAAGACAGTATAGCAGACAAACCAGGCTGGGACTTCTATGCAGAATACAGGTATTAAGATTAGTCTAGCCAATAACTTGCTATTATTCATGCACTGAAATATAGATATGTACTTTAATATGGTTCCCAGACAGACTCAACATAGGAAAAAATATTTTGAGGAATCTGACTCATCTTTAATTTCCTCATGGCAAACCAGCTACTCCCTACTCCTTTCTTGTGATACCCAAACAACGTATAAGTGACTGAGGCGTACATAAAGGAAACCGCTTTTTGACTATAAGAAATGAAAGCAAGACAAAATTGTATCTTTGCTGCCACCTTGCTGCCATGCCTATAATCCACATACATACATTGTACACATACTTTTTAGCCTGCCTTGGCTTCAGCATAACTCTGTGAAAAGATGCTTCCCTTCTGACAGCCTTTAATTAGACATGTTTTGAAAAAAGGGGAGGACGACGACTTGGGCAACTACAGACCAGTCAGCCTCATCTCGGTCCTTGAAAAAGTCATGGAGTAGGTCATCAAGGAATCCATTCTTGAAGCACTTGGAGAGGAAAGTGATCAGCAACAGTTAGAATGCATCAGCCAAAGGCAAGTCATGCCTGATCCACTTGATTGCCTTTTATGATGAAATGACTTGCTCTGTGGATGTGGCGGATGTGATATACCTTGACTTTAGCATGGCTTTTAATATGGTCTCCCACAGTATACTTCCAGAAAGTTACAGAAGTATGGGTTCCTTAAGGCAGATAAAGAACTGGTTAGATCAGTTGGCTCAACGGGTAGCAATCAGTGGCTCAATGTCTAATTGGCACCCATTAGCAAATGGAATGTCTCAGGGAACAGTCCTGGAGCCAGTTTTGTTAAACATCTTCTTTAATAATTGGGATGATGGGGTGGATTGCACTCTCATCAAGTTTGTGGGTGACTCTAATCTGCAGGGAGTGGTAGATACTCTTGAGGGTAAGAACATGATATAGAGTGACCTGAACAAATTGGAGGATTGGGCCAAAAGAAATTGGATGGAGGTTCAACAAGGACACGTGCAGAATCCTGCACTTCGAGTGGAAGAATCTAATGCCCTGTTACAGGCTATGGACTGACTGGCTAGGCATAAGTTCTGTAGAAAAGGATACATGGGTTATAGTGGACAAAAAGCTGGATATGAGTCACTGTGCCCTACTGCCAAGAAGGCTAATAGTGTATTGGGCTGCACTAGTAGGAGCACTGTCAGCAGACTGAGGGGTGATTATTCCCCTTTATTCAGTAATTGGGAGGCCATATCTGGAGCATTGTGCCCAGTTTTGCCTCCCCCCCCCACCAAAAGTACATGAAGGAGGTAGGCAAACTAGAAGTGTCCAGCAGAGGGCAACAGAAATGGTCAGTGGGTGGGGGCACATGATGGGTGAGGCGAGGCTGAGGGAATGAGGCTTAGTCAGTCTGCAGAAGAGAAAAGTGAGGATGAATTTTAATTACTTGAAAGGGGCTTACACAGAGGATGGAGCTAGGCTGTTCTCAGTGGTGGCAGCTGACAGAACTAGCATCTATGGTCTTAAGTTATAAGGGGGAGGTCTAGGCTTAATTGTAAGGAAAGTCATTTTCACTAAGATGATGGTCAAGCACCAGAATGCGTTCCCAAGAGAAGCAGTGAAATCTTCATCCTTAGAGGTTTTTAAGGTCCGGCTTGACAAAGCACTGTCTGGGATGATTTAATTAGAGTTGGTCCTGCTTTGAGTAATGGGCTGAATGAGATGACTTAAGGTCCCTGCCAACCCCAATTTTCTTTGTGAAACACAGAAGGAAGGCATGAGGTCTTTAAGAATGAACAGCTGTAAGGATTCAGCTGTTTAGATACCATGATCATTGGTGCAGTAGAATAATTTGGAGAGAAATAACTCCTGAGTTCTAATCCTGGTTTTGCCAGTGATTCATTGCATGGTCCTAGGCAAGTCACTTCACCTTTCTAATAGTTAACCACCTACCTCCAAAGAGGCACTGGAGATTGAGTCATTAAGTCGGTTTTTGATATATTTTGTACATGACTTATGCCTGTGACTCATGTAAAATGAGTCTATCACTTACCTACCTCAAAAATGTTACAAGACTGGGTTTGTGAACTGCATGGAGATCTTTGGATGGAAGGCATCAAGTGCTAGTTATGAGCATACAGTGATTATGAAGCATCCATGTAAATTTAGCATATCTTCTAAACACTTGGCCACTTGAAGTTTTTTCTTTTTATTGCAAGACATTGCCATTGTTAATGAGGATAACTTTTTAATGTTCAATAGTTGGGGTGTCATGGCATTGGTTGCAGCCTACCTCAACTTTCTAAATCACATGATTGCAGTTCCTGCTTTTTTGCCAGCACCTCAGCAAGGTATTATAAAAGTCAGTCACTCTTGACATTTAGCCTTACATTTCCTACTCTACAACAAGTAAATAACCTTGGCTAACTTTTTTGATTTTCCTTTTTAATGTCTTTTAGCATAGCAACATGCAGACTGATTTAAAGCTTAAGAAGACTACATGTAATACATGGAATACATAGAGGCACTGCCATATTGTCACTGTCACCTTACAGAAATCCTTTTTGCCTAATTTGCGGTGTTGCATCTTTTGCAATATCTCATCAAGTAGGTTTATCAGAGGCTGCATTTCTTACACCAGTATCTTTGCAATGTCAAGCTGGATCCATTGTGGGATGATGTTCAGCTCTCCTCTGTTTATAGTAAGAATTAATGCCCATAACATATCTATGCCTGTTGATACTACTATAATGCAGTCCTGTTCAGCCCAATGGGAATTGCATAATTCCTTCAAGCTTGTAAAGATAACTTGCACGCCTTCTAGTGTAGTATTTAATTTTATTCACCTATATAACTTTTCATTATAATTGGACTCTCATATTCATTCTCCAGCTACTCAGCAAGTCTAAAACATATAGCTCCACTGCATTCAGAGAAGCATGCTGATTTACCCCAAGGGAGCAGTTCTTAGATATTTATTATTTTAGGGGGGAAATAATGTAACCTCTTCAAACTAGTAATGTACCATTGTGATGGATCTTGTATGCAGTACATACAATATTCTGTATGCACAAATAAATACTGGGGTTGCAAGAACTTTGGATTTGCATACAGACTCCCCCTTGTGTTGCACAACTGTGCACTAGAATCTAAATTCTTCTATTACTTTGTTTATGAACCCTCATATTTGTGAAGAAAATATTAAACATGAACTGATTGCTTCTCTACACTTGAAAATGAATCCAGATTAAGTTAGGGTGTGAATTCAAAGTGTAACAGCCAGTCAAACGACTTGATACACATAGTGCAGAAACAATGAATTCACAGTAACGTGTGCTTTGCTGTAGGGATGCCTGCAGCAACGCTAGGCTAATCCAGGTGCCAAGCAGCCAGGTTAAATGCACAGTGAAGATATACTACAACTGCAAACCAATACCATGTTATTTCTGACCCTGGAGACAGTCCTAACCATTTAGTCGTGTCAGATATGAAATATGTTACTCATCTCAGTGGAAGCACACACCATAACCTAGCCAGGACTCTTCAAAGGACTGCACTATTTTACTGCTCATCTTTTACAAGGAACACTGAGCCAATGTGCCTATATCACGAATCCATACACCTTCCTAAAACTTCTCTGTGTACCTCAAGTCCCAGCTGTCCTGCATTCAGCTGCAATAACCTCTGTCTGTTTCTGACAACTTCAATTATGCATTTTCAGTATAAAAGCAAGCGGCATAACAAAAATGTGGAAAAATTGTGAGAGTAAGTTAAATTTAATATGAAAATAAACATGAGCTAATGAATTTTAAAATAGGCTGCACTGTAGTACTACAGAGACCTGGAATCTTACTTCAGCTTGCCATGTAGAACCTGGGACATGATTACTAGTCAGCACTCAGGAGAAATACAAAATTGATAGCTATGAAATTATTAAATCTCTGGGAAAAGAAAGTGAAACTACCACATTTTAGGATTCCAAGAATAAAAACAAAAGGAAACCTGACAAAATTACAGCTATAAAACTACTTACAGTAACAGGACCGAGATAGAAAAAATAGAAGGAAAACTAAAATTAAAACTATACACAACAGCATTTCTGGTCTGTTTATCTAAAGGTCTTCTAAAAGCGGTTTGTTTGGCAGGGTATGTCCTATCCACAAACAGGATAGCTACGAGGATGGCAGGCAGACCTATGGTTCAGATTTACCTTTCGATTTGCGTCTGCATTTGTGAGGCTTTTTGCCTGATGGAAATAGAGCTAAATTTAAAAAAGTAAGTAAGAATGAGAATAAAATTTAATGTTTAAGGTACCAGTTGTAAAGCAAAAGGAAGACACACAGGAAAAAAATCACAGAAATTTGGTTGCTCAGATGAGAAATATCTTAAAACTCTCTCCAATATTAGTGACTAGCATAAAAGCAGACAGGACCAAAGCTCTGCCATTTATCTCAGTAAAATCCAATTAACATTCAAAACATTCACTTCCTCCAGCCCTTCATTTTTATCATCAGAGTGAGACTTTATAAGACCATCACTGGTAAGTAAAGTTACGCATTGAGGAAAGAAGTCAGTAGCTCTTAGTTTATACACTTTAAAAATTCCCCTAAGCATTTAACTATCTTAGTTAAAAATTTAGAAAAAAAAAAACCACCTCTGTACTTCTGTCAGAAAGTATTGAACTAAATCACAATATATCACAGGAAGTTTGTTTAAACTTCTGATGGGAAATTAGCAAAATGTTTTATTTTAACTTCATCATAGTAGTCTATTACAAACTATAATGTAATTAAAAGTTGAAATGTCTGGAAAAGATCAAAATGAAATATTTCAGAATATTTTATTTCAATTCATTTCACAAAAACTTCCAAGATTTCATCTGTGTCTGAAATGAAACGAAACGTTAAAATCTCAGAATATCACACAGGATGGGGAATATTGTTTTTCAATTAGCTAATAATATTGAACTTGCAACCACTCAGATTACTTCTCTGCAAAAAGTAGCACAAGACAAAAAACACTAAATGAGACTAACTCACCTTCAGGTACACATGAACAACTAATTCAAACCATGATGTAATTAAAATGTTTAAGTTCATCCCTATTCAGGAAAGCAATCATGTACTTTAACTGTACTGACTTCATGCACTTAAATGCCCTTTATAAACAGATGTGCTTTTTAAAAAATTGAAACTTAATTCATTAACAGTAATTAAAAGTTTCTTCATGGTATCTTAGAAAAAATCCAGTTTATTTAAATGAACTAATCTGTAGCAGAAACATCCCCATATTTCTGTAATTTTTGCATCAATTGCCTAAATGGAACTTGACTCATTTTATATGAGAACTTCGACTCTTTGCATGAAATTCAGATTAGGCAACCTCTCTTTATTCCCATCCCAAATAAATTAAAGGCACGGCTTATTAAAAAAAAAACCAACAAATGCTTCTTTTGCTGACACCTGGCATTTTTCTTCAATTTTAATACAGTTACTTTATCTTGTAACTGGAAAACAGTGAGAAGGTTAACTCCTCATCTGTAAGCTACTGAAATGCTTCCACATAGATATGGAAATTTCTCCCTCATACTGTGAGTTATAAGTTCAGCAGCAGAAAATGCGTAGAGTACAGTTCTGTGTCTCATGATGTACAAAACACCATTTTAGTAACTTAAATGAATTTACCTTGCCACAGTAATCCTGGCATAACTAATACACACTGTAATGAAGAACCAGCCCCTCAGCAAAACTAAGATTAGAGTTTTTGTGGCCTCTATAACTTGCTGGTCAGTGCTCACTGGGTCCTCTTCTCGGCCCGATCCACATCTCCCAGCTAGGAACATTACATTTCGGTTGTGCAAGTTTACTATTCAGATGGGTTTCACCCCCTAAATGATGAATAATTAAACTAGAATACAGCCAAGGTGAGTGGATAGATGAATGGATGCGCTCTCTCTCTCTCTCAAAAAAAAAAAAAAATTTCCCCTCTCTCTCCTATGGGTGGTATGTGTCTTCCTCAACCTCGGGTCCTCTACCAGAGGCCTGGGAGTTTGAGGGTTCTGCGCAGTATCTTAGCTGTTCCTAGCACTGCACACTTCTGGACAGAGAGCTCTGATGTTGTTCCTGGGATCTGTTGGAGCCACTCTCCCAGCTTAGGAGTCACAGCCCTGAGTGCTCCTACCACCACTGGGACCACTTTGCCCTTCACTTTTCACATCTGCTCTAGTTCCTCTTTCAGGCCCTGGTACTTCTCCAGCTTCTCATACTCCTTCTTCCTGATGTTGCTGTCACTTGGCACTGCTACATCTATCACCACTGCTGTCTTCTGGTCCTTGTCTATTACCACGATGTCTGGTTGTTTGGCCAGTACCTGCCTGTCCATCTGGATCTGGAAGTCCCACAGAATCTTAGCCCTGTTATTCTCCACGACCTTCTGTGGAATCTCCCATATGGACTTGGGAGGGTCTAGCCCATACACTGTGCAGATGTTCCTGTACACAATGCCAGCTACTTGGTTGTGCCGTTCAGTGTATGCTGTTCCTGCCTGCATCTTACATCCTGCCACTATGTGTTGGACTGTCTCTGAGGCCTCTCTGCACAGTCTGCACCTTGGGTCCTGTCTAGTGTGGTAGACCCCTGCTTCAATGGGTCTGGTGCTCAGTGCCTGTTCTTGTGCTGCTATGATCAGTGCCTCAGTGCTGTCTTTTAGTCCAGCCCTTTGCAGCCACTGGTAGGATTTCCCAATGTCAGCCACCTCAGCTATCTGTCGATAGTGCATCCCATGCAGGGTCTTGTCTTGCCATGGCACTTCTTCTGCTTGATCTTCCTCCCATGTCTGCTGCTGCTGCCTCAGGCATTCTCTCAGCAGCTCATGTTTGGGTGCCATCTTACTGATGTACTCCTGGATGCTCTGGGTTTCATCCAGGACAGGGGCTTTGACACTCACCAAACCCTGCCCGCCTTCTTTCCAGCTGGTGTACAGTCTCTGGGTGTTGGATCTGGGGTGGAAACCTCTGTACATTGTGAGGAGCTTCCGGGTCTTCACACTGGCACCCTCCATGTCCTCCTTTGGTCAGCTCACTATACCGGCCGGGTATCTGATGACTGGCAGGCCGTACCTGTTGATGGTGTGGATCTTGTTCTTCCCAGTGAGCTGGCTCTTCAGGACCCATTTTATCCTTTGGTGGTACTTGGACGTTGCTGTCTTCCTTGCCTCCTCATCGTGGGTCCCATGTGACTGTGGGATGCCAAGGTACTTCTAGCTGGTCTGTATATCTGCTATGTGGCCTGCTGGGAGTTCCACCCCATCAGTCTTGACTACCTTTCCTCTCTTTACTACCATCCGGCCACACTTCTCCAGTCCGAACGACATCCCAATATCCTACCGTAGATCCATGTCAGATGGATTAGCGAGTCAATGTCTCGTTCATTCTTAGCATACAGCTTGATGTCATCCATGTAGAGGAGGTGGCTAATGGTAGTTCCACTCTTGAATTTGTATCCATACCCAGTCCTTGTGATTATCTGGCTGAGGGGGTTCAAGCCAATGCAGAACAGCAGCGGGGACAGCGCATCACCTTCGTATATGCCGCACTTGATGGCCACTTGTGCAAGCTGTCTTGAGTTGACTTCCAGTGTTGTCTTCCACAGTCCCACTGAGTTCTTGAGGAAGGTCCTTAGTGTCCTGTTGACTTTGTATAGCGCCAGACATTCACAGACCCATGTGTGCGGCATTGAGTCATAGGCTTTTCTGTAGTCAATCCAGGCTGTGCTCAGATTGGTCTGTCTAGACCTTGAGTCTTGGGTGACTGCTCTATCTATGAGCAACTGGTGTTTTGAGCCTCTGGTGTTGTTCCCAATGCCCTTCTGAGCTGTGCTCAGGTACTGGCCCATGTGGTCCTGTAGCTTGGCGGCTATGATGCCTGATAGGACTTTCCATGTTGTGGGGAGGCAGGTTATTGGCCAGTAGTTGGACGGTGCTGTTCCCTTGTGGGAGTCTTTCATGATCGGCACTGTCCTTCCTTGTGTTAGCCAGTCTGGGTGGGAGCCTGCTGCTAGCAGCTGGTTCATCTGTGCTTCTAGGCGTTCATGCACTGCTGTTAGTTTCTTTAGCCAGTAGGTGTGGATCATGTCCGGTCCAAGTGCTGTCCAGCTCTTCATGTTCTTGACCTGCTGTTGGATGTCTGCTACTGTGATGGTGACTGGTTCCTGTTCTGGGAGATTGCTGTGGTCTGTTCTCAGGTCCTGCAGCCACTTTGCACTGGTGTTATGAGTCTTCTCTTTCTCCCATATGTTCTTCCAGTACTGTTCAGTTTCTGCTGTTATTGTGTTGTTGCACTGCAGTTGGGAGTACACCTTGGATGGTTCTTCGGAGAACAGGGCATGTATCTTTTTGGCTTCTGCTTCTCTAGTGTCTCCACTTAGTCTGGTAGCCAGTGCTGTGAGCCTTTCTTTAGCAGTCTCTAAGGCTTCAGATGGAGTCAGGCCCTTGTATTTTTTCAGTAGCTGAGTCTTATCCTTAATCTCTACACCCTTCTGTAGTTCCACCAGCTGACTACCTTATCATAGAATCATAGGGTTGGAAGGGACCTCATAGGTCATCTAGTCCAACCCCCTGCCAGAGGCAGGACCACTCCCACTTAAACCATCCCAGTCAGGGTTTTGTCCAGCCGGGCCTTAAACACCTCCAAAGATGGAGACTCCACCAAGTCCCTCGGCAGCTCATTCCAAGACTTCACCACTCTCCTGGTAAAAAAGTTTTTCCTAATATCCAGCCTCGACCTCCCTAACCGCAACTTGAGACCATTGCTCCTCGTTCTGTCCTCCGTTACTACCGAGAACAGTTGAGCTCCATCTTCCTTAGAGCATCCCTTCAAGTAGTTGAAGGTTGCTATCAAATCCCCCCTCAATCTTCTCGTCTGCAGACTAAATAAGCCTAATGCTTCCAGTCTTTCCTCACAGGGCTTGTGCTCTAGCCCTTTAATCATTTTGGTTGCCCTCCTCTGAACTCTCTCTAGCATGTCCCTGTCCTTTTTGTAGTGGGGAGCCCAAAACTGAACACAGTATTCTAGATGTGGCCTCACCAGTGCAGAATAGAGGGGAAGGATCACATCCCTTGATCTGCTGGTAACACTTCTTTTGATGCAGCCCAGTATGCCATTGGCCTTTTTGGCAGCAAGAGCACACTGCTGACTCATATCTAGCTTCCCATCCACCATGACCCCCAGGTCCTTTTCTACACTGCTGCTACTTAGCTGAATGTTTCCCAGCCTGTAGCAGTGCATAGGGTTTTTTGGTCCCAAATGCAGGATTTTACACTTATCCTTATTGAATCTCATAAGGTTTCTATTGGCCCACTGTTCCAATTTATCTAGGTCTCCCTGAATCCTGTCCTTGCCCTCCAACGTGTCTACTGGTCCTCCCAGCTTGGTGTCATCCGCAAACTTACTGAGAATGCAGTCTATTCCATCATCCAGATCATTGATGAAAATGTTGAACAGAACCGGCCCCAGGACCGACCCCTGGGGCACACCACTCGTGACCGGTTGCCAGCTAGACATGGAACCATTGATTCCTACACGCTGAAACCGTTGATCTAGCCAGTTCTCTATCCACCTTATAGTCCACCTATCCAACCCATACTTCCTTAATTTGCCAATGAGAATGCTGTGGGAAACTGTATCAAAAGCCTTGCTAAAATCAAGGTATAGCACATCAACGGTGCTTCCCGCATCCAGAAATCCAGTCATCTGCTCATAGAAGGAAATGAGATTGGTCAGGCATGATTTACCCTTGGTAAATCCATGCTGACTGTTCCTGATCACTTTATTTTCCTCTAAGTGTGTGAGAATGGATTCTTTGAGAACCTGCTCCATAATTTTTCCAGGGATTGAGGTGAGGCTGACTGGTCTGTAATTCCCTGGATCCTCCTTTTTCCCTTTCTTGAAAATAGGCAATACATTTGCTTTTTTCCAGTCCTCTGGCACCTCCCCCGTTCTCCATGAGTTTTGAAAGATAACGGCCAGCAGTGCGGCTATTTCGTCGGCCAATTCCCTTAGCACCCTTGGATGCAGTTCGTCCGGCCCCATGGACTTGTGCACTTGCAGCTTCTTTAAGCAGTCCCTAACCTGACTTTCCGTCACCAAGGGCCTGTCTTCTTCTCTCCCATCTGCCACACCCATGGTAGTGGGCTGGGAGCTGACCCTGCATGTGAAAACTGAAGAAAAAAAATGCATTGAGCACTTCAGCTTTTTCCTCAACCTCTGTCACAAGGATGCCTGCCCTATTCAGCAAGGGGCCTACACCATCCCTGATCCTCTTTTTGTTACTAATATACTTGTAGAACCCCTTCTTGTTATCTCTCTGAGTTGGCTTGATCTTATCCTCCAACCTCATTTTCCAGGGGGGGTATGTACTGCTGTTCTTCTTGATCATGTAGCCAAGCATCTCCAGGATTACAGAGACTGTAGCATATACCAGTTCATTGGTTTGAGTTATGGTGGTAGTAGGAATTGTCATTAGGGCTCTACTGGCATCTTCTAGCATACTAGCTGACGGTACTTCTCCAACGAGGCTTGGTAATCAGTCTTGAGTGTTGACTGTAGCTAGTTTATCCATGATCTTATGCCTCATATTAGCTGCTGTGCTCTGTAATGGAGGGGGTGGCAGTGAAGTTCCAGCTTCAGGTGTTGGCTGCACGTCTAGTTGTTCTTCTGGGGCTTCTTCTTGAGTCTAGGATGTAATGTGGAGTTGGTCTATCTCAAGCTGTGAGGCAGCTTCCTCTTTACTATGTTGAAGCGTTGGGTAACTAGCTGTTTCTCAGTTAGCGTGGACGTAGGTCTTTTATCCATTCATAATTCCCTCATACGTTTCATATATCCCCTCTCATTAGGTCTACTGTTGTAGTAGTATTCCATCAATTCCAGGTTCTCTTGTCTCGTCCATGTATGGTTTGTTCCAGTAGCCCACTTATTGTCAGATTGTCCTGGTTCCCCAACATCTGGTGTGGACCTTGTTAATCCAGGCGACGTCTGAGCTGGCATGACTCTCCTAGTTTGTGTCACTCTCACATTCGAGGTAGGCAAGTGAGGCATTAGGGGGTCTTTTTGCCCAAGGACCCCTACTGGAAAGGTAGGTAGATACCTACCAGGATTTGAACCCGTCTCCCGTATCAAAGGCCAGGCTGAATTTTTTTTTTTTTTAAATATAAATAGACCTTGAAGGAAGAGCTCTAGAAAAAAAATATTTCCTAAAATAGACAATAGGAAAACAAAAACACCAAAACCAAGATATTGCTCTCTCTAACTACACAATCTGAAAAATAAATTTGCACACCACAGAAGGCAAAATCTTCCAGAAAACTCACAATGCTTCTATATGTAAATATTCTGTCTGCAACAAAGCATTCCTTCACGTCAACATTAAGAGGTGACAAAGGTACTAATTAGAGACAAACATATCGACAAAATAATACATTGTTCATCAATAGCTCTCAAAGCACTTTAAAGGAGGCAAGCCTCCTTATCCCCATTTTACACATATGGAAACTGAGGCAAGGAGGTACTGAAACTTACTCAAGTTCAGCAAGCAGATCAGTAGTAACAGTATCCAAGTCTTCTGAATCTCAGTCCAACGTTCTACCCAAGGTCATATTGTCTTTCCTAGTACTTTTGTTATGTGAACCCATGGTCCACTTGGAATTTGCAAAGATCAGTAACTCAGGGCACCAGTTTAACAGTGAACATCGTCAACCAGGACTTGCTTTAAATTAGTTACTTAGTGAACAATTTAATGTGCATACATAGATTCAACATTAACTAAATACTGATGTGCAAATTAATTTCAGAAAATTAGTAATGAACACTATCAATGAATTCAACAAATAAAGACTTTAATGAAATCAAAGTGGGGTCAGAAGTTTCTATTTTTTGGCTAATTTATTTTAAGGATGCAGAAAACAATCCTTGGAATTAAAATCCTGGGTGGCATTCTGTGCATCATGAACAACTCTTACTTCTGAAGAAAACAGGAATCATGTTGCCATTACATTTTCATGGAAGTTACATATATTTTGAATATCAGTGACAGATCAGACAGACAAAAATGAATTCTCAACAGAGGCTGACGTAACATGTTTAATTGATTTACTTCTTACCTGTCACCTGGGGCACATATGGCACCGACAATCTTTCTACACTGTATCCACTGCCGCCTAACGATTCGGCGATCTTGTTTGTCAGGAAAAACAAGTTCTTTTCATGTTTCTCCAAAGATTTGGAAAGACTGTTAAATTAAATTAATATTTATTGACACAGATCTATGCATGTAACAAAATAAATCAAGTTCAAACTGGAAGTCGACCATCACCTAAAGAGGAGCAAATGATGCTTTGATAGATATGAACATAGTTAAGTTGATCATTAATTAATATATCGAAGCTCTGATTTCTCTGCACATTTAAAAAACATACAATTAGCTTCCACAGATAACACACCTAGATGATATGGAACTTAATCATCACGCTTTATTCTTTACCTGCTCAGGGAATTACTAAACCATTCTTGAATTCATTTTGATCTACCCACCAGCTCAAAGGAATTGCAAACAAAACAGATGTTCTAATAATCCCATCACTTTACATTCAAGAATATTTTTCCCAAGATATTTTTCAGGGATTTAAAAGACTGTGACCCAGATCATGATTCTATGGTTCTCTGCTTGTGAAGGGCTTAGAATCCCGCACTACACAGAATATTTATAAAATACTAATACTACTACTATTATTCAGATGGCATAGCACTAAGATGCAATTTTATCTCTGACTAACCTTCTAGAAATTAAAATTGAGATTTTCAATTTTTCCTTTACTATCACAATTTTCTGTAACCAGTCTATATCATTTCCCTCTCCATGGCACTTCTTCATAGATTTAATTTATTATGATGTCCAGATGTTTAATCTCAAAGGTAACACTAACATACATCATCATTTCCTCCTCCTCCTCTGCTGGAAATATTTTTATTTACATACATGCACTGGTCTTTGAAGATAGTTTCTGGTAGAAAATAGGGTGCTTCCACAGTTCGCGTTTCAATGACCTGAAAAACAAGCAAAGTAATGCAGTCTGTATTGAAGTAAATTAATTAATTTTTCATTCGTATATTTACACATTTATTTGTGCATACAGAATATTTCATGTATTATATAACAGATGATACCAAAATGATACACAACTTGTTTGAATAGATCACATTTTTGCCCCCTTAATAATCAATATCTAAGAGAAGTGCTCCCTTGGTGTAAATCAGCATGTCTTCTCTGAAGGCAAAGGAGCATATGCATTAAATTAGCTGAAAATCTGGCCAATAAATATAAAATTCCAATGAAAATGAAAAGTAAAGTAGGTGAACAAAATTAAAATGCTACACTAGAAGATGTGAAAGTTCTCTGTGAAAACTTGAAAACAACATGCAATTACTACTGAGTTGAAAGGGACTGCAACATGGTAGTATGATAACAGATATATTATGGACATTAGTTTTTATTATGCAGTCTATATAGAGGAGGCCTGATCATTATCTTACTGCGGATCCAGATATTGCCAACACGGGGGCGGGGGGCGGGGCGGGTAAGAAATGTAACCTCAAATACATCCACCAGACTGGCTATTTAAAAAGATATGACAATACCACATATTTTACAAAAATGATGCTCTTGAGGTAAAAGTTACAATATGGCAGTAACTATGCATTCAACATATTACATGTAGTTTTTAAGCATTAAATCAGTCCACATGCCACTATGCTAAAAGCTTGAAGAAAAAATTAAAAAAAAATTAGCCAGTTATTTACTTGTGCTTTTTTCATTTTGAAACAAGAGTGCTGGTACTCTATGCAACCTCTCCATCCCATCTAGTTCCCTCCCGCAGTTTCCCTCTGGTCCTGGCGAGCTCTGGCCCTCGCAGCACCTGTCTGCAGCTTTCCTCTGGTCCAGTGAGATGCCCGTGGTCTCCCCTTGGCCAGTTGCTCTCAGCGTCCCTTCCAGCACTGGTAAGCCCCAGCCCTGACCCCGGCTTCTCTGGCCCCGACCCTGACTCTAGCTGCCTGCTTGCCCATGGCCCCTCCGGTCCCCGCCCCTACCCCAGTCGCTCTGCTTGAGGCTTCCCCTGGCCCTCACTGCCTCCCACAGCTCTGCGCAGTGCACGCTTACCAAACTGCTGTTGCTGGGGTCAGAGCCATGCTGCTTTTAGATTTCCAGGCTGCCCCTCTTCTCCTGCCCTGCAGCAACAGGCCAGGCTGGAGAGCAAGAGATTTTAAAGGGCATGCTCCTTTTCCCTCCTGACCCTGTGCCCCCACCTGGGCAGCATGGCCAGCAGGGAACAGGAGCCACTATGTGCTGTGGAAGAAAACGTTCCACTATGCAGCACTGGTGAGTTCTGTCAGAAAAAAAAACAAGGCTTGTTGTAGAGTAGGAAATATAAGGCTAAATGTCAAAGTGACTGATTTTACACACCTTGCTGACATGCTGGCAAAAGACAGGGACTGCAATCATCTGACTTAGAAAGTTGAGGTAGGCGGCAACCAATGCCATGACACCACAGCGATTGAACATTGGCAAGTTATCCTCATTAATGATGGCAATGTCCTACAATAAAAAAGGAAAAAGTTCAAGTGGCCCAATGTTTACAAGTTACCCCGAATTTACACGGATGCTTCATAATCACTGTATTTATGCTACTAACCAGCAGTGGATGCTTTCCATCCAAAGGAATCAGTGCAGTCCACAAAACCAGCCTCATAACATTTTTGAGATAGTTAAGAGATAGCCTCATTCTACATGACTCACCGACATAACTCTCACAGAAAATATATCAAAGACCTACTTAAAGACTCAATCTTCAGCACCTCTTGGGAGGTAGGTGGTTATCTATTAGAAAAGTGAAGTGACTTGCTTAAGACCACAGAACAAATCACTGATAAACCCAGGATTAGAACTCCAGAGTAACTTTCGTCCAGGTTATTTTACTGTACTGATGACCATGGCATCTAAACAGCTGAATCTTTACACTTGTTCATTTCTAGATTACACAATGCCTTCTTACTGCATTTGGTGAAAGTTAGGGCTGGAAGGGACCTTAGGAGGTCATCTGGTCCAACCCACTGTTCAAAGCAGGACCAACTCTAACTTTGTCAAGATTTAAAACCTCCTAAGTACGGAGATCCTACCACCTCTCCTGGTAACCCTTTCTAGTGCTTTTCCACCCTCCTATTGAAAACGTTTTTGTCCAACCTAGACCTCCCCCACTGTAATTTAAGACCACTGCTGTTAGTTCTGTCAGCTGGCACCACTAAGACCAGCCTTGCTCCACCCTCTTTAGAATCCCCCTTCAGCTAGTTGAAGGCCACTACAAATTTCCCATCACTCTTCCCTTCTGCTGACTAAACAAGTTCCGTTCCCTCGGCCTCGTCTCACAGCTCATGCACCCTAGTTCACTTATTTCTGTTGCCCTCTGCTGAACTCTCTTCAATTTGTCCAGAGATGCTGGCCAGGGCAGGTGGCAGTCTGCACAGAGCTTTTGCTTTCTCTTGTGCTGTTTACTCTTTCCACCCTCTTTTCTTTTGGGGGCTCCCTCACTCTGACTTCCTGCTTGCTGCTGCTTTGCTTTCTTTCCAGCTCTGGCAGCCCCTGCTCTTATTCCTTTTCCCACCTGGCCTTTTTCTTCAGTTCTCTTATCTTTTCTTCTGCCTCTCCCTCTCCCATTTATCCCCCTTTTTAAATTCCTTCTTTCATCCCTTCCCTTCTCTCTCCTCCTTGCTTGTTGCTGTCATTGGACACACAGAGCATGGGCCCCAGATGTGTTGCCCAGTGTCCTGACTGCAGGCATCAGCACATAAAAGTGCAGCCTGCCTGCCTGAGCCCCATTACTTGGGACAACTCTGCTAGGGTCAGCCCTGGCTGGCCTTTTTACATCTCCTGCCCTGAAGCACAGCCTGACATGCTCCAGGGCAGCAAAACAGGGGCCGCACATTTAAAACTGGCATGGACCTGGCAGAGGCAGTAGCAGCAAGATAACTGTGTGCTGTGCTGGGTCAGGTTGAGCTGCAGGCAGGTGGCAGGCCAGAGGGAGCCAGGAGTTGTGGTTAGGTCAGGACTTGGGGCTTGCTGGGAGCCACTGGGAGACTGGGCTTGGTGGAAGCCATGGGTGGCTAGGAGAGCCACAGGATCTGGGTGTGTGGAGCATGCCGAGTGTAGGGTCAGGAGTTTTGGTTGAGGGAGGACAGCAGGGAACTGGCTGGGAGCAATGTCAGGTGCCCCAGGGAGCCCTTAGCAACACCAGGCTGGACGTGGGGAACCATGGTGTCATGCCTAGGCATGTGGGCCTTTGCCCCAAATCATTCCCCCCCCCCCCCAGGAGCAATGCTGCTTTCCTCCTGTTTTTCCTTCCCTCCCTCTCACTGGATTGGTGCTGCCATCAAGGGAAATTTTCCTGTCAGGTTTAATCCTCCTCTCCCTGACACTCAGGTCTGTCAGTTTGCAGCCCAAGCCCTGTGGTTTCTCAGTCAGAGTAGCAACAGCTCTGCTGCAAGAAGCAGAAAGACTTAAAAGCTGCTTCTTGAGTCACTTTTATTCTCTCTCTCTGCCACTCCTTGAAGGAAAGACCCAACTCCTTCCCCCGTCCATCTCTCCTTCCAAGAGTGCAGCCCCCGCCCCCCGACAGTGTATTGGCAGGATACTAAGAGGGTAAGGGTTTAGTCTATGCCAGTCAAGTCCAGCACCTGGCAAGTGCATAGCCCTAGACCTGCCAGAGCACACAACGTGGCTGGGTGGCCTCCATATCTGAGGCAGCTGCTAGCCATAGGGTTTTCACTCCAGCAGCCAAAGCCAGCCTGTGGGTGCAGCAGCAGCAGCAACTGCCCCCTATGAGTCTGCCCTAGAAGTACCCCAGGCAGTGGGTGAGACTTAGCTGCCTTGCTCCATGGAGGAAGGAGGATATAGCTTCAGGAATGGCATCTTGAACTCTGAAAGCTCAGCTGGTCCCCCCCATCATGTCCCCACTAGTGGACACCAGTGGTAGATCACCAGTACACCACTGTTACACCACTTAGTAGATCACATCTTGGACTAGGCTGCCCAAATATCCTGACAGAATCTATGCCATACCATAAAAAACACCCTCTGATCACAAATCCTTTGTTGTCACCTGCTACCTAACACTGGAATCCATAAAGGTTATCATTAAACAATTACAAGCCATACTTGATGGGGATCATCTCCTGAAAAAGATGTTTCCTCCACCCTGTCTTTCTGGCCTTCAGAATGAACCCTCAACCCTGCCAAGGTCATCTGCAGAAGGAAGCTCCTCAGAGAACAGGACACACCAACTCAAAGTGGCACTGGCCCCTGCTGTAACAAGAGATGCAGAAACATCTCCACCGCTACAGTGATTAACAGCCGACAACACACCTTCCAAGATCCATGAATCCTACACACTCATCACATGCGGCATGCCTCATCTAGTGCACTAAATGTGCTAATAACTGGGTGTGTGAAACCAGATACCCTACACTCTCAACTACACTCTATCAGGAAAAAAGATACAAGGCTAAAAACACCATAACTCCTGTGTACAATCATTTTTCACAAAGAAATCACTCTGTATCTGACTGCTCAATACTCTATCTTCAAAGGAAACCTGCACAAAAGACAAGACTGGAAGCTTAAATTTATAACTTTGCTAGACACTAAAAAATCATGCACTCAATAGTGACTGGATTTATGGCTCATTACAATAATCTGTAATCCACTAATCCTCTTTTGTTCTATGAATGCAGACATGTTAACCTGTCACTTCACCTTGAATGATTTCTTGCAATGTGTTAATGTCTTATGCTAAGCAATCTGCTCTACTTTGCATTTAGCTGAGATACTCCGGTTACCTTTCCCAGACCTGAAGACAAGTTCTGTGACGGCTCAAAAGCCTGCTTCTTTCACCATATAATTGGCTTGTATCCATAAACACACCATTGAGGGATTAAGCCAAAGCTCACCTGCAAAGCAATGGCCAGTCGAATGAGGTCGATAACCACTTCTTCATTGGCTAGTTCAATTGTTATAAGGGCTAGAGAAGTGTACAGCAGTTCAAAATTCTTTTGAACGTTGTCTTCTTCTTTACAGCCCAAGTAGATGTGCCTATACAACTGCTGCCCATGCTACAAAGTGAAGAAAGGAGATATTCAGAAAAGAAAAACTCAGTACTGACAATAGAGTGTTTTAAAATACTCCATAACAGATCATTCCATAAAAGAACACTAGCCTTCCACCTTGAGTGTAATTTAGAGTAATATGCAATTGGATGTGAATACAATTTTGAGTCATACTCAATTTGTTTAAAAACCCAGAGTGAAACAGAACATTATACAGGAATCATCTATATCTTCTGCTAGGTGTTATATTCACAAAAAATGTTCACTAAAATGAACATTTACATCAGTTTATGCAAGTGGGGGAGTGTGGAAGAAAAAGAGATCTTTGGCAAAATTTTCAAATATGCCTAAGTGATTAATGAGCCCAAGTCCCATTTTCAAAAGTCAGTAAGTCACTTGGGAGCCTAAATCTGATTGACTTTCAGTGAGAATTAGAGTCTTAATTGCTTAAGTCACATTTTAAAAGGAAGAGTTTTTTACCCTCTTGAATAGCAAACCAAATCACAGGAACACCTATAATTATAGACTAATTGTAATATACACTTCCAAGAAACGTCTTAAGAATCAGCCAAATCTCTTCTTTAAAAGAAACAATCATTTCAGGACAAAGAAGGAACATGCAGTAAGAATGATATAGAAAGCTCATTGCCTGTGCAGCCCTCTGCTCACTTTTTATCTCCCTTTTCTATAGAATTGCCTGACATGTCCTTGCAATTGATAGGCAAATGTATAAGTAGCAGAAGTACTCATGTTTCGATATCAGAAAGAAGAAACTAAAGGTTTAAAATTACAGGGATTCAATTCTTCATTATACAAATGGCATCTTACTATTTCAAAGCTGTTGCAGCCTGAGTCTGGTATTTCTAGCAAGCATTTATGTATGTATCACAACCACAATGCAGGCTACAAAAACCTCTATTAGGAAATTGTTTCCTGTCCTGCACCATTGCTAGGACATACTACTAGTTATAAATGCAGTATTCCTATTTATGAGCTTAAGTGTTTGACCAGCAAATTTCTCTCTACCCTACCATCAGCATCCTTATTTCAAAAGTTAATATTTCTAACTCAACTAAATTTTACAACTTGTGCCCAACAATGATTGTGCTCTAAAATCTAATAATTATGAGGATTTCTTTAAGTATGTTTAATTTTTTCTTTATTTTTCCACATCAGTCCCCCTCAGACTTGATAGGGCAACAAATGTATTATTATGTCTAGAGACAGACACTGGGACATTAGATACAAAATTATGCCTGATCCACCAGTGAAGGCATAGTGAGAAGTTAACTTTGATAGGGAGAATTTTTTTAACCAAATAAGAATAGTTCTTTTAATTGTATCTGGTAAATTGAAAAGATACCACAATGTCACTTTTTGGAAAATTGACTTCCTTTTCCTTTGCAAGTTTGTCTTGTATTAGTCCTTTAATATTTTTCTGAAAACATCATAGAAGTAAAATATTATGTTAAAACTACAGGCAACTACTCTTGTTTGGTAACTTGTTGCCTGATTTTTAGCAGTTATTGATTTTAAATTAAACACTGCTTGAAAGAACTAGGGATTGTAGGGTTCTAGTCCCAGAACAGGACACAACAGAATCAAGTTTATCAAGTTCAGTATCTGGTTGGGAACCCAGGTGTGCAAAAAACATCCATAATAAAGGCAAAGCAAAGCACCTTTATTAGCATAACTAGTATAGATACAAAGACTCCAAACCACAGAATTAAAGTAATATCTTGTACCATTCCTCACATATACTTCCACCTGTTACAGGGGACTTGGTGATAAGAGACAAACGTCCTGCTCTATACTTGACATGCCACAATCCAGAACACTTCTTACCGGAAGGTGTCAGGTCTCTTACTAGGGCCTAGGACTGCCACAGAAATACCCAGCATCCTTCGTCCATATCTAACAGCCTCACCCTAATAATATTGGAATGTCCTTAGCCTATAGGATAGTACAGCTATTCCCAACTGGTGGTCCATGGGGGAACATGCTGGGGGAAAGTGCCGGTGGGAGCTGGGGTGCTCAGTGCCATGAGGGACAGGGAACTACCAGCCTTGTGGCTGCGGAGAGCAGGGAGCCTGGGGGGGGGCGCTAAGATCCTTGTGTCCCAGGAATGCAGAGCTGTAGCAGACAGAAGATACTGGAGGCTGGGGAGTGCAGAGCTGCTCTGCACGTGGTGTGGAGGGCAGGAAAAGCAGCTAGCTGGCATGGTGAGGCCTGAAGGCCATGAAGTTCAGGGCCATTGGGAACAGGCACAGTAAGGGATCAGGGAGTGCAGGGCCATGGGAGGGACAAGGGCACTGTAAAGGGCTCAGGACTGCGGAGTGCAGGGTCACAGGGGAGGTGGTGGTCCACAAAAGCTTTTGATGGTGATGTAGTGATCCACGTAAAGAAAAATGCTGGGAACTATTGGGATAGTATATACATGATTTAGCTTATTGTCATACATATCAAATCATTGCCAAGGCAAATTTGTTGTTACACTTCTACTGAGGTTTCTATCCTAAAATATCCAAGTCTAGTATCAGTTAAATGTTCCTGTGGTTACCTGGTGTAATATTGTACAATCTCCCCTTTTAAACACACCACTCCCAGCAGAGTTGTAACCATGGCAGGGCCAGAGGGGCTTTGCACTGGGTGCACTGGAGCCGCTCTATTAAAGGGCAGTTTTCATGGCGCCAGTTCCAAGTGCTGCTAATTGAAAGGGGTGCGTTCAGATCGGAACGCACTCTGCGCACCAAAGCAGAGCACTCCGGCTCTGAGTCCCAGTTCCCCAAAACTCAGGCTGACCATTAGCCTCCTATCTATTTTGAAGATCATAGCCCTCAAAGCTTCATGTTAACCGCTTAAGCTAATGCCTTACAGAATATAAAGGCCTGAAGGCTTCTTGTGTTACTGCAAAGTAAAGTAAATTGCTAACAGCATTGTGGACTACAAATGTATTTCAAAAAAAGATTCCTGAAGTTGATTGTACTGGGACACGATAGTGGCTGCATACAATTTGGAAAATCAATGCTTAAAGCCCTGTTCCTGCAAAGATTTACACAAATACATAACTTGCATGCAAATTCTCCCACCGATTTTGAGATTAAGCTGTAAATTCTCCAGTGCACAGAACTGTCTCTGAAATGCTATAGCACTTGCTTTTAAGGTGTTGTAAGTTCAAATAAAAAGCATGACAATTTGATATTGAGATTTTTAATTAGATGTGAAAAGGTTGCAGCAAAGAGAGACAAGTTAATGATTCAGCTACTTTAAAAGGGAAAAAAATAACTTTCATGCTATTACCTTCTTCATGAAGCTCACGTCTTGCCTTGAAATTTTGTCTCGTTTTATCTTTAGATCAGAAACATCTGGTATTATTCTACAAAGGCAACAAGTACGTCATTTTAATAAAATAATCTATTTATAATTTCTTAAGAAAGGTAGTTTGAGGGAAAACAGGCTGTGAAATGCATATGAGCTGTTCAAAACATTTTAGCAATTTTCATTTTAATTATACCAATGTTTAGCAATTACATTCAATTTACAGTATTAAAGGAAATAAAGAAAAATAATTATGACTCAGTCACAGAATTGTCTATTTCCAAAGGGATAGCCGTGTTAGTTTAGTCTTAAAGTGCCACACGACTCCTTGTTTTTTTCAGTCGCAGAAGATAGCATTTCACAAACCAAAACCTATCTTCTACAAAACAAATACACAACTGCAAACTTATCTAAACCAACAACTACACAGACTGTCCACTTAATACACAGTACATTAGGTCTTAGACATAGAACGATCTCTCTTTTCTTCAATCAATATGATGATTTTCCAGTTTTGTTATGACAAGATGGACTCTTACTAAAATTGATGGTAAACAACACGACATGGAAAGCTATGTGTGCAAGGAAGCACACCTAACAACTTAGATTGCAAAAATAGAACATTAAAATGTTTGTGCTTGGAAAAACAATTAATTATATCCATTATTTCAGTGGTTCCCAACTTTTTTGCCTTGAGGGTCACAGATAGCTTTTCTACATCCCTGAAAGGCCATCCTGCTCCATCAGCAGCCACACCCCTGCCCTTCAAAAGCGTTCTGGCTCCTTAGCGATCCCCCTCGCTGCAGCAAGGGAAGCGCATGCATCTTATAGTCTTGGGCACTCCACCTGGGTCCCTAGGCAGTGGCTTGCTTCTGCAGCCGGGAGGCAGGGGTGGTTGGGAGAAAGATCATTGCTCCCCTCCCGTTGGGTCCAGCAAGAACCCTAGTGCCTATGGACCTAGGTGGAGCACAGCCCAGCAAAGCGCTCCAGCCTATAGCCAGGAGAAGAGGAATCACTGATCTCCCATTCCCTTGGCAGCAGCAGGGAGCCTGCCTAGTCTTCGAACTCCATGGAAACCTACTTCTTCTGGGTTCTCAGTGGCTTCCTTCTGTAGCCAGCAGGAGGGGAGCTACAGGCCACTTTGAAATCCCCCACAGGAAATCACTGCATTATTTTAGCTTCTGGCAATTGAACTAGAAACAATTATTATAATCATGGCTATTAAATGTAGAACTTTACCTTATTCCTCTAAGTTTTGCTCTGTTGTCATGTCGATCAATAAGATTATGTAATATTTCCAAGACCAGCTGTCTTAATTCGGAGTCTTCCATGAGCGAAGGAGACAATAAAGGGTCAAGAAATGGGGCAGGAAGAGCAGCAGCAATAGTCTTTGCATTGTATCCTGAAGTCACCTGTTTATTGATCAAGAAAATGTAAGTAGAGCCACTGTGAACCACTATTATGTTACCACAAAAGAACTCTTCACAATTGACACTCCAATTCTGAGCGTACTGGTTCCGTTCAGAGTTTGGGAATGTGGGGGGGGTTAATTTGTAAATTCAACAAGCTTTGGAATTTGCTGACTTACTACTTATTCATGCATTCTTAATATTAACTTAAGAGGGTTTTCCAAAACTGGGATTTCTGGCTCTCCCTTGGCCCTGCTAAAACTAGAAATATTTCTTAAACTGGGTATTGCAGGAATGGCCTATCCCATGAAATGATCGCACTGGATGAGGCAATGGTTTCTACAATAATCTGCCTCTTGCAGGGCCTGATCCGGTAGCCACTAAAGTCAATGGAAAGATTCACGTCAATTGACTTGGTCTTTGGATCATGACCTCAAGCCCTGACTGTACAATTGTATCTATGTGGGCAGATCCTTCTTCCTTTGTAAAAGCAGTCACAGAATCAGCATCTACAACATACATTTCAAGCTCCTGTGTGCTATATGATATTGGATAACAAAGAAAAAAAAAGTTATCCATCAGGGACTGAAGGTTTTTAAAATAAAAAAACAAGGAGTCGTGTGGCACTTTAAGACTAACCATTTAACCTAAACAATTAGGTTAGAAGCCCTGCCTCATTCAGTTTCTCTCTTAAGGGCTTAATCAGGTCTGCTACAATCTCTCCCTTGCACACCATGCACCACTCGTAGCCCTGTGTGCACATGCAATCCAGCCTTTCTTTTCTCAGAATATAGGTAAAAGCAACATCTTCACATTGCGAGTATTCTGGATACACAAAATGTGCTACTGTCAAGTCCACATAACCTGATTAATTTTACTGGAAAATTCAAACACCACTCCTCTTGGTAATAGCAATTTAATGGCTGAATGATTTCCCAGCCGCACAACTCTGCACAACATCTATTTTTGGCATTAAAAAAAAGGTCTATTTTTTTTTGGTTTTGTTTTTAAACTTTCCACCTCACTCTGTGTACTCAAACACCTAAATATTTTAGTATTTTAAAGAGTTTCGAGCAGACACCAGGCATGGAAAATTTCAGCCCAAAAATTCATTTACAAATGAAAACACATAGCTATTTATAGTGGGCACTAACAATCTATTATTGCTGGATACTAAATTATATATATGATTTCATGCATGGAATGCTTATGTTTGGCAATGATTCTAATTCACTGATCAGTAAACTTACTGCCATATTATCTAAGAGACACGGTGAGTGAGGTAATATCTTTTATGTATTTTGAGAAAACACATGTAATTATTACAGCAACCTATAACCCTGTAACTGGGGGCTGTTAATGGGCCACTTCACCTATACTGGTTGCATGGAATATATGTTAACTATACATTTCCTAGACTAGAAAAGCTTTGTGTAAACTCGAAAGATAGACTTCCTCACAAAACAGAAACTGGTCGAACAAACATTACCTCACCACTGTCTCTGACATCCAAGGAACACCACAGCTACTCCAACTTTGCATACCATGTTACTTTTCAAATAAAGGGCATAAAAACAACCAAACATAATAAAGGTTCTGAATGCCCTCTAGCCATAGGTAAACTTACTACCTGACATTTATGTAGTACTTTCACAGAAAACTTCAGAACCCAGAACTTTCTAGCTAAGCACTTAGACAAATGACCAATTTTTCAAGAGTGCTCAGCCACAAGTGGCAGTCACTGAAACTCAATGCAAAGCACTTCTGAAGATTTATCCACTGTACCAAGGGGTCCACAAACAGCAACAGAAGCCTGAACACCAAGCTAACCCTCCCTGTGTCCACACACCAAATGTAGAGCTCAAATCTTGGGTTCTAGGACTTAGCAGGTCTGGAGGGTGCAAGCCTGTTAAGCTGGGACCTAGGATCCATGCCCTATTGCTTTTCTGTGTGCATACAGCTCTAGTTTGACTTGGATCCCAGGAGACCCCTGGATGTACCCTGGATTTCCTTCTTTGGGGGACAGCTTCCCTCCTCCTCTGTCTGCTGACAATTTGTGGTGCAGCCTATAGCTTCTGCTGAAAAAAAGAAGACATTTCCCTTTGCACAGGCAGCAGTCCAGATCAGGGTCAACCCCTTATCTGTAGAGCCCTCCAAAACTGCAGATATCCATATTGTATCCGCATTCGTGGATACAACACAGGTATTTGCGGACCATTTCTCGTGGATACAGATCAGATACAGACCCGCAGATTTTTATCTGCACAGAGCTAGAGCCCTGCACATATGCAGATATCCACATTATATCCACATCCATGGATACAACATGGATATCCACGGACCATTTCTTACTGATGCAGGCTGGATATGGATCCATGTATTTGTATCTGTGCGAGGCTCTATGTAGCTGCAAAGCACCAGTCTGGAAGCACAGACAGCCTGCATGGTTTTCTATGGTGAAAAGCTGGAAGAAGCTTTTTGCGAAAAGAAATGTTTCTTGGTCACAACAGCATAGCCACATTTTGGTGTATGCTGCCTGGGCACACATGCACATGCAACCCCATGGAGGGCTGTGGAGCCCAAACACAAGGGCAAAGAGCAGAGCAGGTACCAAGTGGCTGCCCTGAAGGGTTGGAGGAAAGGCAGAACTCCTGACTCAGCATGGCTGGGGAGACATGACCCCCACATATTGGCTGCTTCTCCTCATTGCAAGACAGCAGCCTGGGTAGCCACTTCACTTCCTGGCGCTCCCCCCCTCCCCCCCAGGTGCTGTGTGTGTAAAGGGCCATCCAGGCAGCATACACTACAAGGGCCAGGCCCAAAACTTCACAGCCTCCACGAATCCCTTATCCCTGCCTCCCAGCATGTAGCAGGACAAAGGTAAGGGATCCCCAAATGGGATGCTTGACCACTGCTCCCCAGGGCCTGAGGATGCACTTCAACACTCTGTAGTTAGCAGAAGACAGGCTGGTGTGGGTGGATGCTTTTCCTTTGAAACCTACATTTGTTGTCAAACTTCAAAACATACAAAATAAATTGAAAACCAAACAAAAAAAAACATTAAAAATTAATTGCTCAGTTTCATTCTAATAATTTGACAGCCCTGGAAAACAGTGTCCTAATTATTCTCAGGACAAGTCCAAATGAGTAGTTTTCTGCCCATTTGACTTAGTGCAGGAGTGACATTTGTTATAAAAATCATAAAATTAGAAGTTCCAAAATTATAATTGGAATAGACCTGTAACTAGTTAATGTCAGAGGTTTGAGATGTTAACACTTGTTGGTCGCTGGATTCAATCCCAATGACCAATTCTGAATTAAAAATTTAAAAAACAATCTTTTCTCATTTTTAAATTAAATTCCATAGACTACACAGAGAACATAAAACAAAATTAGATGTAAATTTTTCTTGGGTTGCCTATATGATGGACTTTCAGTGTATGAATACCTATAACGCACCTATCAAAACCACAAGCTAACTAACTCTACAAATATTTTGCCCCTTTTACCAGAGTTACTAAAACAAACAAATTCATAAGAATTTTTCTAGAGCCTGAGGGATTTGATAAATTTCACATTTAAGAGCATTTTGAATGGCTGAGGAAACTTGAATGTTTACAAAATGTATTTGTGAAAAATCAATATTTTTAACATGCCTTTTAATATGAGGTGGAAGGCTTGGGAGGCAAGGCACTACCTGAAGGATGGTGCCTGAAGTGCTATGTCATTTTAAACAATGTCTCCTGAGGCACTGAGAACTTAATAAGCAGCCACGGCTACATCTTTAAAAGTGTACAGAAAGTGATCTACCAATTACACATCTCCTTATGGTTTGGGGGGGGGGGGGGAGGTAGGGGTCCATTTTGAGATTACTAGCACATCTGGTAGAACTAGACGCTTAACTCTCCTACATTCTTTGGGCCCACTGCCCCAATTATGACTGATGTCCTCTAAATTGCTCTGGGGAAATGAAGGATTATCTCCTGAGCTATGTGTAATGGAGCTATTCTTGAGCAGCTGTGATTTTGCCCTATCTATCTATAGATATTGGCAGTGCGAATACATACTTGTATTTAAAAATTTCACTATCATCAAATCTGTGCATTTACCGAATAACTTATCTACAGCATATTTTAGAAACCATATTTAACAAACAAGGCTTACCATAAGTAAAGACCTCAGCAACATGATCTGAATCCGCCTGGTTCCCAAATCCCTATCAAAAAGGGAAGGAGGGAAGGATACTCAAAAGTTAGCCAGAGAAATTGATTCATGCTAACTTCAAAATATCATTCAACCACTAATTCTGATTTTAATAATGTTTTGCATGGCAAGAGAAAATAAAGGTAGGAGAACAAGGTATAAGTCTACGAAGAAAGTGCAAATACTAAAAATGAAATAAAAATCTGTTTCAAAGGGACAGCTACAGGAAGGCACACAACTGAGTAAGCAATTAGAACACGGCTACACTGACAGCAGCACTGCCAACAACGTAGCATCCATTGTGCAAGTTTGAGTATCAGTAAAGTCATGCTCAGCTGAACCTGGAAGTAGCTAGAGGTTTATCTGTTAAGAGCATTGTGGCAAGTAGCATAGTGCGGAGTCGATGCGAAGGGCATTTCCCATTGATTCAGTGCAGCAGGGACAATGCAGTAAATAGCCATTAGGAAGTCAAATAAAAATGTGCAAGTTACTGCATGTAGCTTGAGCATCTCCCTTTGACTACAGCCAAAATCCACAAAAACTGTAGACCAGGATTTAGGAACAAAGAACATACAAAGTAAGACAGGCCTAAATGTCAGAATTGCCAAGTAACTTAGCTTCCAATGAATTCAAATGGAATTATGGGTGCTCAGCACCTCTGAAAAATCAGATTTAAACATTCAAGATGAACACCAATTTTAAAATGAAAACGAAACCACCTGAAGTGAAACAAGCTCAGTATAATTTCCCCGGCCAGACTTTTCTTTAATCTAAAGTCATTTACTATAGAATGAAGCAGAAAGCTTTCTGAATTATTTGGCTACCAAAAAATTGATAGTCCCAAGACAATTCTAAGACTAAGAAAACATACTTCTAAAAATGTATGGAATTAATGGAGTATTAAGTGAACTCGTTTTTGGAATCATCTGTATGAGTTAGAAGAGCAGAAATTCTGTAGTGCAGGATACATAATGCTTTCCAAACAACTGTAATCAGAGTGGCATTGTGGACACTGGGTTCATACTGTTGTTATTGTGTGTGGCTTGATTCCCTAACCACATTTAATAGAAACCTGGCAGTTGTGAGTTATTTAAACTCCATTTTTTAAAATTTCTACCTTGACAAGTTTTCAGAACAGAAAAGAGCTTACATTCAGTAGCTCAGAAAAAAGCAATGAAGTACAAACCCAAGGTGGCTAGTATCCAGTGAATGTGAGGTGGTCCCCAAAACAGGTACTTTTCCCATAACAAACATCATAATCTCTGAACGCTGGTAATCTGGAAGATTGCTTCCAAAAAATCCTAAATAAAAATGGAGAGAAAAGACCATGTTTTAGGTTACTCTTGTTTACAATTGAAGGAATAAAATATCTACTCCATCTGGGTCTGATGTACATTCTGAAATTTTCTGCTTTATATTATGACTGTAATAGGAAGCTGAGTCATTATGTGGAGTTCTGCTCATTAGTATACACCATCTTGTCATGACTGCCTTATTCTCCTTCTTCCCCTCAACATGCACACTTTCTATTCTCATCATTCCTAAGTAATTATACTATTTAAACCAGGGCATTTGACATTAATTGCAAGTTAACCAAATATTCAGGAGCTGGAAATTTTCCTAGCTAGAACAAAATTTAATTCTTTATCTTTGCACTTGCTTATGCTATTATTAAACATGAACAGGGTGCTTAAAGAAGAACCTTTACATAAACAGTATGACCATGCTCTTTCTTCACCAAGAAACTACCATACAGTAATGTTAAATTAGAATTTTTGAGCTAGAAATATTTATAAAACCATGTCCAAGTTTTTCTTAGGAAACCTGAATTGCAATGAAGTTGAGAAATAGCAACTGAAATGGTAAAAATTAGAGAAATTAAAAAAAATAGATGAATTTTTCAAATTTGCTGAACAAAAAATTTGAGGTAGAGATTTAATTAGTTGGGGAAATTTAAAGTAATAATTTTCATTAAGTGTTTAGCAACACAAATAACATTAAAATAACAAGAGTGTCTGAAAAGAAAGAGCAGCTGCAAATAGTGTAGTGGCTAGCACCTCTGCTTAACATGCAGAAGGTCCTGGGTTCAATTCCCAGGGGGTTGGACTCGATGATCTCACGAGGTCCCTTCCAGCCCTATGATTTGATTGATTGATTGATTGATTGAAATAGTTTTATTAGCATAAATGGATGCTAAAACAGGATTGTGTCTCCTGCAAACACTGCAGAAATCACAGACATACAAGTGGCCATTAGGTGTCACTGTTGCTGCTAACTTTGATTACTGCACAAATTTTCAAAAAGTAACAGTTAAAACGCATCTCACTAAAGTACATGGTGATGCCCATATGGCTTTCATATCATATGGATATGATTCATAGCATACATTAAAAAATGGAAACTTAAGACTGCAGCTTTATATTTCAAGGGACATCATGTTTTAGGAAAGAAGCATAAACCCATAGGCTTTATTTGTATGTCTTTCAATGTGCCATAGTAATCAGTTAAGTGACTCTCCAGAAGTGATGGATTTCCATTGTTTTATTGTGACTCAGCAACCGATATCATATTGACCCATTTACACAATTAAGAAAGTAAGACAGGTCCATCTAACTCTCAACCCCACAAACACAGCTTATGTTCCAAAAGTTAGTGCAGTTGGACTTTTATACTGGTAGGAGTGAAAGAAAATAGAGACAAGGGGAAAGACAAGATGTTCACGTAAGAAGGAGTATTCTGTTTTATGTTAACTTTTTGAAGCAAGTCCATGTTCGGCAGAAAAAAAAAATCACTCACCAATTGTTTGAATAATGGCATTCTGGACAATCCTCTCATCACTTTCTTTGGAGCTTGTGCTGAAACTGGCACTGCCAGTTGAACTACGCCTGTCGCCTAATTCAAAATCAACACTGAGACGCAAGTGCTTCAGTAGAGTGTTAAACACTTCCAAGACTGTTGGGCCTGTAAAGCAATATACAACAATGGGTGTCATTTTCAAGGGAAAAATGCCTAACAAACCTAGACAAATCCTGCAACCATCTCTTTTCCAGAGAAACCATGTATTATGCTGAAAGGTACAGGTGAATGTGACGTCTGAAGGAGAATAAAAGGAGTCAAACTCAAAGTCTTCCAAAAAAAAAACACACCCACACCCACACAGGAAGCTTTACGGCTACTTTTAAGATGATGATCTCTCTTACCTGGCTTGTAAATTGTAAAAATAAAATTTTATCAAGTGCCTAAATCCCAAGAAATCTTGTCCTTACACGCCTTTTGAAAATAAGACTTCAGGTAAATTCTTTACTCACAACTAAGTACCTAAGAATATGACAGCTGACTGCAAGGGACCTCACAAAAATGAATGATTTAGCAACCAAATGGCAAAGGAAGTTTAATGTTTATAAATGCAAAGTAATATACAACAGAAAAAGTAATCCCAACTATACACACATAATGGATTAGCTGTTACCATCAAGAAGGAGATCCCTGAAAACATCCACTCAGTGTGCAGTGACAGTCAAAAAAGCAAACCAAATGCTAGGAACCGTTGAACAATAGACAAGAAGACATAAAAAATTAGAATGTCACTGTATAAATCCATGTATGCCCACACTTTCACTACTGTATGCAGATTTGTTCACCTCCTCACAAAAAAGAAACATTAACATTCAAAAAGGTACAGAGAAACTCAAGAAAAATGACAGGAGTTATGGAACAGCTTCCACATAAGGCGATACTAAAATGACTATTGTTCATCTTCAAAAGAGATGATTAAGGGGCGATATGATAAGAGGTCTATAAAATAGAGAATGATGTTGACAAAGTGAATGAAATAAAGTTATCTTCTCCATCACATGAAACAGAAACAAGGAGTCACCCAGTGAAATTATTAGGCGGCAGATTTAAAACAAACCTGAAGAAGCATCCTTTGCATAATACAGTCAATTTCCAAAGGGATAACTGTGTTAGTCTAGTCCAGCAAAAAAACAACAAGGAGTCATGTGGCACTTTGAGACTAACAGATTTATTTTTCGCATGAGCTTTCGCGGGAGAAAATCCTACTTCCTCGGATGCTTCAAAGATGGGTGAACTTACAGAAAGGAATGAAAATAAATGCAACGGGGTATAAAACATAGGATCAGGTCATACAGTAACAGCAAATCAGAGCAGCTGTTAGGTTCAAACCATGGGAAGCCTGAAGTCAAATTACCTTTTGTAATGGGAAAAGAACCCATATGCTCTATTAAGTCCTGCTTTCACAGAATTTAGCTTGCATATTAATTCGAGTTCAGCTGTTTCTCTTTGAAGTCTTGATGCCCCAGCCACATCCCTGACAACAGTCGTTAACAAATCATTCATCGAGTGATTACAAAGATGGACGTGCTCAACAACTGGTTTCTTTGTTCTGTGATTTCTGATATCAGCTCTGTGTTCATTCATCCTTTTACACAGCGATTGTCCTGTTTGTCCAATACATAAGGTGTTGGGGCATTTCTGGCACATGATGGCATAGACCACGTTAGTAGATGAGCAGATAAATGAGCCTTTGATGGAGCAGCAGGCTTGATTAGGGCCTATGATGGTATCTGTTGTGCAGATATGTGGGCAGACTTGGCAGTGTGGTTTTTTGCAGGGGTGTGTGTCTGCTTCAATGCTTCTGTTGTTAAATCTGTAGTTGCTGGTGTCTGTTTAAGATTGGGTGACTGCCTATAAGCAAGGAGAGGTCTTTCTCCCAAGGCTTGAGAGAGAGGGATCATCTATTAGAATAGGCTGTAGGTCCCTAATGATCTGTTGCAGAGGTCTGACTTGGAGGTTGTATGTGGTGACTAGTGGTGTTCTGTTACATTCTTTCTTGGGCCTCTCCTGTAGTAGGTGACTTTGGGGAACCCATCTAGCTCTGTCAATTTATTTTCTTACTTCCTCAGATGGGTGCTGTAGTTTCAAGAATGCTTGATAGAGATCCTCAAGATGTCTGTCTCTGTCTGAGGGATCAAGAGCAGATGCGGTTATATCTTAGGGCTTGGCTGTAAACAATGGAACATGTGGTGTGTTTAGGATGGAAGCTTGAAGGATATAGGTAATTATATTGATCAGTAGGTTTTCGGTATAGGGTTGTGGTGATGCATCTATCCCTGATTTGTACTGCAGTGTCCAGAAAGTCGATCTCCTGTGTGGAGTGTTCCAGGCTCAATTTGATGGTGGCGTGGAAATTATTGAAGTCTCTGTGAAAATCTTCAAGAGCATCCCTGCTATGTGTCCAGATGATGAAGATGTCATCAATGTAGCATAGGTAAAGAAGAGGTGTTTTGGGATAAGACTTGAGGAAACGTTGTTCTAAGTCGCCCATAAAGATGTTGGCATATTGTGGGGCCATGTGGGTGCCCATAGCAGTGCCACTGAATTCACTTTCATGGAGGTTTCATGAAAGTCTCAGCACCCCAGTCTACACCGCAGGGGAATTTCAGCGGTAGTCAAAGGAAGATACACAAGTTACATAAAATAACTTGTGTATCTCCCTTTGACTAACTCCAACTTAGTGCAATGTCTTCAATGTGCTGAGTTGACAGGAAATGCCCTCCTGTTGACACATTGCTATGAAACTTGAGGGAGTGGTCTTCAGGAATCAACTTCCTGATCGACTGAGTAGGAAGATCAATCTAATGGCAGTGAATTTGCTGCTGTCAGTGAAGCCAAGCCCTCACAGATGCAGAGAAAGCTATCAAGGAGATTTTGCTTGGGAAAGCATCAAGCAATGATCAGATACCTCCAGAGCTCCTAAAGACAGGTGAGGGAGAGCCTGCGAGTAATACCCATGCACTTCCCTGCACTTGCTGGGAAGAAATCCACATACCTCAGGATCTGAAAGATGCAAAATAGTTGTTTTATACAAAAATGAAGTGGACAGAGGAGACTGAACAACTATCAAGGGATATCTTGCTCAGTATGGTCATCAAGATACTCTCAACAGTTCTGCTGAAACACATCCCTGTTCCTGTTGAGAAAAAGCTTATACTGAGAGCAAGCACAGATCCAAAGCTGGATGTGCCACAACTGACACAACCTTCACAATGCATTTGATTCAAGAAAAAAAGCCATGAACAATAGACAACTCTCTGTGGAACATTCACTGATCCAAAAAAGACCTTTGATGCAATTAGTAGGAATGGAAAACACAAGATCCTGGTGAAAATTGGCTGTCCACAAAAAGACAATACATGGAGCATTTAAGGAGTTCAGGGAGGAATGATGGTCATCTATCTAGTATGAAAATGAAAATCTGAGTTTTGCATTAATTCTGGAATGAAGCAAGGCTGTTTCTGAGGGCCTACCAGCTTTCATATCTTCTTCTCTACTGCAAAGTCCACTTCTGGAAGCAATCAATCTGGCATAAAAATTGAATCACTATTTCAGATCTGCTCTTCCTAGATGCTGCTGCGTTCATCTCTAATTCAACCTGATGAACTGCAGAGCATAATGAATGAGTTTTCTGATGCATTTTTCAATTTCAGCGTAGTAATCAGTTTTTAAGAAAACAGCTGTCATGTCACAGTGCACTAACATTGTACCCACGGTCTATGTCAATAAAGCAGCTCTGGGCTTTATGGATCACCTCAGATATCTCAGCTCAATTTGAACAAACCCACTTATCTTCTATACAAACTTGATGGGAGAATTGGCAAAGACTATGTCACCTTTGGAAATTTTTACTAACCCTGAATACTAAGGTGAGCATTTATCTGGCTATCTTTACAAGGGTTACAGCCAGGTCACACACTCCAGGCAGGAGTGGAAATTGTAGAGATTTTACCTTTGCTGTCTTAGAAAAATTCTTGGAGTCAGTTGTGAGCAATGGATCCTTAAGAATGAGACTCTTGAGAGAATCAGTCTATAGTCTACGGAGACTATGTTGGATGGTCACAGCCTGCGATATGTGAAGTGCATGTTTTAAGATCCTCAACTGAAGATTTTTCCACTATGGCCAACTCAACAACTCCTTGTTATGCAGAAGGACAAAGCTCTGATATAGTGACAGTGTCAAGAAACTTTTCAAGAAATTCAGCATTCCCACTGACAATTGGGAGAGCCCTGCCCAGAATCACTCAGTCTGGACAAGCCTGGTACAGTCATCATGAAGAGTCTGAGAGTCCATGCTGAGGCCTCTTACCAAACCAGGAAGCAGAGCGTTTTCCAACAACTGTCTGGAGAATGACCCAGTAGCCACTGTGGAAAGATCTATCACTTATGCATTAAGCTTTTCTCCCACTATTGATAAGAACACTGCCTGACTGGCTTCCTTCTGTTTCTTTTCATCTGCCAAGACCCTGGATGGTTATATATTATTCTATATATGTATATGTATATATGTATATGTATATGTATGAATGAATGCCAAAAAAATATAACTGGGTTAAAAGTATAACTGGATAAAATTCAACATGATGGGTACATCAGTGACTATAAGCCAAGATGGCCAGGGATGCAATACAATGGTGCAGGTGCCCCTAAGCCTCCAAGTGCCAGAAGCTGGGACTGGCCAAAAAGGGGTGGTGCACTTGATGACTGCCCTGTTCTCTTCATTCTCTCAAGCATTTGGCAGTGGCCACTGTTGGACAAAAGGATACTAGGCACTGAATCATACATGCATATGTTCTAAGAATCAGAACTGACATACCTATCTAGCTCCCCAAAAGTCACCTCCCCAAACGGGTGCACTACTGTGCCTTAATTTCACCTCCTATTCAGGGCCAGATTAAGTCTGAAATATAAAGCTGAATTTTATCAGTTTCTCCTCTAGGTCTTCATTTATTAAACAAAAATTCAGCATTGTACCTTGGCTCTTCAGATCCTTTTTGACTTTTCCCCAAAGTTTCACAATAACCTTTGTATCAGGGATTCATCAGATTTTCTTAGAATGGACTCCAAAAAATTTTGGTTCTAGGTTCCTGCCCCAGCTCCTTCTGTGGAAGAAACTCTTCCAGTTCCACTCTGGGGTCTTTTACCGGTCCTCTTCCCTCAGAAGTTTTCCTTCTGTTAGCCTGTGTGGAGACTCTCCTGGACCTTGGCCTCTCTCTCACTAAGGTATAGGCCTCCTAGAGCTCCTGTTCATAAAGAGCTGAGGTTGTCTAAGAGTAACAGTGGACCATACTTGCAATTACAGGACCATTACTCTGGAACAAGCTTTAAGTGCTAAACAAAATTCAGGGCAAGATCTACCTACACCAACAGGAGAATGAAAAATCTGACAATTCTGGATTTGAAAGAAAAGCTGGGTGAAGGGGAACAACAGTTTAAGGCTTTTATTCATTTTTAAACTCATTGAAATGAATGGTATCAAGCCAATGAACTATTTACCATGACTTACCTATGGATCCTTTAGCAGCAATTGCAACTGCTTCCAAAAGAACCTGAATAATGCCTGCTCGGACTCGCGGGGAATCTCTTTTGCGAGCATCAAGGTGTCCCAGAATCTCTTGTATTACATGATGGGAATATTGTGCCTTTCAAAGAAAAAACTTGTTATCTTCCTTTCTAATTAAAGATAATACCACCCACAACCATAAAGCACTGAACTCAGCCTGATAATCTTGAGTAGAATTCCTCTCTTTAGCACTGTTTTGGGGCACAATTATACATTTCTAAATTGCAATCAATAAAGACCTGGACAACTTCCATTAGTACCCTGCGCCTCTCTCAGAATGTGGGCAGTCTTGCTTAAGTGGTACATTCATGGCATGGCAAATATTAGTTGCATCATTTACATCAATAGCTTGAGTTCATATGACAATGTTTTGCCTTTTGAACTGAGAATGACTTGTGATGACCTGAAAGTTTTATTTTTGCCTCATTGCTCACACTTAAAAATCTGAGTAAATGTAGTATTCAATACAACAACTGTGATTCTTGGTCACAAGACCAGGATTAAACTGTTTGACAACTACTTGAAGGAGAGAACAAGTTTTCTTATAAATGACAGTGAAATTATAGATTTTGTGTTTCTGTACCACCAACTAAGGATCTACTATTATAAGAGCTTATAATTCATGCAGCAAGCTTTATTCTTAAGGTACATATAGGTCTAAATCATTGGACTAGATCAAACCTACCTGTATAGAATACATGATGATCTTGAAGCAGGAGACAGCAAACTCATTGGGGTCCCAGAGCCTGTGGTGGTCTAAATGTCTGTAATAAAAATAATAAAAAAGTTAATTTCTTAAGTCCTTTTTATACTGGTTCTCAAAAAAAATGTTGCTTGTATCCTAGCAATTAGTTGTTTTCTGATCATTTAAACTGAAAGCTCAGTTTGTAATGATGAGAGTATTTTGTCCCATTTCTGATTACCGTATACAGAAGAAAATCACCTTGTTAGTTCTTAAATGATGGTCTTGTAATTATGGGAAAAATCAGGAGACCCATGATCCATTTACCAAAATCTCTGACCCAAAGGTTAACTTTTAGGTGCCTAATGAACCTAAATAAGTAGCTTTATCATAAAAGGTGCTAAGCAATCACAGGTCCCATGATATCAAAAATCTCTAACACAAAGCTGTATTACTCCATTCTTGTAGTTGAGAAAGCTGAAGTCTAAATGCCAACTTTTTAAACAGTCAGTCTGAGCAAATGATCCTGCGACTGCTCCACCACAGTGTGTGCACATGCCCATTCATTCTCAGTGACTCCACAAAACAGTGCCTTGTGATTTGAATGAAGGCATTTAAAGAAGTGAAAATGTTGGTCAGTTTCTTCTCAATTGCCCGTGGCACCAGACAGAAGATTCAAACATCCAACATAATCAGCTTCCAACCATTTCTTCACAAATGCTTTTCCCCCTTATTTATTTATTTATTAATTAATCCACTTTCTGAGGTAAAGTGTTCCCAAGCAAGTAAAAAGCAAGACAAGTAGGGTGTAGTTGCATAACAGAGGATCTAGTAAACAGATGTCAAACTCATTCACTATGGTAGTCCAGGTTTCACTTAAATGTACTTCACGTGGGCCATACATACCATAAATTGAAATGCTATGGCCCTCTTGTGGCATTGTTGTGTATGTGAGACTGTGCTTTGCGACACCTCTCCCTCTCTCTCTCTCTCTCTCTCTGTGTTAGGGAAAGGAGTGTGGTCCCATACAATACAGTCATAGGCCATACAGAACTAGCTTGCAGGCCACATCTGGCCCCTTGCCCACTTGTTTCACACCGCAAGCTAGTGGAACAAATTGGTGGATGCCCTCAAGCAAGGTGTCAAATGACATCTTAGGATGGACAGATTGTGTAGAAGTAATGGTGGAAAGTCCCTGTGTCCTTAGCTCAACACTTTTCCAGAAGGACTCCTGAGGTATAGAGGAAGTTTGCTGTGGATACTGAATACTCTGAAGTGGAGTGTTTTGGGATCTCCTGAAGTAGGCAAGCACATTAATCCCCAGGAACTGCAACTTTGCCCTGAAATCTGTGTGTCTGTGCTTGTGCAATGAGAGTACTGTGTGCTCATTAAAGAGCTTAAGTCCCTTAAATGAAAAAGTCCTCCACTGTGTTTCAGACCTCTTAGAAGGCCCAAGGACTGGAGGCAGGCTGTTTTACTCACAACCATCCCTGTGCCATGGATCCTGAGGCTCTGTCGGTAGCACCTTGCAAGGACACTTTGCAACTAACTCACCTTTAGCAATGGTGGACTGAAACCAATCTTTGCAGTCTTGTGGTAGGTGTTCAGTGTACTGTAATTTTCAGTTATGCTGTAAAATAGTATTTTTGTTGTAAAGGCTTGGTAATTGACAATATGAAATTGAAAAATTGCAGGGTAAATGCCTGCCCAATAAGTCCAGCCACTTGGACTTTTTGTTCGACCGACAAGGCTTAGAGTGAGCTTGATGATTCTTTTCGTTTATCCATTCCTACATCCTCTACTAGGAGATCTGGGCTAGGATGAGAGAAACGTTCCATTGCTTTTCCTCCTTCCTGGTTTGCCCACGACTGTGGCAAAGATTTGCCACAGAGTGCATACAGGAGACAGCAAGACCTCATTAATAGGTAGGACAATCTTTCCTTTGGTATTGTATCAATGGTGTCCACTAAAGAACATTTTAACTAGTGGACTTCTTAAGTTTAGCAGAATTTGTAGAGAACCAGCCAGCAACTTCATGGAAGATCTTCAAACCAACCACCCCTCACCCAACGATGAGGAGGATCTCACTAACAAAGGTGAGATGTCCTCAGCCTGACGTGGTTGTTCCTCTTGTTCACTATCTGCTACCGAAGTAGTACGTGGCACCAAGGTGCACAGTACTGAAGGATGATTCATAAATGTGAGTGTATGGCACCAGTGTTTCTCCAAGGCATCATACAGATGAGTCACTGAAGTGGCCTCATGGGTCCTAGTAACCTCCCCAAGGGACATGGCTAAGGAAAGGATCCTTGATCATAATAATACTTTGAGACTACAATGTTTGGTAGTTTTCCTAGAATCCTATTCATGAAAATGACTCATGGGGGCACAGCAGTATGGTACTGAGATGAATACCTATACCAAAATCTCCTAATCTACTGATTCGGAGCCAAGAGGGTGGACCCCAGATGTCATAACTGATACTGAAGGCTGGCCACCTTAGCAAGTCTCAACTTGTAGCTGTCAAAACAGTACAGTGGAGGACGTTCTGGTAGATCTTCTTAGCAGCAGAGACTTCTACTCATCAGAGACTGAGATCCTTCAAAGTAAGGGTGTTGGAAGACAGTTGAGTGTTGGTTCCAGAGGTGGAAATGCTTACCAGTAAGATGAAGACAACTGCAGGGTCTTCCCAGGGCCAGATCAAGGCCAGGGGCGGAACAGAGCTGTCCACTCTTGCGCCTCCCCCCCCACTGCCCATCTCCCATGCTGGGGAGTGGGGCCAGTGGCTCCAGATGGCACTGTGGAAGAGGTTTGGGGGGCCACAGATTGGCACTGTTGCTGCAGACAAGGGGGCAGAGGTTCAGGGGGGCACAGTATGGGCCAGAGGCCACATCACTCCTACTCTGCCCCTGGGCTGGATGGTGAGCAGACCAGCTAGCCTAGGGCTGGACGGGAAGGCAGGCTGAGTGTCAGCAGCCCACCACTCAGGCTAGTGGGCCCAGATTTCCCCCTTTAGGCAAGAACCAAGGGCTGCAGCCTCTATCCAGCCCTGAGTTTTCCCTAACCTCAGAACTCTGTTAAGATACCAATAATAAAAAATGGGTGGTAGCCCTATGTGTATCACACAGTCATGAAGTATGATGTGGTGCTACTGATGGTTGGTGTTGACAGAACAGAACTTGTCCACAAAAGCCTCTGCGACACTCAAAGAAATGTGTGGTCTCCTGAGAGTGAGCTTCATGGGGTGACTTAACCCTCTTCTTGGTCTTCCTGATTGTTGACTCTTGTTTCGAGTCATTTGCCAGTACCGCAGATGAGGCAGCAATGGTGTGTGAAAATGGCCCACAATATTGAGTCTGAATTATCGGGATGGGAGACAGACTTCTCTGGGAACTAGTGAGTGTTCCATTAATAGGCACTGAAATCTAGCCCCTCTCTCTCTCTCTCTCTCTCTCTCTCTCTCTTTCTTTTTTTAATTTATTTGTGGGGAAGGGTGACCTACTTTGAACCAGAGAGAGACTTCATTTTTGGACACATTGAGAGACTACCCTGAAAACTCCAGGAAGCTCAAGTGTCCGTCACTGCATGGAAAAGACTAGTGGCAGATCTGACAGGGTTTGAATCCTGTGGTCTTGGGCATTACAGGTTGCACTCACGCACAAATAAAAGACTCGGGGGGGGCAATACATCTAGCTCCCTCTAATCCTATAAGCACAACAGCCCCATTCCAAATAAGGCAGGAGAAGGGTAAAGTAAATGGAACAGAGTACAACAAGAAAATTAATTATTCCACCCATTTCCATTCTATCCCTCCCTCTTCAAGAATCCTTCTCAAAAAGAATACCTAAGACAACAGATTCAATCCTTTCCTGTCCTGAAAACAGTGGAGCCATTTCCACTGGAGTTCATCAGAAGAGAGTTCTAACTTTCTAAATCCCAAAAGATCCAGCAGGTCAAGACCTATCCTTGATCTCAGGACATTGAAGCACGTCACCTCAAGAGGTCCAAAAGCAACATTTAAGGCTTACCCTTATTCCAATTTCTGGGGCTCCACCTCAAATGACTAGAAATCCATGCCAGTCCCAGTACAAAACAGACGATTGGACATACCCTAGTTTCAACAACAGCAAGACCCTCTCTCTTTTCTGCCACATCTTGTCTTATTTCAGCACACAAACAGTAACGGCTCTTGGGTCACATGTCACGTGACTCTCCACAGGAGGCTATACCACAGATGCCTCCAAATACACCTAAGAACACTGTATGCCCCAAATTGAGACCTCCTATCCAAACACATTATAGTCCCTCAGAGCATGATGGGATTCTCACATAGTGGAAAAACCCCCTACCTCTGGTGTTTGGAACTCATTCTCATATCACACGCGTTTAAAGATCCTCATCACAGACCCTTCTGCACTAGACTGATCATTAGCAGGGAATCACAGCCCAGGGAAAATGGCCTGTACATGAATTGGTGCTTCATATCAATGCTCCGGAACTACTTTTCTCCCTGGTCTCCTCCTGATCCCTCCAGGAGCTCTGCTGCCACCAAACAGGAACAGGCAGGGCTGCTGCTCCAATTGAAAAACCTATAGTTCATTTCTATGGGCTCTCCCGGAACTCACTGACCAGGGTGTTAACCCCTTTCTCCCCAAGGTTACTACAAACATCATTACAGCTTTCCACTCTATCATCCACTGTTTCCTAATATTCATTCATCCTATAGCAGCCAGGGTGCGCCTGGGTATATATACTTTATTTGTCACTGTTGAGAACTTGCCTTCCATCAAGATCTTAATCTAGTTCTTAACATACCAAGACCTTTCTCTCTTCTTCAGACTGATGGCTACCTGCTCCCTCCTCCACCTTTCCCTCAATATTTCATTCTTCAACATTATTTCAGTAAAATGAACAGGACAATTGGGAACACCCACAGCTGATGCACCATATACCATCACTTACGAATTAAATATTATACTATGTCCCAATCTGTAATTCCTCTGAAAAGCTTCTTTGGAATATCTCAGTATCCAGAAGATTTACTTGTATGTTTTACCAAATGCCTCATGCCAAACCTCATGCGCCCAGAGAGGAATCCAGTCTCCACTTGCTAGATGTCATCAGGCCTCATGCCTTCTACATGGGCCAACTTCCCAGATTCCCTATTTTACTGTCCCCTAAAAATATATATATTTTTTTTTTTTACTCAAAAATGCAGATATTTACCAGACCATTTTGTATACTCCTTTTTAGAATACTGGAAGTATGACCTATTCACAGTTTTAGTAATAAGGACTGGGATGGTGGCTGAGCAATAACTTTTGCCTTTATGGCACACTAGTTGATGTAACATGTGGAATTGTTGTTCACCAACAGTTCTTTTAATTGGCAATGTATTTTATAGGAGAAATTGTCTTACCTAACTAGGTTAAGAGGTCATAAACTGGATATTCCTTAATGTGAGATAATAAGAATAAAACACATTAAAAGTTTTTTTGAAGAATGAATGGAGCACCAGAAGATGAATGGTTTGATTAAGGTGGAAAGCCAAAAATATCTGATAAATGTAGTGTTGCCTAAGGAAAAATGTCTTTTTTTTCTTTAAAAAAAAAAAAACCCACTACAGTGGGGACCTATTAACGCACAGGTGTCAAGGGACAAGCCGCTGTGACCACGTGTTAAATGGGTCACATGTAAACGGGACCAATGTTCCCTCTAAGCTGCGCATGCACAGCAATAAGCGCTGGCTGGCGCACAGATCACTGCCAGCAGTGCAGAGCTGCCAGCCAGGGACCCTAGCCAAGCGTGACACATCTTTCCACAGAGCTCACAAAAAGAAAAAGGCAGCGCTCATAAGGCTCACTCCACATGTTTCTGTTCACCAGCCAACTTCCGGTTGTAGGCACCACGCGTTACTTTGTCCTGCACGTTACCTTGTTGGCTTCAGGGGACATGATCAGAGCGTGCGTTGACCAGAACCATGCACAAACGGTTTGTGCGCTAACAGGTCCCCACTGTATTTGCAGTGGTGACTGCCATCATGTTCTTTATACACAGTACAGATAGCAAGGTTGTCTTCTTCATAGACAAGAGAAATGATAAAGAGAACCCATTACTGTGGAGAGGACTACGTTAAGATCCAATAAAGGTCCTGGGATAAAACACAGGTAAGACAGACATTGACTAAGCCTTTCAAAAATCTGGAAATGAGAGAGAGACAGAGACAGAAAACTCATCTGCTGTTGGATACAAAGCACCTATCAACACCAAGAGGAGTCTCACTACAGATTTCAAGAGTGAGAAATACAAAACATGTGACAGCTCTATGTGATGGCATGGTAGGTGTCGAGATGGCACCTGAACAGAAAACCTTCTTTGTTTAGCTGTGTATGTGGTTCTTTTGAATAATTTCCTGATGCTCAACAATATGTCTAACATCTCAGGAGCATGAACTCTTGTAAGTATTCAACCAGAGACCATCCATATTATGAAGTGGAAAGCCTGGAGGCTGGGGTGCAGAGATTTGTCCTGACTCTGAGATAGGGATCTCAAAACGCATGGACTGCAGAGCTGCCTCCTGCAGCCCCTGATAACTCCCAGAATCCTAAGGCTCCCACCTTTCCAATCTTGGAGTTTTTGAATGCTGAGCCTCTCTGCAGACGGAGACCAAGCAGCTTCACCTCCCCCCTGCATTATCAGCCACTGACAGGGAGGAGCTGAAATGCTGCCTGGGAGCTGCCCTATTCACATGCACCAGTTGATCAGGAATTGCCCTATTCACATGCAGCAGCTGATTGAGCAGCTGAAGCAGGCTGAGCAGTCCAGAGAATGCTCAGGTGGGGGAGGGCCTTAAAGGAGGGTGCCTGAGCCTGTGGGGAGGGTTCACAGGGGGCTCCATTCTGGTGGAGCACCAGAAAGACCCACAACTAGCCACAGCACGGCCCCCAGGGCCTTCCCCATTGCCGGTCCCAGCACAGGCAGGGGGTGTTTCCGTCCAGGAGGAAACTTACCCTAGTGCTACTAAATTCTGGCAGGCAGGGGATGTTTTCTCCTCTGCCGGCCCCACTCAGCCAAAGTCAAGCGGGCAGGGGGGTGGGGGTTGTTTCTCCTTCTGTCGACCCCACAGCAGCTAAATTCAGGTGGGCTGGGAGTGTTTTCCCCTATGCCAGCCTTGCAGCCAAATCTGAGTGGGCAGGTGGGGGAGGGGGTATTTCCCCCTCTGCCAATCCCAGCATGGCCAAATTTGAGCAGGTGGTGGGGAGGGTGTTTCCTCCACCACCGGTCCCAGCGCTGCCCCTAGGGCCAGGCAGGGGGCTGCTTATTTATGGTCCTGTGGAGGGCTCTGACCAACCTGTTTGCAGCCCATCCTGGGATGTGGCTGCTCTCCTCCCCTCCTGGCTTGGGGATACATGCAGCCCTCTCTTTTTAAAACAAAAAAAACCCCCAAAAATCTTCTAAAATTTTAATTTTATTTAAAAAACTAAAACCTTTATAAAAAGTTAATTTCAATTAAATTTAATTCAATTTTAATAAATCAAACCTCAATTTATTTCAATTATCATCAATTTGCATTCAATAAATTACATTTTAATTTAATTTTAACTAAATTAACCAGTGGTCCTTCAGGGTTTGAAAAAGTATATTTTTTGCCCTCAAACCAAAAAAAGATTGGGAACCACTGATTTATAATGTAAAATTTTAAGTCTGTTTACTCTTTGTCTTTTTGATGATTTTACCATCTTAAATGGAAGCAATTCTAAAAGGAAACGTTGTGTTTTGGCTTCTGAAAGACTGTCAAAATTAGCACAGGCTTCATGTTACAGTTCCAAAAAAGTTAATAAATTGACTTTTATTAGCGTACTATATTATTCTTCATTTTCTACTGTACTTCCACATCACTGTATGAAAAAGTTTCAGTGGTGTGGCCCTCGAGCCAATATCCTCGTCCTCATGCGGCCTTCGAGGTGATTTGAATTTGAGACCCCTGCTCTGAGGCAAGAGACTACTAGCAAAGTTATCAGTGATCTGATCAAACGTTGATGAAGATCCATGAACGAGTAATGCTTTGGCCTGGCTGATGCCACTAACACTAATGCTGCTTTGTCCCTTTCGAGTTCTCAGCACCCTTGGAATGAAATGAGCTAGACAGAACACATGTAGAAGGTGATTGGCCCTGGGTAGATGAAAGGTATCGGCAGTTAGTGCATAAGTCTCAAACTCCTTACCAGGAGCAGATCTAGGATGAGACTGAGAGCATTCACTCGTGTCAGATGAGTTAGACACATATGGGTGAAGAAACAAGTGCTGCGGAGGGACCTGATAACCTCTATTAACTCACTTGGCTGTAGGTGATATCTAGGCCACGATTTGATATGGATATACACTGGCCCTAGTAAGGGTTCATTAATGGCAAGAGTAACCCTTCCTGGGGGCAGACACCAGTAAAACACTGAGGAAGTTGTGCAGATTTCCTTGTATGACCTTGGTCTGCATAGCCAAAGAAACAGCTACTCTCTTCTCATTAATTTCTGAATGACTTTAAAGTTTTCTGGAGAAGGAGCCATCAACCCTGGGGTAATGGCTTCATCTGGGGAACAGGGTGAAATACTGGAGTGACGAAGAAGAGAAGACTTCTAGGCTTTCCTCCATTATTTCCCCGTTCTCAGTAAGACTAGTATAGATGGTAGAGGAATGGTGGAAAGAGTCTCTCTAGAGGTTTCCTGCACTGGAAAAGGAGCTCTCCTCTTTGACTAACTCTTATAGAGGACTAGACTCCCTTGGAATAGGCCAACCAATAGGGTCATTGAGAATATTCTATTCTGAGTCAACAATGGGCAAGGGTACCATATAGGAACCTCTTCATAATAATACCAGTCCTGTTCCTTCTGCCTCATATTCTTGAAGAAGCTCTAAGTGCTCAATAAAAGTACAGGGCTCTGAGGAGATGTGGTACTCATCTGGAATGTGGCGTATTCCCTGCTGGGGGTCTATGGGTGCCTTGGTAATGAGGAGATCCATTAATAAGAAGTCTGAGGACAATGTTGTTTAGAGTGCTGAACTAATAATTGATGTTGATATTGCTGACATAAGGTACTGCAGAAATGTTATCAGTGCTACTGCTTGCACCGGCGGTCCCCAGCACTGCTGCCTGAGTAAGACCATGCATTATAAACGCTAAAGACAAAGCTTGCAAATCAAAGCAAAAATTATAGAGCTCAACTCTTACCATGGTACTAAGAAGAAACAGGGTGACAGAAATGCTGCTTTTATGGCATCACCTCAACATACAAGAGGAACATGTACCACTTAGTGATAATACTGGCAAAAGGCTCCAATTCAACTGGGTGCACATAAACCTGAGGAATGTATGTGTGCACAATCGGAGAATGAGGATGACAGTACCACCCAGAGGCTCAAGCAAGATAAAGTGTTCATTGTATTGGATATCTTACAAACATACAGTAAAAGATAGTTCAAGCCCCAGATAATTTACAAACTAAAAATAGGGACAAAAATATAGACAATGGGTGACAATAACAGGAACAAAATATATACGCTCTTCACTAACTGCACAATCCACTGGCTTTGACATTTCTTTTTAAATACATGGTCAAGAGATACTAACAAGCAATTTGTCCAGACATCTTTGGCATCACAATAAAGATCTTTAAGTATCTGAAGGAAGACAGGATTGTGGCAAAATCAGTTCACACATCCATACGTAACATTGGGAGAAGTGGACAAGCAGGTGAAAAAGGTTATCATCATTAGTAAAACAAAGGGTGCAAGTCACAATACAGTGAGATAAGAGATTGGTTTAATATGAAGAGCTAAAATGGGAAAGGGCTTGTTAACAAGGACACAGACTTTGTGTTTGATACTAGGGGAGATCATGCTTCCAAGGCAATGCTTCTCTGGCAATATGAAACTAATAAAAAATGAGAAAAAAATTACACACATTTCAGAGTCTGATGCTTCAGCTTCTCCTACTTGTACATCCTCATTAACTAAAACAAGAAGGGAATACAAAGATTTCCCTCTATATTTATTTTAAAGTGGAAAATAAATTTACCAAATCATTGGCAGGCCAGGTTGTAAAAAGGGTTTTTTCTGAATCATCATCCACTTCTCAGCTTTTTTAAAACACAATGAGAGAATATGCTAATATTTTCTTTTAATCAGAAGAAAGGCAATAACAGCATAGCACATCTTAAAGGAATTAGCACTTCACAGCACCACACTGACTTAAAAAAGTAAGATATGCAGAATTAAAGTCTTTTGTCTCCATTTTATTACCCAGAAAAGAAAAGTTCCTATGACTGAAAAAGTATTGCTATAAAATGAAACCAACAAGGAAAGCACCTGACTAATATTAAAATAATTTTATTTTACATTACACAATCAACAAAAGCCAAGAACCAAAGACGTTATTTGGTTGTGTTTTTTTTTTTTAATGAGCCAAAATAAAATTAAACGAATTACAAATTCTCCCTTATATGTATTTTTAAACCCCTGTAAGGACAAGGATTTATTTTAGTTCCAATATTATACCTTGGATGCAATTCAGCTTCAAATTGTTTCTATCCCCCTAGATCAACACAGCTTGTGTTCCTACGATGGATCATAAATCATGCTATTTGCATTGATTGTGAGACCTGACACTAGAGTTTGAGAACTCCCCAGGTATTATTCGTTAAAATTACCTGTTTAAATTTGCATGCTGTTTCCATCTAATGTTAGATATGCCATAAGGGATAGCGGTTAACAGGAAGAAAATAGAGGAGTGGCAAATTGAAAATGAAAACAGTCAAAAGTGAAAAGGAAATACTGTATTTAAAAGTTTCTGGCAACCTAAGAAGAAGAGGAGAAAGAATCCAGCATAAAAGCAGTAGTGAAAAAAATCCCACTGGACATCACATCTGACAAATCCTACTCTTAAATAATCCAAAGTGCTGGTAAGGGACAGTAAGATGACATGACTAAAAATAAGGGGGAAAAAACCAATTATAAACCTACTCTTGTCATTGGTAGACAGTAATATGTGGAAAAATGTCTGAAGTGAACCCGGTGAAACAGACATTATATAAGGTTGCAGCGTGTACAAGATTTTTAGATTTTTTTCTTCTTTTTTTAAGAACTCTTCACTGGGTCCTAATACAGCAGATATCCCTTTAAAATGTTTTGTATTTTTCTTGTATGACACAGACCTCCCAAACTACATATGATCCATAATAACTCAATAAAAGGAATACAACCAAGAAATCTACCTCAAGTATCTCTCCTCTACTTACGTTGCACTGCTGATAGCTACTTCATCTGGACCCACACTAAGGATGCCCTTGAAGATTTGCACAGAGATTTCAACAATTTCAACTCTAGAATCAAATTTAGCCTGGAATGCTCCGCACAGGAGGTCCACTTTCTGAACCCTACAGTACAAATCAGTGATGGACACAAACACCACACTATATCATAAACCTACTTACATACATCCCTTGAGCTTTCATCCAAAACACACCACACGATGCATTGTCTAAAGCCAAACCATAAGATGTCTGCCTCTGAGGGATCAAAACAAATGCAGTTACCTTCAGAATCTCTATCATTCTTAAAACTATGGTACCAACCTGTGGAAGTAAAGAAACAGGCTGACAGAGCCAGGTGGGTACCCCAAAGCAACTACTACAGGAGAAGCTCAAGAAAGAAAAACAACAGATTAAAGCCAGTCATCACCTACAACCCCCAAGTTGGAAATCTACAGAACATCCTGTTCTACAAGATGATCCCGCAATCTCTCAAGCACTGGAAACACTCCTCACTTACAGGCAGCCCCCCAACCTTCAACAGATACTCACCAGCAAGTACAGACCTAACAACAGAAACATTAAAGCAGGTTAATATTCCCACAACAAACCAGGCTACTAATTCTGCCCATATATTTGCACAAAAGACACTATTGTAGTACATAATAAAACCAGCTGCTTGATCAAAGGCTCATCCACCCGCTCATCCACCAATGTGACTTATGCCATCATGTGAGAAATGCTCCCTACCTTGATCCTGTCTTACATAGTGGACAAAGAGGACAGTCTCTGTGCAAAAGAATAAATGGACACAAAATTGACATCAGAAATCACAAGATTCAAAAACCAGTAGGTGAGCACTTCAATCTTCCTTACTACTCCATTGATGATTTGCTAATATCTGTGCTCAACCACATGAACAACACATCCAAACTTCAAAGAGAAACTGCAGAATTGGAATTCATATGCAAATTTGACTGTCTTCAGTACTAAATAAGGACTTCGGATTCTTCTCTCATTACAACAGATGATTTGACCTCTTCTTCCTCGATATGCTATTCCCCAGCGTTTGAATCTTAACTGCTTTGATTTGCTGTTACAGTGTGATCTGATCCCATGACTTACACTTCTTTGCATTTATTTTCCTCTGATTCTGTAAGTACCTCAATCTTCAAAGCACCTGACAAAGTGCTTTTCCCATGAAAACTCATGCGTTAAAATAAATTTGTTAGTCTAACTGCCACAGAACTCCTTGCTTGTTCCACTTATCTATGAATTTCAGAGATGTGCTAAACCAACAACTGTTAATCCACTTACTTGAAGTAATAGTACTTAAGAGTAGATGCCAAGTGTATTTGTCTGTTTACCTACTTTTTTTTTTTTTTTTTAAGTTTAAAAACGTAACCAGATTAACTTCAGGAAACCAATATCTTGTCTTCTTTGTCTTCAGCCTAACTATATTGCAACTGCCTTTGGTAAATTAATGCAAATAGTTTACCTATGAAAGGATAGGAAATAGAAGATAAGCTTCAAAGCAACAGTCCACTAAATCTACACAGCGCATTGCTCATTCGGGAGTCTGCTGTGACAAGAATCTTTTCAGCTTGCTAGAGAGATATAAAAGCAGAGCCCCAAGCTAGGTCCTGCCATCTCAGATCTGCTTAGATTTTAACACTCAAGGTCTGCACCATAAGTCTGAGGTCTCCAAGTTTACCTTGGAATTCTAATGGAGGAACTTGAACAGACTTTATACCTAGACTGCCTATTGGACTGTAACTTTTTAAGCTGATTCAAGGAAGACATTTACAATCAGCATCCTCATCTCTGCTATGAAACTGACTTAAGAACTTCACAAATGTATATTCATGTATGCCTATTCCTCTTTTAAACTGACAACTCTCTTCTTTTCATACTATTATTAAACCTTTAGTTTTAGTTACTACAGGATTGGCACCAGCATAATTATTGGGTAAATTCTGAGACTTGTGTTGACCTGGGGACAGCATCTGGTCCTTTGGCACTGGTGATCTTAACAAGTATTGAATTTGGTTTCAGTAACCTTTGACTAAACTGGGGATTGATTGAGTGGCTCTCCATAATCCACTCAATCAATCCCCAGTTTAGTCAAAGGTTACTGAAATCCAGATTCAATACTTGTTAAGATCACCAGTGCCAAAGGACCAAACACTTATCCCCAGTTCAGTGCAAGCCTCCCAATATTTTAATACATTTATCCTCATAATTACCCTGTGATGTGAGAAAGTACTATTACCTCCATTTTACAGATGCTCACAAAGAGGTTATTTCACTTGCTCAAGGTCACATGGGAAGTCTGTGGCACAGACTCTGGGTCTCCCAGATTAACTGCTGGACCATCCTTCCTCTCCAGAAAACCTCACCATATATTCAAATATGCTCTCATAAGTGGACACTGTCAGAAGAAAGAAAATCATATTTCTCCATTTGTATTACAACCACCTCCTCAGATTTTTAAACTGGAAATGGAAGATGTCACAGGAAGCCCCGACGGGCAAACCTGTAATGTGATCTGTGTAACTTTCCTGTTCATCCTTGCAGTGTAATTGTACGGTATAATGCAAAATATGCCACAGAAGGTCATTCTGAATGCTCCTGACATACTATGACTTTTTGTTATGGTAGCGTTTCCTGCAGCATCAAACATGTACAGCTGTGAAATGTGTCTCTATGGGTTTCTCATGGCTTTGGGGGGAGGAAAGAGCAAACAAACTTAGCTGTTTCTCAGTGCCTACACAGGAGGGATGCATCACAAAGGCTGTGAAAACTTAAGGGCTTCAGCGAGAGAGGAATAAGTCACTTGACCACAGAGAAGAGGGAGAAAAAAGGGAAAAGGCAACACTTTGAAGAGTTAGGGGCTTTTTGCCAAGGAAACTCCATCTTGAAATAGCTCCATCTATAAGCAACTGTATAAGGACAGGGCCCTGCCCATGGCACAGATTGGCTGGAAACCATCAAAGTCAAATTTGAGTGGTGAGCTGAGCATAATCGTATAGTGATTTTAGGTTAGATTGAAAATTCTTTTATTTGGTTGTTATAACTCCCTGACTGCTTGGTTGATTGGGCATTGATTTGCTATATATTCACTTAAAATCATGCTTTAATCAATAAACTAACATTTGTTTTATCTAAAGCTAGGTACATTTCAGAGAGAGTACAACTGTGTGGGTGGGTAAGTTGGAGGAAAGACTGGTTCTGTGTCAGTATGTTAAACTGATGGGCCAGAGTATATAAACCTGTTGTTATCTGGGAAGGGCCACAATCCCAGCAGTATGGAAGTTCTTGGTGTGGCATCTGGGACTAGTGGGCCATTCCAAGTGGCCTGGGAGCACACATCCACTGTCTGGGACTCATTAGTAGAGCCCCACATATGGGCAGGTATCCACTTCAGATCCACAAGTATCCACATCCATGAATGAGGATGCGGATATCCGCAGACACATGGTTGTGGGTTGGAGTGTGGATGTGCATTCTATTTTTATCTCAAGTGCAACTGATTGCTGCAGCTGCTGCTATGATCCGAGTCAGCAGCACACAGTGGAAAAAAGGAAGTGCTCTGGCTAATCCCATTTTAGCTCTGGCTGTGCTCCGTCAGTCAGCGTGTCTCAGACTGACAGTCAGTCAGCATGCTGGCCCTTGGTTGGGCTCCCTCAGTCAGCAGGCTGGCCTTTGATTGGCTCATTCCCCATGTGCCCCTTCCCCCTTATCTTTTCCTTTTCTTGATTCTCGCAAGAGCTTTCATGGGAGAATATCCCACTTCGTCAGATGCTTTGAAGAGGGAGAATTTACACAAAACTGGATGAAAATAAATGCAGGGAAGTGTAAGAAATGGGATCAGGTCATACTGCAACAGCAAATCAGAGCATTTGTAAGGATTCAAAAACTCTAGGAAAAAGCATACAGAGGGAGAGTGAATTCAAATTATCTGTTATAATGGGAAAAGAATCCATAGTCATGACTCAGCCCTGCTTTCACAATTTAATCTGCATATTAGTTTGATTTCCGCTATTTCTCTTTGAAGTCTTGATGTCCCATTGATTTTCTTGATGACCATCTTTAACAAATCATCAATGGAGTGATTAGAAAGATGGAAGTGCTCAGCAACTTTTTTCTGTGTTGTGATTTCTCATGTCAGTTTTGTGTGCATTTATTCTTCTGCATAGAGATTGTCCTGTTTCTCCAATATATAAGTCTTGGGAACATTTCCGGCATAAGATGACATAAATCACATTAGTAGATGAGCAGGTGAAGAACCCTTTGATGGAGCAGCTGGCTTGATTAGGTCCTACGATGGTGTCTTTTGTGCAAATATGTGGACAGAGTTGGCAGCATGGTTTGTTGCAGGGATATGTGCCTGCTTTAATGTTTCTGTTGTTAGGTCTGTAGTTGCTGGTATCTGTTTAAGGTTCGGGAGGTGTCTGAGGGGAGGACAGGTCTGTCCACCAAGGCTAGAGAGAGTGAGGGGTCATCTTTTAAAATAGGCTGGAGGTCCTTAATGATCTGTTGTAGAGGTCTGACTTGAGAGTTGTATGTGGTGACCAGTGGCATTCTATTGTTTTCTTTGATTTGCTGTTGCAGTATGACCTGATCCCATGTCTTACACTCCCCTGCATTTATTTTCATCCAGTTCGGTAAGTTCTTCCTTTTCAAAGCATCTGACAAAGTGGGATATTCTCCCATGAAAGCTCATGCGATAAATAAATCTGTTAGTCTTTCAGTGCCACAAGACTCCTTGCTTTTTTTGCTTAACTAGACTAACACGGCTGCCCTTTGGAACTTTTCTTGTTTGTGGTTTGCGTGCTGTGCCATCAGAGATTTCCTTTGCCAAGGAAATCTGATTCACAATACAGTGTGTGAGCTGCAGACAAGAAAAGGCAGAAGTAGGTGGGGACCACATGGGCAATTAGCCCGTCAAAGGCTAGCATGCTGACTAAGCAATCACAAAACTGGATGCAGATGCGGGTGCACATAAAAGCTGGCATGCAGACTGCAGATCAGATTGACACTGAGTGGATGCAGATCAAATCCAGCTGCAAATTTTTGTATCCGCACAGGGTGCAGGAGGCTGATGTGTACAGTCCCAGGAATAGGTGGCCACCGAGGAAAGCAGTTTAAGTCAGAGTCCAGGAGTAAGCAACTGAGGCGGCACAGCATTTAAGCCCTGGTTAGACAAAACCCTGGTTGGGACGATTTAGTGTGCGTGGTCCTGCTTTTAGCAATGGCTTGGACTAGATAACCTCATGAGGTCCCTTCCAACCCTATGAGTCTGTTTGAAAGCATGGATATTCTGCATTTATAATGTATGTACTTCATATAGGTGGTCAAAAATTAACCACCATTACTTGAATAAATTAGTTGCAAGAAGGACGTTATTTCTATTAAATTAGCTCTATTTCTACAGGTGATAACAGGGAAGCCCAATCAGCATCAGGTGCCACTGTGCTGGATGCCATGGAAACACATAGCTAAGAATTAGGTCCTGACCCAAAGAATTCATAATTTAATTTGAGACAAATAACAAGAGTGAAAATCAGAAGGCAGGAAAAGGTGGTGGTGGTGGTGGTGGTATATCACGCAGTTACATCAGTTAGTTCTGTGAACAAGCCAATCACTGAAGGTACCAAGTATGCTTTAAATTAATCAGCTGATGCACAAAGACACCATTATTAAATGACTCACATTTTATAGGTATCGTAAGATGAGGTGGTTAAATCAAAGAGGGGGTTTTGAGAAAAGGCAGGTAGCATCCATTTGTATTAATTCAGAGAGTGATCCATGTGTAATCCTGGTTTAATGAAATGAATGTGGTGCCATCTCCTTTTGGAGGCTGAACCACAGTGATTTATAAATTGGCTAGTCTTTGAACAGAGTTAGGTTTTTTAGCTCAGGCAGTAGAGGCAAATTGCTGAATTAAACAGTAAGTTCAAGTCCAGTTTCCACTTATGACAAGCCATCTAAGGACGGGTCTATATTGCTGGCAAAATTCTGCGGCAATTGATGATAGTTACACAAGTTTACACAGATAAACTTGCATAACTCCCATTGACTCCATAACTTGCTTTTAGGAAGCTGTCTCCATTGTGCTGCAAACAGAAAGGTGTTCCTGTTGACATAGCAGTATGCTTTTTCTGAAGGTGATTTTATTAGATCGACTTCCAGATTGATTGAGCATGTCTTCACTGCAACATCAATTGGTGGAATTTGCTGCTGTTGGCATGTACCAAGTCTCAGGAATTGTAATAAAAGAGTTGTGTGGGGAAAAACTGACAGACAGTCAGACAAGGCCAGTTTCTAGCTGAGAAGGACAGATGTATAAAGGGCCTTGAAAAAGGGGGACAAGAAAGAATTTTATGGGGTGAAACAGGAAAAACCAATGAAAGGATTCAAAGTGACAGAGTCAGAGCTATGGGCAATGAAGAAGTTAGCATTCTTTAAGAGAAGTTCTTCATATATACTGTAAAAAAATACTTATTAAAATGTTTATTCTTTTAGAAACATATTACATATTTCCAACTTTTAGGAAAAATTGTCATTTTGATATTTATTTTCTACTCACGCAAACACTGGCCTGACAGCATTGTTCATATTCCCATAGGTTGCTCGACCCAACAGTTCTCTAAAACAATTCTCAGCCAGCACAGCAGGGTTCTCTTCTTTCTCTCCTCCCGTCGGGGATGATGGTGGGCCAATGCGACTGAAACAAAGGAAAAAGTTGCACTCCAATTAATTTTGCTTGTTAGTCGTATGTCTGTCTCTGGGTACTTCTACAGCTCTCATCCCTCTAGTATTCAAGTGCTTGAGTTATGCAAATCCACTTAACACTGACCACTGTAAGATGCTATGTTCATCTTGTTCCAAGACAGAGTATTGTAGGCTTGTCTAGGCAGATACTGCATGACCAGCTGTAATGTAAACTTACAAAGCACTATAATGACAGGCACTAACTGGACATGTGAACACTGCTACTGTACACTAGAAATTCAGTACACTTCGATCTACTCCAGTTTCATGGGGCCAGGTAGAATACAGCATGCTAGTGCACTACAGATTTACACCCTAGCCTACTGTGCATTAACTGTCCATCTAGACAAGCTTTATGTATTTTTGTGAGTAAACAATTTTGTCTCTGTTTATACTTGGTTGTGAACTACCTGAAGCAGAAACTGAAAGTAAATCTTTATGTATCTGTTCACCCCCAAGCAAAGCATTGATGCTGAATTCATAATGTAGTCCATGTCAGTAACTGGTAGGAGGTAAAACAAATGGCTACCAATACTGAGTTTTGATTTGTCACTTATTCAGTAACACCAAGACATGCAGTAGTGTAGACTTGTCTATGGACTGAGTAACTTGGTGAACAAACGGTTGTCCTTTTATACCAGGCAGATTTAAAACTGAAGTGACCTATCTGGCAACATCAAAACACACTAGTCAGTCATGTAGCTATGATTTGGTTAAGTTTAACTCAGACTTCCGTTATCTGAAGCGTTCCATCCTTAGCTGAAGGAATTGCCTAGCAGTCCCTTATCTGAAGGAACCTCCGTACCTTGGCTGTAACCCTTTCCAGGAAAATGTAATTAGCGAATACACTCCCTAATGTCTCCCACTTTAATGTGCAGCTTCTACTGCAAGGGCATGTGGCGCAAATGGGACAAAAAAGTTCTCACAATGAACCCAATGCCTTGTAAATAAACAAGGCAGTTTTGAAGGACCCTCAGCTTTACCTGCAACAGCCCTGAACTCAGTTGTATCCAAAGAAACTGAAACATCCTGTAAGGCTTATATAACTCTCTAGCAAAAAAAAAAAAAAAAAAAAAAAAACCAGCACTTTAGTTAATGACTTTTTATGTATTTTATTCAGCTAATCAGGAATTCAGATTATTCAATGGACGGGAGCCATTCAGTAGCAGGTGGCCTTCATAGCCAACAGCTTCTCCTCATAGTCTGAACTAGGAGCATCTGCACTCTCTCACACTCATGGTGGCAGGGTAGAACAAGGTCACCACAGAACTAGTCACACCTGATCCCTGCAGGCACCAGGTGCAGAGAAGGCTGGAGCAGAGAAGGTGCATCCAGAGGGAAGAGCAGAATCCCATTATGGCCTCACTCACTCCACTCCATGACACCGGGGCTGAACAGAAGCTATTCAGCAACAGAGTGACCTCTCCCAAGGTTGGGGACTCATTCTCCTCCTAGCAGTCTGAACACCTGCATCATCTGTATTCCTTTTTAACCCCCCAGTGTGAAGTAAGTGCTACAGAGGGGCTTGATCTCATACAGGTAACAGGAAAGTGAATCAATGTGTCTGTTTGGATAACAAGACTTTGAACAAACAGGAGCATACTAAAAACCTACATTACAGACAAGTTGAAAAGAACTTAAAGCAAAAGTTATGTAATGTTTCAGCTTGTATAAAATATTTTTGGTAACACAGCCAAGATTTATTTGTATGTATGCACAGGATTTCAAAATGAATTAAAACCCCAAATCTATGCAAGAACTTAGGGAAAACTTAGACAAAAACAAAGTGACTAATGATCTTTTTCACTCGCCTACAGCTTAATCATAATTAGGTGGGTGAAAGTGAAATGAAAACTACAGTACTTTTGCAGTAACAGCTGGCTTCCAGGTTAAAAAAAAAGATAAAACTAATTAGGACATTGCAGTCAACATAACTACTTCACAACTAAATCCTGCAGAAATTGAACTCTAGGATTTGATTTTATTTGATATTCAATTCCTCAAACACAACACTTGTAACTTGTTTGCAAAGAATGTCAATCAAAAAAGGCAAGCCGTACGTCATGTTTATTTCAATAGCTCAAAGCCACAGCTTAGGAGCATAGCAAAAAGTTGATGATGGAAAGACACCATTGCCATCATATAAGATTCTTCAGAGCTCTAACACTTTCCATTGTGTAGAGAAGTTTTACATTTTAAGACCATTATGATCTAAAGTTACATCAAATTTAAGTGCCTCTGCTCAGGTCATTATTTTTGATGCTACAATACTAAAGAGGTGGTTAATAATTCTAAGCTTGCCACACACTTTTAGGGTACCAAAAAAAAAAAAAAAAAAAAAAGAGATCATGAGCACACGCCTAACAAAACAGGAAAGAAAATTGAATTTGCTGTGAAAGTGTGATTTTACAGAAGCCTGAAGCAGTGAACCACCCGACCTGTGTTGATGGACTCAGACTAGCAGGGCTGCAGCTAATGCTCTAAAAACAGCTATGTAGACAGCAATTTGAGGTTATAGCCGGCTTCAGAGCCTGACAACTTCAAAATTTTGCTTGCACAATTATTTTTAGAGGGATTGCCTGAGCTTTGCTAGCATAAGTCTTGTCAAGCCAGGCTGTCAGATTCATTGCTGTGGACTAGATAGCTATACTACTTGTGTTTTGCCACCACCAATGCCCAATGTCAAGCATTTTATTGTTAAGTTACCTGGGTTACTTCAGTTCCAGTTTTTAAATGTGATATACCAGTTGCAAAGCTGAGTGAAAAGTAAAATGACTAAAACCATTTCAATTTTGGCACATAACAGGTGGTAATGCACACAGTACTGCTATGACTTTAATTAACTAATTACTAGCAGTGGTATTCCATTACATTTTCTGGTGGGCCAGAAAAGCCAATGTCTCATTTTGGTGGGCTAAAGAGCGCTCTCTCTAGGGCCAAAAGACCTTTCAGGTGTTTGCTGTCTAGTGAGCTTGCCACTAGCCACAGGTTACAACTTTTCACAAAAAAAAGGGGGGGGGGATGCAAGATTCTTTATTAATTGCACACAGAAGAGTAAGTGAGCTAGTGAATTGTTGCAAACAAATAATTACATAAATATACTGCAATGCTGTTCTAACAGCAGCAGGTGACCTCCTCCAGAGTCAACAGCTTCTCCTAATTCATATTAATTTTATTACCCACCACAAAATTCAAATAGTAAGTTAAACTTATAAGCAATGAACAGACATCTAATTTTCTTTTCTTCTGGTCTAAAATGTTGACATTGGCTCTCATTGCTGCACAGTACACTGTCAAGTTAACTAATGAAAAGCATGTCAATTATACGTCCTTATGCTGTGTAAGTATATGATTAAGCACCTGATTAATTGTACCATTAAGTCAAAATGTATTAACACGGTCTAGCACCAACATGTATAAATGTGAAAGAAAAGCTTCTAAATGAAACACATAGTATGATAATAAACAGAGGGAAAATAAACTGAAATTCATCTGCCCTGCCCTCCTCAATTAAGCCCCCTTCAGTTCTGCCTCTAGCAATCCATGTACCCAGCCTCCTCCCAGCTCTACCCAGTTCATCTAGCTCCCAATTACACCTCTTCCCATAGAGGATTCTTCACTCATCCCCCAGAATGGCGTAGGGCTGCAGGAGGCAGGGGGAACGCCAGAGGTTCTCTTCACCACTCTCCTCCTTCTGAAGGCTGAAATTATAGAGCACAAGAATAGAAGAACACAGGAGACATTCCCAGTCACAAAGGTGAAGCGGAAGATGGGAATGGACCTGCCCTGAACTGCAGGGCTCTTGCTGCTCCCTCCTCCCTTCCTGTGAAAAGGGGTGGCTCCCCCTCTCCTGCCATCTCCCTTCCTATGAGAACAGGCTGTGAGAACAGGAATTTGCCAACCTCTAAAAAAAAATTTCAGATGGAGGTGCAGACCGCTTTGAAGATCTTAGAGTGTGTTGAAAACCACAAGGCTAGACTCCTGAGAGTAGAGGAAGATAATTCTGCTGCTTCTTCAGCAGCTCTGATCAGCTACTGCTTCCCAGAAAACAGGAAGGAATGGTGAACACCCAGGAAAATTGAAAATCAAGGCAGTAAGTGATATATGTGTTGAAGACCACTCAAAAGCCAAGGCCCTAAGCTGCAGCCCCTAGAGCCTATACATTAATCTGGCCCTGGGTATAGAATAGCGTTTCACTGCACAAGAGATCTATCACTTTTGCAGTGCAGCTATGAAAAAATCTGTTGGGAACAGGTATGTGATAAACGCCTGCTCAGCTGACAATATACTACATATGGCCTCCCTCTCCGAATCCCAACTGAGTATTTATTCCAGAAACTGAGTGGGAGGAATATTTCAGGCTTATGAAAAAGGATACATTATCAGTTAGATAGTAAATTTCTCCCTCCTAACACAGAGCTGTAATGAAGCATAAGTGCAGTAAAGAAGGATAAATGACTACTAGAATTCTAAGATGCAGCATCTGTAAGTCTTTGAGCTTGCCTGGTGTATAAAAGGGAAACTCCTGTGTAGACTAATGTGGCTTCAGGAAAAATGGAAGGTGAATAGTTTGGTTAAATGTGAAATTCAAACAAACCTAAGGTAAAACTTTGGATGAGGACATATGAAACTTTCCCCTTTGGAAAACACAGAAGTGGATGGTCTGCCATTAGAAACACCATCTCCCCAGCCCTTTAGACAGAAGTGATGGCCACCAAAGAGGCCATCTCGATAGTCTGATGTAGTAGTGAGCACATAACTACCATAGTTTTATGAGGCAAGTAAGAATGAGGTTGAGATTCCAAAGTGGTGTAGAGGCTTTAATCTGGTGGCTTTCTCCTATACAGCACCACTTTAAATCAGTGCCCTGATGTTTGAATCTGATGGAAATATCCACTGTGGAGGTGAAGGTCCTGATGGCAATGCCCTGGGTGCCACGCGAGTCTCAAACTGCCAGTGACAATGCTTTGAACGTCTCAAGAGTAGACTGTACCAGAAGACACACTGTGGTACCATCGTGAGTAGCTGTTGATGGAGGTGCTGCAGGGAACTGGTTCTGACAGACCCGTACAGGCATCTGTAGTCAAACTGTGTAAAGGTGTGCTCTGGGGAAAGCTTCCTCTTTTAATACACATCCAAATCCTTAAAGACGACTCTCTTAAAATTTTTCAGTGATCCTGGGATGGAATTCAATTCCCCATGCCTCTTTAGTACCAAGAACAGCAATCTGCCTCTCAGGATCAGCAACACAGGAGGTGTCCTGCTGATGGGGACAGAGATGCTCAGTACTTCAGACGGAAGACATAAAATAGATTAAAGTAGCAGGTATTTTACTCTGGTTGCCTTGTCTTTTTTCAGAATGGGCTTTTAATCCCTCAACAATGGTACATTTGTTGCTCACATGAGTTTCTGCCAAGCATTTAAGCAGGATGGGACAAGAGTCACTATTAGGGTCACTTGTGGTAAAGCAACACCTAACCACAAGAGTGACAGGACATGAAACCCAGAAAGCATAGCTTATCTTTGGTATTGAGACTGTTACCAGGGCCAATACCCAGCTTGGGTGCTGGAAACACACAAAATAAAGTTCTTTTTATTTTTTGGTTTTAACTAACTACTGAAGTACACAAACTACCCAAAAAACAGTTTTGATGAAAGATTTGCAGAAGCAGGAACAAGGAGATCCAACAATAATCATGGACTGAAGCACAGCCGGTTGGGGGAAGAGAGTGTGTCAGGATGGCTTGTCCCTTTATGCCTCTGAGTGGTACTAGAGGCAGCAAAAGGTGCTCATGCCACAGAAAATCTCTGAAAACTGTACACTAGAGCAGACAGACGTGTATGGTGGAATGGAAATACGCAATCATTCAAAGAACATGCAAGGTATTATTTATGGTGCTAATACTTCATTGACAGAATCTTAAAAAGTTGCTCAGTGAAACAGGTGAAGTAAAAGGAGAGGTTACTCATCCTGTAAAGTAACTGGAACTCCTCAATTTATCTTTCTGTGGGCGCTTTACCTCAGTATGCACAGGTGCCTTTAACTGGAGGGTTTTGGTAGCAGTGCTTGTTTGACCTGCACCCATGCTCTTCACATCTTTGCTCCCTCTGCCAAGACTGTATGGGACGTGTGGGAGAGCTGCCTTCAGTTCCTTCACCACTACCAAAGGAAGCTCCTGTGAAGCAAAGGTGCTGTAATGGAGTCAAACTTTACTTTTCAAGGTGGATTTGAAGGCTCAGGTTTTGAAACAGAACATATCTTCTTTACTGATGTCAACCCTTCCTCCTGATATGATTAACCAAGTACAGAAAAACTACTATGGTCAAATTGCCAGAATCCTTGAGAAGGGTCAAAGATGGGCCAAAACAGAGCACTGTATTCAAATCAAATCAAATCAAAATCATAGGGCTGGAAGGGACCTCATGAGATCATCAAGTCCAACCCCCTGGGAAATGAACCCAGGACCTTGGTCATGTTGATTGTTGATTAGAAAAAAGACACACTTCTTGTGTTAAGGGTGAATAGGCACACAAAATATGCATCTTATAGGCTGAAAATCACTAACTAGGGAATTATGGCTGCAAGAGTTTACTATCCTGAAATTCTACTGTTTTAAATACCTGTTCAGAGACCTGAGGTCTAAAGCTGGTCTCCACCCTCCATTATTTTAGGGCAATCTGGAAGTACTTTGAATAGAATCCTTGTCACCTGTGCTGTACAAGAACTTGTACTATAGCTCCTAAATATGGAAGTGAGGCCACAGATCATACCTGCAACTGATTGAGAGGGGCCCCAGAAGAGGGATAGGAGGGAGAATATGTAGGAGGCACATAAATTTGTTGTAATTTAAAGTCATATTTAGCCATGGGTACCTGCGAGATTGTTTTGATCTAAAGCATAGGATCTGGGATCAAAAATATCAAGTCTCCTGTAGTCCTTACTGGACACTGTGGGCTTTGAGCTACATTATCTGCCTTATACATTAACAGCCCATGCTACTATGGAATGTGGAACTAGATGAGAAAAAAAACTGATTACCTTGCAGGGATGTAATACTTTTTATCTGCCCTCATGAAAATAGGTGGTATGGTAGCTAGAGCTTGCTAAACAATTTTAGGTGTCTTTAGTGATCAGAATGACAGTTCTCAGACATCTACATGTGCAAAATATCTAGGCGTTTATGACAGGACTTCTAACCTTTGGAGTTGCGACTAGCAAGGGATGTGAAGGATAACAGGAAGGGGTTCTACAAGTATATCAATAACAAGAAGAGGATCAGGGATGGTGTAGGTCCTTTACTGAATGGGGCAGGCATCCTCGTGACAGAGGATGAGGAAAAAGCTGAAGTGCTCAATGCTTTTTTTACTTCAGTTTTCACAAGCAGGGTCAGCTCCCAGCCCACTACACTAGGTACGGTAGACTGGGGAGAAGAAGAGAGGCCCTTGGTGACAGAAGGTCAGGTTAGGGACTGCTTAAAGAAACTAGATGTGCACAAGTCCATGGGGCCGGATGAACTGCATCCGAGGGTGCTGAGGGAGCTGGCTGATGAGATAGCAGTACCGTTGGCCATTATCTTTGAAAACTCGTGGCGAACGGGGGAGGTGCCAGAGGACTGGAAAAAAGCAAATATAGTACCTATCTTCAAGAAAGGCAAAAAGGAGGATCCAGGGAATTACAGACCTGTCAGCCTCACCTCAATCCCTGGAAAAATCATGGAGCAGCTTCTCAAAGAATCCATCCTGAAACACTTGGAGGAAAATAGAGTAATCAGGAACAGTCAGCATGGATTCACCAAGGGTAAATCATGCCTGACCAACCTCATCGCCTTCTATGATGAGATGACTGGATTTGTGGATGCAGGAAGAGCCGTTGATGTGATATACCTTGACTTTAGCAAGGCTTTTGATACGGTTTCCCACAGCATTCTCATTGGCAAATTAAGGAAGTATGGGTTAGATGCATGGACTATAAGGTGGATAGAAAACTGGCTAGAACAATGGTTTCAGCGTGTAGGAATCAATGGCTCCATGTCAAGTTGGCAGGCAGTAACAAGTGGTGTGCCCCAGGGGTCGGTCCTGGGGCCAGTTCTGTTCAATGTTTTCATTAATGATCTGGATGATGGGATAGATTGTACACTTAGTAAGTTTGCAGATGATACCAAACTGGGGGGAACGGTAGACACCCTAGAGGGCAGGGACAGGATTCAGGGAGACCTAGACAAATTGGAGCAGTGGGCCAAGAGGAATCTCATGAGGTTCAACAAGGATAAGTGTAAAATCCTGCACTTGGGACGAAAGAACCCCATGTACTGCTACAGGCTGGGGAGTGATCAGCTAAATAGCAGCACTGGAGAAAAGGACCTGGGAGTCATGGTGGATGGGAAGCTGGACATGAGTCAGCAGTGTGCTCTTGCTGCCAAAAAGGCCAATGGCATACTGGGCTGCATCAGAAAAAGTGCTACCAGCAGATCAAGGGATGTGATCATTCCCCTCTATTCTGCACTAGTGAGGCCACATCTGGAATACTGTGTCCAGTTTTGGGCTCCCCACTACAAAAAGGACATGGACAAATTAGAGAGAGTCCAGAGGAGAGCAACCAAAATGATCAAAGGGCTGGAGCACAAGCCCTATGAAGAAAGACTGAAGGAACTAGGCTTATTTAGCCTGCAGAAGAGAAGACTGAGGGGGGATTTGATAGCAACCTTCAACTACTTGAAGGGTTGCTCCAAGGAGGATGGAGCTCGACTGTTCTCGGTAGTAACAGAGGGCAGAACGAGAAGCAATGGTTTCAAGTTACAGCTGGGGCGGTCCAGGCTGGATATTAGGAAAAACTTCCTTACTAGGCGAGTGGTGAAGCATTGGAATAAGCTGCCTAGGGAGGTGGTGGAATCTCCATCTCTGGAGGTGTTCAAGTCCCAGCTGGACAAAACACTGACTGGGATGATCTAATGGGAGTGGTCCTGCTTTTTTTGGCAGGGGGTTGGACTAGATGACCTCGTGGGGTCCCTTCCAACCCTATGATTCTATGATTCTTTCTCTAAAAGAATCTGAAGTGTGCCAGCAATTTGCTTCATCGGTTTCTGAAAATACCTGAAGTCCTCTCTCTCAGAGCAGAGGTTTCAAACTCAAATCACCACGAGGGCCGCATGAGGACTAGCATGTTAGCCCAAAGGCTGCACCACTGAAACCATTTCATACAACATTATTACAAATATTGGTAACAACAGTGTCATTGTGGGCCACGAGAAATAGCTTTAGGGGCTGCATGCGGTCCATGTGCCACTTGTTTGAGACCCCTGTCTTACAGGGAGGTGGAAGCATGAGATTAATCAGGTAGTGAGGAGAAAATATTAACAAGAAGTCTCATCACTTTAATCACCCTTATTTCTTCCTCCTCAAAAGGTCTTCTCCTCTGGCATGGATGGTGATAGAGAGGTTGCAGAATGGGCCCTTCTCTGTTCACTCTGTGAGCAAAGACATAGCTGAATATCGTTGTGAACATTTGGTCAACAGGCACCACCAACACCACTGAGCACGTCCAAAGGGTGTAAGTGGAGGCATCCATCTGTGTTTCTGCAACATGGATGTCTTTTGAGGTCTATCCTCCTGTAATATTTTACTGTAGGAAAGACAGCATTGTGTCTTAGAACAGACACAAATTTGAGAATAGGAGGGGTCCTGTTCCATATACGAAAAAGGGGCATGATAGCTTTTCAGATTGCAAAGTAGTTGATGGCAAATATCGTACTCCAGTTGATAGAGGAGTTGATGACTGAAAGACTCTTGGACTATGTCTATGCTACAGAGCTCAGCTAAGTCGACTTAGTAAGGCCCCATTTGTGTAATTCAACTTTTTAAAGTCGATTTAAGCTAGCAGACCCATTTAAAAACGGAACTGTCTAACAGAACTGTTCACACATTCTCTTCCTTTGATCAACTGGTGTGAATGGGCCCTCATCTGCTCTCTGAACTAACTTTCCGAACACTTGCTCTCCTCCATCCTTGCATGTATATATATATATATATATATATCTCTCAACTGTAGATTCCACTTCGTGCATCTGATGAAGTGGGTTGGAGCCCACGAAAGCTTATGGCTGAAGAAATCTGTTAGTCTACAAGGTGTCACAGCATTCTTGTTGTTTTTGCTGTACACAGACTAACATGGCTACTCCTCTGTAAATTCTTATGGTACCTTTGGTATCCAAGTCAAGGTCTGAGCATGTGGCACATGAGTTGGTAACAATTCTATCTGTAGTGCAGATAGCCAACCAGTCTTTGGTACCATTGACTTTCATGCTACCTGTACCAACTGCTTTTCAGGGACAGGTTTAACAGTGTCTCTGCCCATCTGGGTACAGGAACCCAAACTCATTACTGAATCTGTTTAGACATTCGACTGCTCTCTGCCTCTGCATAGCAACATCCCTTGGAGCTTGCATGCAACTCCTCTTGGAAGCCAAGGTCTATCTGCTGTTTCATATTTGGTGACAAGATTTCCTGGAGATTTACTCCTCTTCTCCACCTGACTACAGACAGATGGTAACGATGATTTGGTACAACAGATGTACGTGTTGCTCTGGTGTTGCCTACATCTCTAGTGGTCTTCAGCAACCAAGATCTTGATGTGAATAGGGCATTAGCAGAACTGAAAGGTTTATATAGATGAGGGTCCTCCAACACTGAATCAGAACCTGGTCCTAAAGCAGGCTCCATTATTAGAAATGTAACTTGATCTCCCTCTTTTTGTGGGCTCTACACTTAAAGGAAGTACAGGTCTTGCACTTAACGGTGAATGAGTATCCTCAAACAGCAGAGGCACTGAGAATGCCCATGGCTGACCAGAATAGCATCCCAGCAGGACATGTACCTCTTGAATACAAGGGAGGCTGGCATTTTAGAAAGGGGAAGCTATTTCTAAGAATATTTAAAAATTATTTTTAGGACAAAAAAATAAAAAAAGAGAACTGTTCTAATAATTGCTAACACTGTAATGCAACTATATGCTAGCTAGCTAACTGCTGAAGTAGTAGAGAAAACGGGTACATGGAAGTTCTCTCTCAGGACGAAGGCAGTTGAGAAGGTAACGACGGCAGGATGTGTGGGGTGCATGTGTGGGCTGAACAAGCACCACGACAAAAAAAATCTCAGATCAAAGATGCTGCGTGCAGGTGCACCCTGAAGCAAAGCACCCACAGGGACACTACTCAAAGAAGAACCCATATACTCTTTCTTAAAAAGACACCAACGATCAAGAAAAATGTTTTTTTTCTCCTTTAAGATGGGAGTGTATTTTTATTCATTCTATATGCAGCTGGACTGGAAATTCTTGCTTTCATACATAATGCTTTGATACCATCTGCTAGAACAATATGGTTCTTACTCCTGCTCTACAAGATGCCCTTTTATTCTCCTTCTGCATGTATAAAGTCACAATAACCAAATGAGAAATTACTACTTCTATCATTTAAGGCCAAGGGTCAACAAATGATAAATATTGCTTTTCGTTTTCATGTAATGTGTATAAAAGCTATGTACTTGTCACATTGAAAAGCATTAGCTATTTTTTCTGCTGAGGGTCTTTAGGATAAAACTATCTTTCAAATGGTTAGCCTTAGATATTATTTTGCTCATGAAATGATTAAAATTTAGTCTTGGGTACATCTATAATGACCTCTTCTAAGGCCTAACCAAAACCCTATGCACGTCAGTGAGTTATTTTATGTTCATGTCTTTAAGGTGTAGTTACTAATTCAGTTAATCTTTCTATGTGCTGAAAAGCAAGTGTATGATTAAGAGGGAAACTAGAAGAGAGTACTGCAGAGATGCCTCTTGTCTACTTGCTCTTTAAGAATTCTCTCAATTTAGCATAGACATCCCAAAGACAGCAGAGGCTGGCTAAGCTGCCCTTATTAAGAGGGCTAACACATGAGGGTCCTGGGATGAACTGGTTTTTGTTTACTCTTCCAAGGATAAAAGCCACATGGAAACAGCTGTATGTTCCCAAAGACCTTGACAATCTGTATTCCCAAGACACTCACAGAAAAGCAAGTAAAGAAATGGACAGATAGGCGGTGACTGATTTGAAGTGGGGAGCCACTGGTACCAGTACAGCTTGAAATTGTGGCTGCTTTGAAGGAGAGATGATCTGCCAACCAACAACAGGAGAAAAAGTGAACCAGAGGAAAACACAAGGTCCTGTAGTTTCAGGAAAGCAATGCAGGAAGGCATATGAGAGCATGAAATGGCTGCTTTGTGTATTGCCACTGAGGCTAATGAGAGGCCAGCTCTTAAAAGGCCAGACTTGGTCAACAAAGAAAATATTTATTTAAGCCTGCCTCTGCAGGGAAGTTAGCTTGATGCAATTTCCACAAGGCTAGCCTGTAACACAGAAAAATGCTACACAGAAAAATGTTGATCAGCAATTATATAGTTCTAATACTACTATGCACACTCTCCTTCCTCTCAAAAAATTTCCAATACACATACTAGTAAATATAAAAGCAAGTTGGAAAGGTAACTGTTGCATAGTGATTTCATATATGAATATCTTTGGGAGGTTGTCAAAAAACAAATGGCAACTGGATGCTGAAGAACCATTGAAAGTCAACACCAGCTAGGTGCTCAACTGCAATTCCACTGTTCTACAACTTGTTTCCACTTCTCTCCTAAAAGAAAAATCCCAGAAGTTGCTTGAAGTGCAGCCTAAAAAATAATTAAAAAAAAAAATCAATAAAAAGTTTAACTTTCAAACTTTGGTTAGTTTGGCAAAAGCACCTGAAGTCCCGAGAAAGTAATATTTGCTGATTTCTATATCAGACACTGCATAAAAAAGGTTTTTTTAATTTTAAAAAGCTTAACGGTACTTTGGTAAGCAATTTGTCAACTAATTTGCAGTCAGATGCGATCTGGAACAACTGAAACATTAATTGTTGAAAAAATGTTTATCAAGGCAAAGATTATCAATTAATCTTACCTACACTACCAGTTATATACATGTTTATGTATATACAGGGTATCTAGTGACAATGAAAGCAAGTTTAACAGGGAAAGAAAACTTACTGAGCCTGCACAGAATACCTGTCAAGGTCTTCTATCTTCTGCATATTAAACAGCAGCGAGGGAACTATCTTGTCCATATGCTGAGGCTCCCAGATGGTTGCTCTGAGCTCATCATTAACCGTTTTGCGAACTACTCCCTGAATGCCTCTGATACCAGCAATTCGGATCCTAGGAGAGAAAATTTTCAAAAGAAAAATGTAGCATAAGACAGCAATTTATGTAGCCATTAGGCAGTGTGATCAGAGTTTTGATTTCATCTAACCTCTGAAATGGGATTAAGTTGGAAATATGTTAAGGAAATATGCATGCTGCCTTTAAATGCATGTGAAGATCCTATCGACATTGATGGAAGCCATGCACACACACCTGAAGATAGAATATGGCCTTTAAAAGCTACACAGATCTGGATCTTCAGACTCACTTGCCAAAAATATAAAATTGTTGAACTTTACGGACTGCCACTTAAAGCATTAAGAACATGCTTACAAAAAAACGAGAAAGTGACAAGATTTTTGCAGTTGCTACCTAAAAGAATGGTCAGAGATGACAAAAGTGAGCTATCAGGGGAAGACAGGGGAAACTCAATTGCTAAAACAGTTTCATGTATCTTGATCAACAAATAAATGTTAAACATGAAATACAAAAGGGCACTTGTGTTATCATCATTTCAAAAAAATACACCAAAAACTGACTGGAAAAAATACAAATTGATACGCTCTGATCTCTGCTATGGACTTAGTCTCAATAAATTCCAGCTATTTATACAATACATATACCACATTTTCTAGACTATAAGTCGCACCGTTATACAAGTCGCACTAATGAAAAAGCATCAGTTTTTTTTTTTTAAATTCATATATTGGTCGCACCGTTATACAAGTCACACTGCTATAAGGGTTGTGCTGCTACATTAGTCACACCCTGTTGTGCACTGACTTCACTTTAGAATGTAGACACATTGATCTCTGAATGACTGTGCTCACCCATAAATTAGAACTGACTGAGAGATAGTGTATTAATTAATAATTGTTAGATTTTCTAAAATAAAATTTATTCTATTGTTGTGTGATCTGTTGTTATTAAGAAAGATATGATTTAACCTCACCTACTTCTTACACATCTGCCATACTTAACCAAAGAATATACCGGTATATACACCAACGATAATGCAGTTGCGAACTATTAACTAAGCCAGTAAAACTTAGGACAAAGACATTTATCGGGCCTAATGGATGACAATATGAAATAAGCATAATCTGTTAAGTTCAATCATCTTTGTCATCTGCATCAGAGAAGCCATCAAAATCCTCGTCTTCAGTGTCACTCTGAAATAGCTCGGCTATTTCAACCAGCAGATTTAGGCCCTGATGTTCCCTATCCAGGCATTCTTCTTCCTCTTCATTTTCTTGTACTGTGTCGTCATTTATTATTTTTGCTTTCTTGAACCCTGGAGTGACTGTTTTTGCACTGACATTCATCCAGGCTTCACTAATCCACTGTGCCAACTCCACGAAAGTTGTGTGACACATACGACCAGTGACCATGAAGCTGCGTTCCCCCTCAGTCAACCAGGATTCCCAGAGGCGGCGTAAGACAGTCTTGAAACTCTGATTAACAGAGATATCAAGAGGCTGCGCCTCCTTCATTAAACCTCCAGGAATTATTACTGGCACAGAACTGTATTTTTTTATTTGCATCTTTACCCTCTCTGTTATATGTGCTCTCACACTCTCCATGATCAGTAGTGCTTTTCATGTTTTAAAAAAAAAAAAAAAAAAAAAAAAAATCTGTGCGTCTGCTAAAACATCGTTCCAGCCAAAACCCAATGTCTTCATCCATCCAACCTTTTTTATTAGTCTGTATGATGATGCTGGATGGAAATGAATCATGTGGCATGGTCTACCTCTTAAAAATAATTATAGGCGGAAGTTTCTTTCCATTCGTACAGCACGCCAGCACAACAGTGAAGCATGACTTTTCGTGACCGGCTGTTCTGATGTTCACTTTTTTCCCCCGTTTCTCATTAACTGTTTGGCCAATGGGAATGTCAGCGGAACTTCATCCACGTTAATTATATGGTCACGAGTCATACCATACTTTTCAGTCATGGACTTCATGAAGACCATAAAACTGTCAACTTTCTCTTGTGATTCAGCTGGAAGTTTCTGGCACATTGTTGTTTGTGCCCACACGCTAAGTTGATGCCTCTGTGTGAAACGGAAGCTCCAGGATGGTCCTCCAACAAATTCTTGCACTTCCATTTCTCAGGCCATTGTCTGGGCCTTCAGTCACATCTGAGCAGTGGACAATCCGCCTCCTTGAGCTCTTTGCTCCACTATCCACTGGTGAAGATGATCTTCCAGATCGGGCCAACTGGCTTTTTGCCCCTGGTTCACTTTCTTTGTAGGTTTCATGACTTGAAGTGAATCAATTTTCGCCAGTCACGAACTAATTTTTCACTTACACCAAACTTTCATTCAGCTGCCCTGTTGCTATTTTCTTCCGCAAATCTTATTACCGTTAGTTTGAATTCGGCAGCATAACTTCTTTGTCCTTTCATTGGCGCCATTGCTCTTATAAGTCACGTGATTGTGGATTCATTGTTGTTGAAGCTTGGCAGCTTTTCTTCACTGGAATGACAGCTGCAGTGAGATTGACTGGACTTGCCTTCGCAGGTACCCTACATATAATGATTTAGCGCATTTTATTGGTCTTTACCATCAGGGATTACTTAATTGCCAGGGAGCATACACAAATTATGTCAACATGGGAGACTCTGCATATCCCGAATCTGCATTTATAGAAACAGTGTTGTAAGAAGATGATTGGCGGAGGGAAACTCTTGCGTATCCTTAGTCTGGGGTTTTAATACAAACAGGCATTCAGTTCAGGCGCTAATGGTAACCAACAGCAGATCACTGTTGACAGAGACATTATCTGAATGTCGTTTAATTCAGTTCCTTTATTATCTCCTTTTTCCAAAGACCACTTATTTCATTTTTCTTGTAAATTCGATATATAAGTAGCACAATTACGTAAGTCGTACCTTTTAAAATCTTTGTAAAAAACACGACTTACAGTCCAGAAAATATGGTACATATAAATACTGGTGTAGTTTAGAATAACCTAGCATAGAAAAGTTTCATATTTGCGACACTGAATTGAAAAACATGAACTATGTTGAAAGGCAATGACTATCAATTTATTTTGAAACAAGACACTGAAATGGAGAAAAGTAACAAGTGACAAGAAGCAAGAAAATTTAGCATAATTGGACTGTAAAATAAAGATTTATCACTCAGTGGAGACCTTTAAAGCCATTTTAAATGTTATTTTCAGCACAAAGGAATACAGTAGACCCTCACTTTAATACCCTTTGCAATAATAAACGTCAGGCTACAGTGAACACGGTCCCTAGTTCTCACCTCCAGTTCCACTCACCACAGTGAGAGGCCAAGCATATCTGCAGCCATTGCGAGGGACAAGCACTCTTCCCGACCCAGGAACACAGGCTGACACCCCTTTCACCCTTCTTGCCAAGGCCTCGGGGCAGGAGGAGCTCTCTCCCCCCAAGTTGTGGCCCTTTGGTTGGAGGAGCACTCTGCACCAGAGCAGAGGAGCTGTCTCTTTACCCTGCCTCGCTATATCAAACACCTGGCTATCCCCAATGAATGGCCTGGATCTCCACGGCTTAATTTCAGAAAGGATTTACTGTATGGTCACTGATCTGGCTTCTTAGTTCAACTTCTCTAAACTAATCCTACAACGCTGCAGCTGCTCAACTGTACTAAAATTTTCCAGTCATTACTTCAAAAATGCCATATGATTCAATAGGAACACACAGTCACAGGAGAATACAGGGGCTACAATTTTGATTAAGGCGTTGTATGTCTAATTTGATTTGGTATCAGGAACTAAATATGTTTCTAGGAGTTCATGCAAGACAATTTTAATACAGTTAATGTAAGAGGCAACATGTGCAAGTGACTGGGATATAGTTCAAATAGCTATAGAAAGGCATGCTCATTATTTTAGTGGAAGTACATCATAGTCCTCTTATTCCAATATTAGATCTAGGAATTACAGTTAAAGAATACTGCATTTTAATATTCCATCATTGAAATAGTTTCAGTCAGAGTATCATCCATAATATTAACATTTCTGAAATGAGATGTTTATTATTCTTTACAGGAAAGTAGCATGACTTTAATCCAGAATACTCCTTTAATTCTCAGTTATACATCGTTGATTCAATGAATGCTTGCTCATGCAATGACTATACCAATAACTTCTGAGGCAACTTTTAAATTTGACGCTGTAAAGACTCCTTTGTCCACCTCAATGGCAATTTTTGAATATGAATTCCAGTGATTATCCCATTTTTTTTATGAATGAAGGTAATGAGAACCAAGCTGTACAGAAAGCTTTTCATTGTTACCCTTAGAATAAAGTTGGACTTTCATTCTTACTCTTAGTTATACTGTTTCATAACCTGAAAAATTCACTAGCTCTTTTTCCAACATGGAGTAGGAAACCTGAAGAACTTAAGCTTTAATTAAAAAGAAAAAGTCCACAAAAATACATTTGCACCCTTCTGGAAGTATGCTTTCTTAAAAAGCATATTCAGCTTTCATATGAACAATTTTAGCTATTTCTTACTCCATAAACTCCTTTTTCAGCAAGAAAGTTTTTCTATATTTGTACTATACCTAGCAAAGAATGCCTCTACCCAATGCTAGCTAATACAAATATTTAATATATAATATCAATGTGTATAATATTTCTAGTGTTAATATATTAACAACATTTTGTATTTTTGTTATCAGAGGCAAGCTGAACAACGGAATGCATGGAAGTAAAAAAATCTATTTTATTATAGGTTGGGCTGAACCTTGTTGGTGGGCATAATACCCGTCTTTCATTCAGGATAAATGTAGACACCATTAAGTTCCTTAAGGAACCACGTAGCTGAAGTAATAGGAACCTCCACCTCAAACAGATGCACATCACTGCCCCAAACAAAGGCACACATAAGCAAGATGTCTATTGCTTTATGAGGGTCCTGTGTCTGTGAAACGAACAAAAAGACCACAGAGAAAAATGCAAGGAAAAACCAGACAGCAGTACTGATATCCCATCCTCTTCCTAACAGAAACACACAAGGCCTGAACTTTGGCTAACTGCTAGTGTTAAAAATGGATAACAAGACTATGATTTGTAACTATACTATCTACAAAGAAAGGTCTGAAATTCAAACATGTTTGATTATTTTCAATAATGGTTATAAACAGTTAACGACAAACGAGAACATTTCACTAGAGGGAGCTAAAGACCAAAAAATGTACTGTTTATGTAATACTAAAAAAGCCCAGGGTACAAAATTTTATGAATTGTTATGTTTTTTGCACGATTGACATGTTGGCCCTTAAATTACACTAATTTATAAACAAAATGCCACTCTTAATCAAAAGTTTATCCTCCCACTACACAAAATGGACTAACAAAGATCCTGCCAAACAAAGCAGCAAATGTTAATGGTAAATCCATTCCTGTAAATTTTTTTTTTTTTTTTTTAGTTTTAACATAAAACACTCATCACTGTGATGTTTATACTTTAGAAGATGAACTTTCAAAACAATTTTGCTTAACCGGTTTACTACTGAATAATCACCTATGCTTAGACAATTTACTTCGCACCGTAATATATTTTTGCACTATTGCAGTAGTAAACAGTTTTGATTAGTTAGATAAACTAAATATTTTCTTTGTAAGCCCTGATTTGTTAGAAGACAACAACTCTGGACTCAAAAGGAACCTGGAACACATCATCAGCCTGCCTCCCTCCCCTTCCTTGATGCACAACATTAGTCTCCTTCCCCACTACCCCATTCCTCAAATAGTTTCACTTTTCTCTTAGAAATGCAGGGAAAAAGGTCTGCCCAAGTCCCTTTCAGAGAAGCAGTGGCAGCAGCACAGGGCCTCCTTTTCCCCAGCTAGGAACAGCAGCAGGTACCCCATTAAAAGCAGCTGGTGCATCAAGAGGAATCCCCTTGGCCTCACAAGGCAAAGATTTACTCCACCAATAAAGAGAAGTCTGCTTACAGGGGTGAGCAAGTCCTACTGTATTGTTTTTACCTGCCATTCTGGTAGATGGTGCTACTATGGCATTGATTGATGTACACACTAAAACCCACTTTGAAATATCAGATTCCAAGAAAGTAAAATGATGTGGTGTATTAAAACTGCAGGACTTTCATAAACAGATTTTGATGAATATATTAAAGGTAATTTGAATTTTAAAAATACAGAACACATGTAGAACAAACCATATTATAGTTTTTGCTTTAAAATATTTTGTTTAGATAGTGGTCTCAAAATTTACTTTTTTATAGTTTAACAAACCCTGGAAGATATTGTGCCTGTGAAACTTCTTTGCACCCTAAGTCAGGTAACAAGCACTACAGCTTTATTTAAATTCAGTTCCTAGCACTAGTCTCAAGGGGGCTCCAAAAGGCTCTCACTTGGCATACAGTAGGAGAAAAGCTCATTGCAAGACAAATGGTTACAAATAGAAGTCTACTCATTTCAAAGGAAAAAAGTGTCACGATCATCAGCCCTTAAGTAAAATATGAGCTAAATAATGACAGCGAGATATAGTTATCAAAGAATATTCTAGTTTAGTGTTTCCTAACCAGTGTGCCGTGGCACACCGGTGTGCCATGGAATTTTTGAAAAACCACTTTAGTCCTGGATTGGCTCATGAATATTGATGAGTTCATTTGGAGACCATATGTTGGTGTGCCTTAAAATAATTAAATGTATCATGGTGTGCCATGCAGAGGAAAGGTTGGGAACCACTGCTGTAGTCAAGTTATGTATTTTCTGAGTTACAGTATTCCCAGCTCATGACAGCACAAATATTGGCACTCCAGGCCAGTCTGGAAAGGACTGACCTAAGCATCTAGCAAGGTTCTCACCTCTTCTTTCCCTGAATTGACGTCTCCTGACCCATAACACTCAAACACTATTAATATGAATCCACAATGTGACTTATTACTAGAATGCCACTGATGCATTTGCAGAACACAGGACATCTGCCTTAGTTAGATGACCTTCTGGAATGGTGTGGACTCACCTCTGCCAATAGGCCCTTGCATGTAGGACCCATGTAAGGTCATACTATAGGAAGAATGAGAGCCTTACCCACCAGGGTAACTTTATACATACAGTATATACAAGTTCACTTAAGTGGGGACGGAGCAGAGCACTCTGCAAAAAGGTGCTCTTTGTGCACCCACAGTGATATTGAACATAACCACATCCAGTTTTATACCAGTACAAGACAGTATGACAAACTTAAAGGAGGACTGGCTGGCTTAAAATTGGATAGATGCCTTGCCTACTTATCATCAAAGGTTTGGATAATATAAAAGCTAATCAGAGACACTCATTTTTCTTTTGAGTCCCACCTCAGTCCTTATGAAACTCATCCCAGTAAGAAAGATGGTGACCATAAGAAATGTCCACAGCATTGAGCCAGGTCAGACACTTGGGGAAGCAAGCCTTTGTACAATATTAACTAATTTTCTAAAATGTATTTGGGGCTTCAAATTAGGCAGGACAGAAGATGGCAGGAAAGCAGGAAAGGAAAGAGTCAACCATTACAATTGACATCACTGCTGACCAGGAGAGGGAGAAAGCTGTTGAGCACTCACATACCACTGACTTCTTGCAAAACCGCCCAGCCAATTACAATTCCCAAATCCTTCCCTCTTTCCCTTAATCTAAAAATCAGCAGTTTCTCATTTGTTCCTGCAGAGGAATCAATTAAAAGACCCATCCATCAGTGTGGATGGCACTAACACCAAGTCATGTGGAGCGGCAACATCTGTCTTGGGCAAGGAAAGAGAATGGTATTTTACGTTTGTTTTCACGACATACTTGCCCCATTTCAAATCCCACATCTCATATTTTCTTATTCTACAGTAAGTGCACTCAGTGTGACTGTGGACACACTGATATTTGACTATTTCCTCCAAGACCAGAGAAGGACTAAGGATGGCTAAAGCACAGAACACAGTCAGTAGATCAGGGTTCTACTCCTGGTTCTGCCACAGGAGTCCTGTGACTGTGGGCAACTCACTTAATTTCTGCCTCAGCAGATCTGTGTGGAAACAGAAGTAACATTTCTCTCTCTCACAGGGATGTTATGAGATTAAGGTAAAATGTCTTTACATGCTTAGACATAAGGTGCTACAACATAAAAAGTGCACTTTCAGATTGCCAAGTCTTATGAACTATGTAAGACTATTAGGACTAGTATAATATTAAATATAAAATTCATGACACATACATGGCTTTGTTTGGGAACTGATTTCTCTTCTTGAGAATTTTATTTCAAGTATCACTATTGCTTGAGCCACCAACATCTTTGGGGAGAGGGCCAGCAATATTCTGCAACACTATTCACTTTAAAACAAGGGCACCAGTGGGTAGTGTCTATCACATTCACCAGCTGGCGTAAATAGGGTTAGGCACTCCTTTTTCCACAAGTGGTTCAGATTCAGGTACATTTCCATTGTATTGCTTGGAGACTGGACAAACCTGAACTTAAAATCAGGAAAACGTGGAAAAATCCAGTCAACATCCCTCCCCCCTCCAAAACTGATGCTTCTTTGGATGGCACAGTGAAGGGGTTAGCAACCTTTGTCAGCACCCACGCAGCCCTGTCCACCGTACCCTCAGTGGGTGCCAGGGGCGGGGCCAAAACAGGGCAGAGACAGGCCTCTGGATCCTGCAGCCTCCGGGTCCCAGCCAGAACTGGCTCCCAGCCCCTCTGGCAGGTGGCTTCTGGTGACAGGGTCTAAGCCAGAAGCAGGCAAGCTGGCATGCTCTGCTCCCCTCCAGCCCTGAACAGCAAGGGGTGGAATCGGCGGCAGCCAGGAGAGACATACACCACGGCCTCTTAGTCACCGCTGGGCCCAGTGGGGAAGGGCTGCCACAGCATGCGACTCTTGCCACCTGGCTGCACAGCGCCAGGAGAAGCAGAGCCAGCGGGGGAGCTGAACAGCGCTAGATGTTGCTCAGGCTTGGCCCCGGGACCATTTTTGACAGTGATGCCGTGGGGGTGTGTTCACTCACTGCGAGTGCCTCGCTTCAGGTTTTGGCAGTCAGCTGATGCATGGCTTTCCTGCCTTCCAATGGTACAGCTCCCCAGTCCCTCCTGCCCTGGGGTTGGATTTTTCACCCTGCAGGCCACTAGGCCTGGAACTTGAACGCCTATTTGGGCAAGCTTGTCCCGACTGCCTGTACCTCTGAGGTGCTGGCGGTCATAGTTACTGGTTAGCTTCAGCTGGCTCAGCTCTACTCTGCTCCACTCCAACCACATACTCTACTCTTAGCTCCACCTCCAACCACCACATCCAAAAACCCTCCCTCCCTGGCTACAAAAGGAGCTTTTTATCTACTATAGTTAATTACCCTAATTGGGCTTGTGTGCCTTAATCAATCAAGAGTAGTCCTGTCCTGATTGCCCAGAAAACAGGGATTTGCTGGTCCTGGGGCTGATATACCTGCCTTCCAACACCTTCCTGCAGCCATCAGTCCTGAGTCTGTCACAATATATACCTGCAGCAGAAGGGTCCCTTTAGCTCATCTGCTTCCAAGTTGTTGCTATCACACTTGGCTCCTCCACAAGTTGCAAAAATTGGTGAGACAGCTGGGGTTAGAGGAGGGACCTGAAGCATTGACAACAACTGTGCCATGACTGTTGGCACAAGAAACACTTGGGCTATGTCCACACTTAGCAGGCTAGTTTGAATTACCTTAATTTGAACTAAGTAAGCTGAACTAAGAATGATTGTTTGAATTAAGTTAATTCAAAGCAATTTAGCCCCATTAGAAACCCAATTTGAACTAGCATGTCCATGGACAGGACTTGCTAGTTTGAATTAGGAGAGAGGCACCATGGGAGATGTGGCAAGATGACACCCAAGAAAGGCCATACAGCCACCCAATGTATAGAAAGAAGAAGGCACCTTGGGAGGAAGCAACTCAAAAAGCGTTAATTTGAATTAATACAGCTACACTGGGTTAATTTGAACTAAAGTTCAAATTAACCCTTACTTTGAAGTTAAGCTAGGCTTTATAACTTCAAAGTAAGCTTTCATTAAGAATTTATGAAAGTCAGTGTAGCGATGCATTAATTTAATTCCAATTAATCGTTAGTGTAGACTCACCCTTGCATACTGTTGTCAGTGACAGTGTGACAAAGGAACCAAGAGATTCAGGAGTTCACCTGAAAAGTAGTTGATCACAAAGATTTAACAACCCCAACAGAGCAACAGGTCAGTGGTGAGGGAAGAGTAAATCAAAAAAAGTATTAGTTCTTGCAGAAACTGGGAGCCTAAGCGCATATCTACACTTTATTCAGGTGACCTGAATGAGGCACAGAATGGCATACCTGAGCTAGCTTCTAATTTAGCTTGCTATAGTACCAATATCTTGCTAGAACTGGGTGTTCAAGCCTGCCTGAGTTCTTGTGCAGGGGAGTAGCTCACACTGATGCAGCTTCACTGGCTTGGGTATGCTTTATGTACTGCCATCACTCCTTTGACTTCAGTTCACACAGACTCACAGTCTTGCATACTGCACCTCTCTTTAAAAAGTAATAAGAGCTGAAATAATGGATGTAGTCAAGGGCATATTTCCCCTCATTTAAAAACCCAATCCCAGAAACACCTTGCACGTGAGTAACTCTGCTCATGTAAACAGTGCCACTGATGTCTCATGTGACTCGCTGTTGTAGGCTTGGCACTGCGTCCCTTAATATATTTGGTGCAACTTTGCAGCCCTTGTTCAGGTAAAATTTCTGCTTAACTATACTGAAGTCTTAACTGAGCAGGATTTATAGCATGAAGTTATTTTCCAGAAATAATGCGCAGTTACTCAGTTTACTGCTTTTGAATTTATCACTGAGCGTTATAACTACCATACACTTCTCATCTGCTTTAGTTTTTAAACACAGTACCTAGCAATATAACATTAACTAGCACTTACTCAGTTCGTATTTCTGGATCACTATGACAGGAATGACACATGGCACTAAACCGAGAAACAAAAAAGTCATAGCGTCTGTGATATGAAGGCGTGTCTTCCTCAATGTTGGCAAATTTGACGAACTAGGGAAACAAATCAAACAGTGTTAGAAAATTCTTTGCAACAAAGCTTCCAAAGAGAATTAGAAAGCTCTCCATCTTCTAACTTTAGCATTGTCAAAAGTAACTGTTCACCTTTTTAAATATCCCAATTTCTAATTAAACAGAAAAAAAAATCCTTGTGTTGCAATGCAGTGTTCAATACTGTTATATTAGGAGAATTGATATCTATATAAAAACAAGCAAGGAGTCCTGTGGCACTTTTAAAGACTAACAAATACACAATGCAGGGGAGGAAATAAGCAGAATTTACTGTAACACATTCCAGAAAAATGTCAGCCATGCTCATAAAACTGGTTTTCAATTGGACTAGAGTCCAACGCCCTGACTGCATGGGGGGAGGGGGGATTATACTGTCAAATTACAGAAGGCGAGTGATCACAGCAAATTGCTTGCCTGGGGTCTCATGCCCCCACTGCTCACATTACTTCCTGAACTGCATTGCACTGTGGGTGGTAGGCACAGGTACTTGTGGAGAAACAGTTGTCCTCCACTTACTCCCCCCCCACACTCTATGATAAAAAAGACAGGAAAAGCTTTCCTTGCTGTCTCTCTGCCACAGGCCCAACAGAGAGGTACAGGGCTGCACGCAGAGAGAGGAATTAACCGAAAAGTTCCCAGGGCTGCAGGCAGGGGAGGAGCTACATTGCTATGGTGAAGCCGACTGGAGAAACTGGAAAAGCAAGACTAAGGCAATGCTCTGGCTACACAGACCTAAATTAGAATTACAGATTTCAACCTCAGTGCTTTCCCACTTGCAGAGGTGGTGTTAGGAAGTCGAATTACTGCTCCATTTTTTCCTGAATGTACTGTTCTGATGGTGGAGAGACAGGTTGCAGAAGTCTGAGGTAAGCAGCGTTGTGTCAAACTTCACTTTCAGTGGAGACCAGGGCTAAGTGATTTTTTTCCCCTTCTTTTGGATTTATGTGCTGAGCTAGCAGGATTTTTTAAAAAATACTTTTAAAAAAAGCGCTCTGGTGTAATTTTTCTTCCTTTTATAAAATCTGAGAAGAGCAAGACAGTTGGCTTTACAATCTAATGGTAGGTCAACAAGCTGTATCAGTTATCAGTTTTGATAACAAGCCTGTTCTCCATGCTAGTAGAGACCAAACGGGTTGTGCAGGCCATGTGATCAGACTATGGGAGTGGAGGAAGGAGTGCCCTCATATTCCTATAAGTGATTGACTTTGGTTTCCAAGGAGCAGCACTGGCAGACTGTGGAAGGAACTACTTTCTCTCTCAACAGCTGAAAGAAGAATTGCCACAAATATTTCCTTTGAAGGAGGATGTAAACATGGGGGGGGGGAACTTGAGGGCTCTTCCCCTTCAACCCTGTAAAGTCAGCACTGTCAATCAAGCATTTAAACAGTGACTGCACTATTTATTCCATCAAAATTAGTATACAAGTACTTGGATTTGCAGCCAGGGACTCTGTTTCAAAAAGAATTGTTAATAACCAGCATGACTGATCCCAATATCCGAATCCCAATAACATTTAAGTCAAAGGGATGTGATTGATTCACTACAATGTGCTACTGTGAAGTGAGGCAGGGTAATAGTAGGGTAGCTAATGAGCAGAATTTACTTTATTATGAAAGCAAAGGAAAACCAGATAGACCACAAAGGGGAAAAAGATCAAATAAAAATAGTTGTACTGATGAGTAATGTGTTCACTTCCAACTTTTACTGTCAAAATTACTACCATGTATTTGTAGCAGGATAAACATCCACAGATAAGGATTATTTTGATAATTAAGGTGTTTATAGCTACAGTCATATAGATCATATAAGCACTAACTACAACCAATCTCAGACTTTCAGTGGAAGATTCTTCCCTAGTTTAAATACCAACTGAACATCTGGCATGACATTCTCTCACCACCTCCCATCTTCAGTGAATCTGATTTGAATTTGCAAACTCACAGAATTGGTTCCAAGAACTTGCAGCTTTGGTTCCCCTGACTCCAGCAGCTTGGCCACCATATGAAGGAAACTTTCCACAAATGGTTTGATGCTTTGAGAATGGCAAGCCATTAAAAGTTGATCAAGTGCCTCCATGGCAATTAAAACGTACCTGAAAGCAAATGGAGAAGAGATCCATACAGATAGACATTATATTTTACCTTGACCCAAATTTTTACATGGTTTTATTTAAGTCTACTTTCCATTTATAAAAAAAGTAGTAGCAGCAGCAACAAGGTAGGTTCAAGACATGTCACCCTAACTTTCTCTCCTTACGTCTGAAATGTACGTCTGAAGACAAATCAAAGTAAATAAAGATGCCTTATAGCCCTGTATAGATTTTTTTAAGTCTTATTTGTCCCACTATTTTTGTATAAAATCACTCTTCCAGTCACCAAGCTCCCTTCCAACCTATCAAAATCTCGGTAATGAGAAGACAGTAGTATATCTAAGCTCCCACTGCTTAAGCAAACATTTCGTCCAGCATGTTAGTGAAACGGAAGAGTGCTGACCAGAAGATGTGATTACTGTAACTCACATGCTAGCAATTTACATGTAAAAATAACTAGGACAGGTTTTGTTTTGTTTGTTAAATCTATACCCCCTTATCTTTAATAACAACCAACATGCAGCAACAACATTCTCTTGCAATTCCATCTGTCGTCTCTCTCTCTCTCTCTCTCTCTCTCTCTTTTTTCCTGACTCTTCCAAACTTTATGGTCTTTGGCCTCTCTCCATTTTCATAACATATTCCTCTCCCCTACTGCCTCTTCTGAAAATTATCTTTCCTATATTTTCCCAACTCTTCTTCCCTGTTCACGAAGAGGAATTCAACTCAACTGTTAAGGACAGTCAGATGGGAAGTCAGACTATGCTCTTACAACAAGTATAGCTCCAACAGAAGAAATGAAAGGTAGATTAAATGAAAACAATGAAAGCATAGTACGCAGTATGTCCTCAGTTAAAAGCTGGACTTACATATCCAGGTTATTTTCAAATCCAGGATTGCCTACAATTTCATAATTTACTTTACTTTCAAACAGTTTGGCTAAAAAAAGAAAAAAAAATGTAAAGAACAACTGTCCTCTGCCTACCAGCATGAATGATACCTGAGGTTTTGATTCTATAGGTCACTGGAACAGAGTAGCAATAGAAGAAAACAACCAACTTTCAATGTCTCTATTTATGCAGTGGCCCCTTACCCGTAGCGATGTCTGACAACATCTCTGCTCAGTCTCTCTGCTAGGTAAGCACCAATTCGATCCAGCTTCTCTGGTGCAGAAACTGCATAGAACGTCAGCTTCTCCATATCAGCTTTAACAAGACCATCCTAAGAATAAAAAAGTTTGGTTTTTTTTCAAATTCATAGTAATAGTTCCAAGCTTCTGAGACATCTTTCATTTTTTCCAGTTCAATGTATTAAATTGTTCATCAACAAGTTTGTCTAGGTCCTAAAATAGACAACTGACAAAGTAAAAGATTAAATTCAGTACTTCTACAGAAAGTGTACTGTCAATGTTCCCACTTTCCACTAAGATGCAGATTATTGGTGAATTGCAATATCATCCTTGAGACACACTATTGTTCCCAAGTTCCAATTTCTGTTACTTAAGAGTCTTTGGAAAAAAGCCATTAATTACTTCTCTAAAAACACTTCAGAAATGAGAGTGTCAAGTTAATCTTTTTAAGCTAAAATTGTTTTATAACTGAAATTGCAGTGTAAATGTTTTATTGCTCTAATATCATAGAATCATAGGGTTGGAAAGGACCCCACGAGGTCATCTAGTCCAACCCCCTGCCAAAAAAGCAGGACCACTCCCACTAGATTATCCCAGCCAGGGTTTTGTCCAGCTGGGCCCTGAACACCTCCAAAGATGGAGATTCCACCACCTCCCTAGGTAGTTTATTCCAATACTTCACTACTCGCCTAGTAAGAAGGTTTTTCCTAATATCCGGTCTGGACCTCCCAAGCTGTAACGCGAAACCATTGCTCCTCGTTCTGTCCTCTGTTACTTCTGAGAACAGTCGAGCTCCATCCTCCTTGGAGCATCCCTTCAGGTAGTTGAAGGCTCCTATCAAATCCCCCCTCAGCCTTCTCTTCTGCAGGCTAAAAAAGCCTAGTTCCTTCAGTCTTTGTCATATCATGCCTTAACAGTTCTGATTCTTTCTGTACAAAACCACTACTTCCATATTTGTCTGTATTATCACTTGCATTTCAGAAGCAGAAACATCTGATAGAAATATCAGTTCTTTGACATATAGAGTCTCACTGGTTAATTTTTAGAGCAGAGAAGAAAAGGAATTAAAACATATTGCTCATTTGAATAACTGATCAGAACTGGTAGACACTACAACTTTTTCCAATTGAAAACTGGTTATCCACGAATGTTTCTGAAGCTTTTGTTCAGTTCTATCACTGCTACTAAAGTGAAAAGTCCAGCTGTTACCAGGGCCTCAACCCCTTCAGCTTAACACTGATGCAAAAAAGCACACACTATTCCGGGATGTATTAACAGCAGTACTGTAAGACATTAGAAATAATTCTTCTGCTCTACTCTGCATTGATTTAGCCTCAACTGGAGTAGGGTGTCCAGTTCTTGGCACTTCATTTCAGGAAAGATGTGGACAAACTAGAGAAAGCCCAGAGAAGAGCAACGTGAATGATTAAAGGTCTGGAACACTTGACTTACAATGGACGATCAAAAGAACTGGGTTTGCAGAGTCTGGAAAAGAGGAGGCTAAGAAGAGACATAGCAGTTTTCAAATACATAAAAGGTTGTTATGAGGAGGAGAAAGAGAAAAATTATTCTCTTAACTGCTGATCATAGGACAAGCAGCAATGGGCTTAAATTACAGCAATGGAGATTTAGATTGGCCATTAGGAAAAAATTCCTAACTCTCAGGTAATTAACCACTGGATTAAGTTGCCCAGGGAGGCTGTTAGGTTTTAAGAGCAGATTAGACAAACAGCTGTCATGGATGGTTTAAGGAGGTACTTGGTCCTTCCATGAGTGCAGGGAACTGGACTTGATGACCTCTCATGGTCCCTTCCAGTTTCCATGATACCTCCATGTCACTAGAGCAGTGGTTCTTAACCACTGTCTCGTCATGGAACAGTGCTTAATATGTCGTGAGCTGAGCCTGCCCTTGCCCCACCTCACTGAGCTATGCCTCAAACTGAAGCAACCATGGCCTCCTCAGGGCTGGAGCAGTCCCCTGGCCAAGGCTGAAGCGCTGTTGGCTGGAAGGGTCCCCATCTGTAGCAGGACCAGCTGGAGGGGTCCCCAGCCCCAGCGAGGCTGGCTGGAGGGGTCCACAGCCCTGGCCCTGACTGCAATGGGGCTGGCTGGATCAGGCCCCAGCCCTGGCTCCATCCATGACCATGATGGGGCTGGCCAGAGAAGGCCCCAGCCCGGGCTGTGCTGAGATTTACTGGAGCAGTCCCCAGCCTGAGAGCCAGCTAGGTGAGTGGGGGGTGAGCGGGGTAGAGGGGGAGGGGTGGGCTAATGGGAAACAGGGGTTTCCAGGGGAGAAGTAGGGGCTAAGATGCAGGGGAGCAGGCTTAGTGTGTCATGAAAGGCTTGAGAACCCTGGCACTAAAGTAATATCATTAAAACTATGTTCCTTATTGTACACCAGCATCAGATGCAAGGGGAAAATTCCTACACAATCAGGTCATTTTTATTCAGTTATGACTACATTCTTCTATATCAGAGTCTTCAAAATGTGTGTTGCCCCAACCCCCCCCCCCCCCCCCCGGGAGGTAAGGGGAGGAGGAATGTTGCAGGGCTGGAAGACTCCCAGCACAGAAACCTTGTCACCCCAGGATTACAGCTGACACCCCCTCCACTGCAGGACTCACAGATGGAGGCTCCACTGCTCCTGGGGTGAGAGCAGTAAGTCCCACAGTTAGCAGTCTGGGACTGACAGAGCATGTGGCACCGCCAGCTGACAGGAGCTGACAAAGGGAGCCTCCCCATGAGACAATCTTCCCCTTTCCTGTTTAATATCGTTTGCTGTCCTTACAACAGGCAGTTGTACAGTGCCAATTCCGCTGGAGAATTTGATTTTTTTTCTTATTGTGTGGTGAAAAATAGATTGGCACATCTTGCCAAAAGATGGTAATGTTCCAAAAGTAAAGCCAGAAGCTGAAATGGCTAATGTTGATACAAAGCAAAAAAACCTACAAAAAGAAATTATGATAGAGCATATTTGGATTTTGGTTTCACTTTGATTGCAGCTAATGGAGAAGTCAGGCCACAGTGCAGACTCTGCAATAATTTAGCAAATGATCGCCTGAAGCAAACAAAATTAAGATGCCTTTTAAAAACAAAACAGCCATCTGGTTAGAAAAATACCCCCCCACCCCACCCCACAACAAAAAGCCCACAATGAAAATGTAGTATCCACTCCTGTAAGTGCTTTAAAGGCATTGTACAAGTTGCATATGTAACCCATCTGCCTGAAGAAATTCTCTTTAAGGGATTTCTTCAGGCTGGGTTATGTTGCTGGGCAGATTTGGATGCTCTGGTCGAGAAGCTTCTGGAAATTAAGTTGGCGGTTTAACAAGCTGGCTCCACAATCTTTCTGTGCTGCTGTGATGAGATGTTCTGAGAGCAGTCAAAAGCCACATACAGTTGCAATGGGAAGAGTCCATGTGCTAAGAATGTAAGTGGAAGAAGCTGAGCCAGGAGTGGATAGCAAGATATTCTCTTCTTGCTGTGGTTCATTTTGCAGCAGAGTTTTCTCATATGCATATGTGACTGATTGCTGGTTAACCAGCAAACTCACTGGATGTTGCTGGTTCCAGAAGACAAAGAAAAGCCAGCATGGATTTCTGCACAAGATCCCTTCAACCAAAGACAAGGATTGCTGCTTCTTGCAACTCAAGCCTTTGAATTTGAAAAGGAACTGCAACTGAGATTTGAGTGAACTTCACCTAAACCTCGGGACTCTCTGCTTTCCCTCTTCACTGTGTTTCTGTGGGGACTGTTCTGTTTAAATTCATTTTGTTTACTTATGATAAGATTTGTCAAGTTAGCAGTTAATGAAGTTCATTATGTTTGTTCCTAGATAGTATTTTAATGTGCGGAATGTAACTAAGCAATCTTGATTGAGAGTCTCTTATAGACTGAATCCTGGGTTTCCAGCTGCTTCTGCATAGCAGTTTGGTAGTTTTTCTTCTTTTTTAATAAATACACTGGAGAAAGGCAATTAAATGAATTCTTACCTGCCCAAAGGTTACACATAGTACATGTCAAGAATAAAAAGCCTTACACAACTGGGGAAAAACTTAATTCCCCTAGGTGCAATTGACATTTGCAGGACAATGGATGGTGATAGTGTAGCAGAGAAGTTAAAAATGATCCCAGTGTCAGATTTCACAGGCTGAATCTCCGATATGTCAGAAAATATTCAGGCACAGCTGATCTCTTGATTGCAATTCAGTTCACGTGCAGTCAAGGTGAAACCACAAATTTATATAAAAAGAAGCTCATTTCAATTTCTTGCATTTGGTACCATCATAAAAAAAAATCAATATAGGAAGATTTCTCGTTCTGCAAGCCAATGAAGATGAGTGAAAGTGGATCTGAACTCAAAACAAATAACTTCCTAACCTCTCATGAGTTGAAGTGTTTGGAAGCCTGTGCCGGAATCACCAGACATGTAGCTCACCTTATGCCTGTACATAAGGCAGGCTTGAAAGCTGAAGTGCTTGAAACTGCTCCACATGCGGGATTTGATGGTACCCTGACAAAGCCCTTACAACTTGGAACATGAATTGGAACTTACAGATGTTCTGAATTCTACTATTAAAATCATGAACTTTATCAAGACAAAGCCCACAAAAGCATGTTTCTTTGCAATGCTTCATGCATAAATGGGAGCAGAGCACCATGCTACATTGTTTCAGACAGAAGGCATGTGGCTATCCAGGAGGAAAGTATTGCAATATGTTTATGACCTGAGAAACGAAATCAGACTTTTTCTATTGACTTGTTTTGCAGCAATGCAGACATGCTGTATGATCCTCAATGGCTTCTGCTTTTGGCTTGCTTTGACACTTTTGACAAACTGTATTATCTAAATGTCTCATTGCAAAGAGTGGAAAGTATTATTTTTCACCTGCACAACCAAATATTGGCATTCTAGAGAAAGCAAGACCTCTAGAAAACAGGGATCAAAACTTGTTCAAGCATTCCATTCCCACTCTTAACTGACACTATCAAGGAAACAGATTCTGAACTATTGAGAGTGTCGAGTAACCGATCACTTGACTTCTCTCAGAGCCAGTTAGGACACACATTTGCCTAAAGGAAACATCTCTGAATAACTGCATTTTTCAACCTCTCGTGGCTGACCTCGTCCCATCTCTCAAATAATATTCAAGAGAAGCAGACTGAACTTCAGAGTGATAGGACGCTAGAAATTCCATTTAAAAAATAGGCTTTGGGGAACTTTTGGTTGAAAGTTTGTTCAGAATATCCAGTTTTGTCAAAGCATGGCATCAAAGCTGTGTTACAGTTTGGTTCACCTTGTTTATGCGAGGTTGGATTCTCTGTGCTAAACATAAAATATCATCTGAGACTGAGGTTGTCTTCTACTTCAGAGTGCTGGTTTCAAAAATCTCCCCACAAACTGATAAACTGTGTGCAGACAAACACACAACATATCAAGTATCTCTATATTTGAAACTTGCTGATATAGGCAATTTACTTAAAGATCGATTAAGGTCTCTTGTAGTATTCTGATTAGGCTATCCAGTGTACTCTTGCATCTGTCTATTTTTGTCTGGGTTCAGAGGGGCACAATAGAAACTGTAATTTAAAAGGGGGCAAGGCTCAAAGTTTGAAAAACACTTATATGTTTTAATAATTTCATGTTTAAATACACTGGAGAATGAAGGGATCAATTACAATGTAAGCACACAAAATAATTGTGATTAGATATGCCACACTAACTTTGAAAGTGATAACTACACTCCTGCTGTGCTATTGATGCAGCGTGTTGTACTTTTATTCAAGTCCCCTTTGCTGGATGCATAACTAATCTGTGACTGTCTGTCATCCAATTTATTTCATAATTCAGAGCAGTGTAACTGACAGTTCAGCAAACAGTTCAGCTTAGTTTTTAAAAAAAAGTTTTCTGATTCATTCAAAGCTAACCAATTTGTAAAATTAACTATTCTCTTTCAACCTCTCACAAGATTGACTACTGTATTTGTGAACTCACAAGAGATGAACAAGGAGTCCTATGACACTTCAAAGACTAAATTTTATTAAAGGCATAAGCTGTTATGGGCTAGAACCCACTTCTACAGGTGCCAGAGATAATGTCACCATATATAAAATAAGTCCTTAGGGAAAAAATATCATTAGTATCAAGATAGTGCAGAGGACTAAACACAGATCAGAGTTAGATGCCATATAATAATTAACGTTTTACCATGTAAAATTAGGCCTATGATCACTTGCAGTGTCATTACATTGTGTGATAGATAATATCCTGCCTTCCCCCACCTTGTGCACAAATGTGCTCAGCAGGAAAGTGAAGAATGGATTGTTGCATCATGGCTGTTTTTAAGACCATACAAGTAAGGCCAGTACAACTTTAGATGTTCAGGGATATTTCACTATGCCAGTAACATCAAATGAGTTTTTTAAAGTAGTATTTTGGTTTTTATGACTGTATATAGAAAACAAGATCATAAGAACCCTACCCCCTTACAGACATACACAATTTGTTTCTGAATGACTACTTCCTCTGAAAAATAATCCATGCTTTGAAGACATTAGATCCACAGAAAAGAACATGTCTCCATGTGATGAAGCAGTTGTCCTGCACTAACAGTTATAGGGTTAACTGGTCCTGGGAGGGACAGCCAATCCTCTGCCAGGAGCTGGCAGCCAATCAGATTGAAGGCTGCCAGTATAAAAAGGGAGCAGCAGGGCTAACTACTCAGTCTGCCTTGGGGAGCTGGATGGAGAAGGTTCTCTCCCCAGCTGGCTGGCTCAGGGAGGCAGCACCCTGGACAGCTCTGAGTGGAGCTAGCAGAGAAGCTGGAGATCCTGTAAGGAGTGGACTGTGGGAGCAGCAAGAGCAGCGTTCCAGAGGCAGGGAGCTGGGAGTGGATGGTGGCTGGACTCTGACATGGGGACCAACTGTGTGTGGTGGAGGCTATGGGGAAAGTAGCCCAGGGAGCTGGTGTGGATAGCTGAGAAGTGACTGGAAGGAGCCGGAAGGCCCCAGAGAAGCCACTTAGAGTCTCTGGGCTGGGGCCCAGAGAAGTGAGCAGGCAGGCCCGGGTTCCACCCCACTCCACCAGAGTGCCAGGAATGGCACTGATGCTGTACCTAGCACTGGATCCCAGAAGGGGCAGACTTAGGCTTAACTAGAGTGCTGAGCTCCCAGAAGAGGATTTGGGAATGGAGATTAGAGTGCAAAGAGGTGGACCACAGACCACCACCAGGGGGACCACTTGAACATATTCCCCAGTACCAATTTCTAGGAGGCGCCCTGCAGGTGGGTCAAGGGCTGTACCCCATGACGCTCACCTACAGGTGATATTTTTTGTAACTAAAGTACCCATCCACAGTGATAATGGCAGATCTTCATGCAGAAAAATCTATGCAGTACATTTTTGTCTCACACATATGCCAGACTTACAAAAATGGCTCCATACTGTTCACATTCTTCATTAGGAAAAAAATAAAGGCAGTACAAATCTGACGAGACATTGAAAGTGACCTTCCACCTTTTAAACAAACTCTGGATTCCTTTTAAACATTCAGCTGTGTTAGACTTTTAGCACCACCAGTACTCAACACTCAGGAAGGAGCTATATTTAAGGACTATTGTACAAAAAGGTTTCTACTCAATGTAATCTTGTGTTTATTGTGACTTTCAAATGAAGTCACAATAAACCAATACATATCAACAATACACACAATAATCCAACGAACAACTAAACCAAACTATATACTTCAAAAAGACAGAAAGCTAAGTACAGAGAAAAGAAAATATATTCAAATTTGTTGTCATAACTGAACAAAATCCTGTTCAGTATTAAACATTAGTGGTCCAAACTGTTGATCAGCATTTTTCAGATACATCTCCTATTGGAGAATGCTCTTGAAGATTAAAAGTCAAATGCATCTCTTATTATAAAAGGAAAGTTAACTTTTTTCTCCAAAAACTATGATGATAATTACAAAGTGTTACTATTTCTGTTATAATACTATTTGAGTGAACAAAGATGATTCAAATTCTGAATTTTGGCAAAGTGTAATTAAGTCATTACTTACTCTCGGATCTTCAGGGAATATGTTATCCACCAGACGTTTGTAACGAGGGCGCAAAGCAGCACAGCAACAGCATACTCCTGGAAGAACATTTGCCAGAAAACAGGTTATTAGAAGGAGAATGTCTCTGTACAGCTTCTACAACATCTACAAGTAGTACAGTGTTTACGGGGGGGGGGGAACAACAACTGTAGTGTTTAAGTCAGTAATCTTACTTTTCTAGAAAAGTGTTTGTTGTGGAAATGTCAATTAAACAAAAAAATTAATATTGTAATTTAGTTTGTTCTTTGCACACATCCTATATTTTGCTGAGGAAATGTATGTGCCTGAAAGATAATAGAAAACAATTCCAGGAAAAGATTATGTGCATTGGCTATCATGTAAGATGTATAAATAATCTAGTATTATTACATATTTAGTATCCCTGTCCATCATCTATGGCTAAAACATACTTGAATATTTTTATATTTTCAGAATTTACTTCATTGCTTTTATTAATATGGAACAGATAATGTTCTGTTGGTCTGAAGGCTTTTAGTAGTTATATTAAAATTCAATAAGGAACTGTGATGCCTTGTACCTCATATGGCCTCTTGCAGAATATGATCACCACTTTTATATTATGATGATATTTTTGTATAGAAGTGTGCCTTCAGGGTATCATTTTTAAATGCATATTCTATTGGGCATTGTTGTCCTGTTTTAATATATGTAGGAACACTATAAAGCACATATACCATGAAACTGCCTAGCTCAGGCCTCGACAAATAATGCATTTCTGGTCATCAACATGACCAGTTTTAGCCTGTCGCCTAGTTCCACTAATGGAGGACCATCCTCTGGTGACCAAATGTGAAATTGTTGGTGCCCAGCTCTAAGCCAATTTTGTCCACCTTGGCCTAGCTCCATGACCCAGCAGAGTTTTTCCCAGTATCGGGATTTGAAGTACAAGAAGGGAGAACACACAATACACAAATGACCTCTTCTCGTCACTTTGCATCTCTCTGCTCATAACATCAATGAATACTTGAAGGACACTGAAGTAAGGGGAGTGGTCACAATCTGAAAGGAAATCCAGCCTGTGAATTGAATTGAACTGCCTACAGTGGTTGGTGGAACAAGGAAGCTGGTTGCTTTCAATCTTATTTAGATTGGTAAAGTTTAAGAAATAAAACAAAGAGTCCTACAGAAAGTCACTAGATCAAGTTACAGCGGATGAATATAAAACACCACAAATACTAATGAACAAAATCAGAAAGGCTAAGGCAAAAAATGAACTTAAAACAGCAAGAGACATAAGGGGTAGCAAGAAAACATGCTAAAAATACATCAGAAGCAAGAGAAAGGCCAAGAACGTGGCACGGCCATTACTCAATGAGGGGAGAAAAACAAAAGAAAATGTGGAAATGGTATAAGTACTAACTTACTCCCCTCCCCCCACTGAAAAGGTTAGTAGTGACTGGGGGTTGAATGTAGGTGAAGAAGAGATAGGAAATGAGGTTAAACAGAGAAAGAACCAGTTATTTACTTAGACAAGTTAGATGTTTTCAAGTTGCTGAAGCCTGATAAAATATACCCTAGACTACTCCAGGAGCTGACTGGAGTCATTAGAAATTATCTTCAAAAAAAAGTCATGGAAGACTACAGAGATTGCAGGGGACTGGAAAAGGGTAAATACATCATCTATCTATAAAAAAAGGAAATAAAGATAAGCCTGGGGAAAATTAATGGGTCTTATAATTAAGCAAAGAATTTCCAAACACCTAGAAGATAGTAGGATAGTCAGTATCGATTTGTAAAGACCAACTCATGTCAAACCAACCAGATAGCTTTCTGACAGCTAACAAGTGTTGTGGATAGGAGGAAGCAGTAGATGTGATATAATTCAACTTTAGTAAAGATTTTAATACCACCTTGCATGACCTTCTCACGAACAAACAACGAAATACAACTTAGCAGGAGGTACTATAAGGCAACTGCAAAACTGGTCAGAAAACCATTTTCAGAGAGTAGTTGTCAGTGGTTCAAGCTAGACAGGCATACCAAGTGGGATCCCACAAGAATCAGTTCTGTTCAATATCTTCATCACTGATTTAGACAGTGGCAAAGAATACACTTATAAAGTTTATGGAAAATTGCAAGCTAAGAGGGGTTGCAAGAGTTTTGGAGGATAGGATTAAAATTTAAAAAATGATCTGGACAAATGAGAAATGGTCCAAAGTAAACAGTGTACAATTTAATAAGGACAAATGAATGCAAAGACCACTTAGTAAAGCTCAGTTGCGAACATACAAAATGGGAAATGACTGCCTATGAAGAATTCCTGCAGAAAGGAATCTGTGTCATAATGGATTACAAGATAAATTCGTCAACCATGTAATGCCATTGTCGAAAAAGCAAACATCATTCTGGGATTTTTTAGCAGGAGTGTTGTAAGCAATTCTTCCACCCTACTCTGTGCTGATTAGGCCTCAACAGAAGTATTATGTATAATTCTGGGAACCACATTACCGGAAAAACAAACTGGAGAAAGTCCACGGAAAAGCAACAAAAATGATTAAATGTCTACAAGACATGAGAATGGAAAATAATTCAGTTTGTTAATGTGAAGAAAAGACTACTTGGGGTGCGGATATGATAACAGTTTTCAAATAATATAAGGTTGTTACAATGAGGAAGGAGAAAAATTGCTCCTCAACCTCTGAGGGTAGGACTAGAAGGAATACACTTCAATTACACCAAAGGCAGTTTAGGTTGGACAGCAGAGAAAATTCCTTTTGGGGCACTTTAAGTACTAGAATAAATTGCCTAGGGAGGTTGTGGAATCTCCATCATTGAAGATTTTTAAAAGTAAGCTAGCAAGCAACTGTCATGGATGGCCCAGATCAGTGGTTTTCAAACTTTTCCAGGGACCCAGCTGAAAAAATTTATGCCTGTGACCCAACAATGACATCTTTCAGCAATGCATTCCAGTATCAGTGGCAGCAGCAGCAGGGGATTCATAACCAATAACTGAGGGTCTGAAACACAATACTGTGTTCCAACCCGTACTTTGAAAACCACTGGTCTATACAATATTAAGTCCTGCTGCAAATGCAGGGGACAGGTCTCACAATTTGATTGCACAGTGGTCTCATCTCTTTGGTAACCATTTCTGACCTTTATGCCTTACCACTTGTAAAATCCCTTGATCCATTCTTCTCCAGTCAATATATTTACTTTACTGTTTTATTTAAACCAGTGTGCTTGAATGAAGTGTTGGGAAATCTCTACTCATGTAAATGGGATTACGAATGTTCATTATTCTTCACTGGCAGAATTAATTGATTTGAGTTTATACATAGTCCCATGAGCTACTGAATAGTACAAGATGTTCATTTCTGACAGGCAATGCTGGCACAGGGATATGAGAATGTTGCTCTCTATCTATTCATGGATGGCTGGGCATAGTATTCATTAATTAATTCAGTAAGGGGGTGACTTTCCATGCTTGTAGCTGTGAGTGGTCCGCACTTGGAGAAGTTTCTTGTTCACCAGCAGAGAAGTGAAACAAACATCAGCTGGTGAGCTAAGGCAACAAAGCAACTCAGCTTGCACTCTAGGTAATATCACAAGATCCTCCCCCACCCACACCAGACTGAGCACAATGCCAGGTCAGGTCACAACCACATAGCACCTTGTTGTCTCAGCTTTCCTTCCATCCCCACTCCAGCAGACTGCAGCTTTGCTCTCCTTCCTTGGCTCATCTCTTTCTTCTACCCAATCAAGCACGCTGCTGCTGGTGACAGGCTCAGCCCTTTCCCTCCCCCCATCCCTGACGGAGCTTGCTGCCACTGCTGCTGGCTGACTCAGTTCTTCCCCTCCTGCCCAACCAAGCAGGCTGAATCCAGCCCCTAAACATCTCTCTGGCCAGGTCAGGCCTCCGTGTATCTATGCATAGGCTGGAAAATTGAAAAGGGCCCTGGCCAGTCCCAGCTCCCAGGCTCTTGCTGCAGCACTCCGTGGGCCAGATGAATGCCCTTGGCAGGTTGTATTCTGGCCCCTGGGCTGCGGGTTGGACAAGCCTGGTTTGAGAGAAAAGTATTCAAAACACATTGTTCTGTTATGAAGGTGTTATAACCCATCTGTAAATACTTCGGAGATCATACATAAATTTCTTGAGCACCAGGAACCATTCTGCCCTATAAATGTCTTTGTAGCTGTGAGACAGAAAGAAAAAAGAAAAAAGGCCACAAGAAAAACCTCTAACATCTCCAAAGACGACAGAAAATTACACCAGAACTGCTTCATGTATTGCTCATCTTAAATCTGAATTATCCTTTCACTACGAAAGCAAGGCATATGTATATATACACTTTACTTCTTCATGCTTACATCAGTAAATGATAATTTGTATACTGCATTCATAGAATCAGCCATTAAGTATCACACTAATTTACTAAAATATACCAAGATTCTCCTTTCCTATTTCTCTACCATCTGTGGGCTAGACAGACAACTAAATGAAATTCTTGCCCCATTTCCATTGTCAATAGCACTAATTTACAACATTTGACACAGCTCGATCAAAAGATTCGTATAATAAAATACACAGTCTCTCTTTATCATAATAAGCAATACACATCATCATTTCCTTCTTACAAAGACAAGAGAAAACTGGTTAGGTATAATTAGTTTTCCTGGAGTTGAGCATGACTACATTGTTCATGTTACAACTTACATGAAAAGAAATAGCAATTAAAATAAAAAATGTTAAAAGTCAGAAATGGCATCTAGCCAACCAGCCATCTGGTGCATTACTCTACCAGTACAGATTTATTCCCTACAGTACTTTTAAACACTTTATCCAATCCAGTTTTAAATTATTCTAGAAATGGGTCAGATATTATGTGATTTCAACTCACTAGTCAAGTCCCAGACCCACAGTAGAGCATATATGAAGCACAGGACCCGCTGGGATGTCAACTAGTAATTGCTCTCCCCAAAAATCAGTGGATGCCTGCCTCTGAAATCTCAAAACATAATATCTACTCAAACAGCAAGCAACATAATAGGGGCAGAGCATAGTGAGCACTCCAGGGGAGATCAGATGTTGAACAATTGGATCCCCATCAAAATACGTAATTCAAACATACAAAAGCTTTGTTAAAAAATGAAGATTGCTAAAGGAAAAAACACCCCTCACGTCAAAAAAAAAGAACAGAATTAAGATTGTCTTGGCAGTAACCTTAATGGCTGTGGCTTACCTGCTTGGGACAGAGAGACTGTTTTTGAAGGGATAAATATGGATCATTAAAGTTACATGGCTTTATTCTACATTTGGATCCCTAAGAAATAGAAATGCCTGCCATTTTTTAGCCATAATTATCATCTAACTAAATATATGGAGTGCCCATGAGTATATGATATCTCCTGGTTTTGGAGTCAAAAGCTGATCAGGAACATCACTTTTGTTTTTCTACCAGTCAAGAAGAGCTGTTACATATACACCCAACTTCTTATCTAATCTTGCTGTATCCCTCTCTATTACAAGACTGTACAGCACTGATGCTGTTACCCTATCCACCTCTTCTCTCCCTCCTAATAATTAATTTTTTATTTGCAATAAGAGTCTTATTCAATTTCAGTTATGCTCATTTTCCATAAAAATAATTCATAGTTTCTATCTTACGTAAATCTTATTAAATTGTGAAATTTACAACAATTCATTTTTTAAAAATAAAATCAAAGCTTGGTCCTTCAGTCCTTTGATTCAATCACAAATGCATAATTGAAAACACAGCATACTAGATTATATCCATAGCACCAGATTAGCATGAGCACAGAAATATTATTTCACAATAGGACTGAAGAAAAACTTGTCACATTTCATAAGAATCCTTCAGAGCACCATAGCAAAATATCAAGAGTCAGTGGCTTGTGTGCTTATTTTTTTTTAAAGGTCACCTTCAAATATTTTAAAGAAACTTGTTTCGTACAGTACAACTACTGCAGCAATAACTGATTGATTAAAATAAGGGAACAAAACAATTTGCAACAACTGGCTAGATCGGGTATATATCAGAACATTAAAAATCTGAAGTAGAGATCACCATAAGCAAACAACAAAATGCCATGAGGTGGCTGCAACACTGGTTGAAAGACAGTACTTGGAGAGAGTTATCAATCATTTGCTATCAAAATGGGAGGAATTATCTAGTGGGGCTCTGCAGGAGTCTGTCCATTTTCATTAATTACTTGGATAATGGAGTTGAGAGCATGCCTATAAAATTAGTAATGACACAAAATTTGGAAGCATTACAAGGACTTGGGAGGAGATTACAAGTGACAAAACTGGAGAATTGTTCTGAAATCAACAAGATGATGAAGTTCAATGAAGACAAATACCAAACATGACAATTAGAAAAGAAAAATCAACACCTATCTAAAAAAATGGGGAATAACTGTCTAGGGCGCAGTGCTGCCTGAAAAGAACATGAGGGTTGTAGTGGATCACAAACTGAATGAGTCAGCAATAGGATGCAGCTGTGAAAAAGACAAATATAACTGTGGTATGTTTTAACCCAAGCATGATATACAAGATATGGGAAGTAATGGTTCTACTTTACTTAACAAGAGCAAGGCTTCAGCTGGAGGAGTGTGCCCAGGTCTGAATGCCTTACTTCAGGTTGGGGTAAGTCCAGAAGAAAGCAACAGAAATGATACAATGTTTAAAAAACCCTAATCTATGAGGAAAGATGTAGAAAACTGAGCATGTTTAGTCTTGAGAAAAGGAGACTGAAGGGGCTTGGCATTTTTCAGATATGTTAAAGGATGGTGACCAATTGTTCCCCTGTTCTCAGAAAGTAGTACAACAAGTTACGGAATTCATCTGTAGCAAGGAAGATTTAGATTAGAAAACTTCATGAACTAGAAGAAAAAATTAAGCACTTGTATAGGATTCCAAGAGAAGTTGTGGAATCCCTATCACTCAAGGCTTTTAAAACCATGCTCTACAAACACCTGTCAGGAATGGTCCAGCTATACTTCATCCTGCCTCAGTACCGACACCTGGATTGGGCCACTTTATGCCCCTTACATCCCTTGATGATGTCTATAACTCGATCACCACTAAACCCATTAAGTGACTCACCTTACTCTTCTTAAAATGCCACCTACTCAGAACCAACCAGTAACGTGTGTCACATATTTGTGGTTTCCTACACAATTTCTTCTTCAATTATTTTTCTGCCTCATATACTAGTAATTACACTGAAGTGGAAACAGTGGTAATTTCCTATTACCATTTTAACAAACAAGGAGTCTGGTGGCACTTTTTAAGATTGACAAAAAGTTATTTATTTATGACTTGTCAATCTTAAAAAGTGCCATCAGACTCCTTGTTTATTTTGTTGAACTAGACAAACACTGCTACTCCGTTAGAGCCTATTACCATTAGTAGCTCAAAACCCAAGCTATTACATTGGTACAATCCCTAAATTCAAGTGTAAAGAAGCAAAATATGGCAGAGAAGTTAAAAACTGGATGATGGTGAACAATGAATCTAGTGACAACTGAACCTGGTGATCTAAATAAAACTCCCTCTACCTCCTCTTCTTCTAATATGCTGTTCCACAGTTTGAATCTGAACTGCTTTGATTTGCTGTAATAGTTTGACTTGCTCCTATGACTTACACTTTCCTGAATTTATTTCCTGCCATTCTGTAAGTTCTCCATTTTCAACCATCTGACAAAATGGGATCCCTCCCTTGAACGCTCATGCAATAAATAAATTCTGTTAGTCTTTAAGAGTACCACAAGACTCCTTGTCTGTTTTTCTAAATAAAAGGTGCTCTCAACTTTCCATTGCTTCCCACTGACTCAGACATTTTAGGATTCAGTGTGACACAGAGTGATGTTCCTGGAATCTTATTAGATTTTCCTTAACGAGAACAATTGCATAACCCTTAGGAGAATAACTTCAAAATAATCTGAGATAGTTACTTATTTATGAGCTGCTCTGCTGACTCACTCTAGCAGCCAGACCTTTTGAGCAGCAGGACACAATTGCTGCTCTTGTGTGGTGGCTACCCCCCTTCCCCCCCACACCGAATTTTGTTCAACCAAACAAACATGCCAAATCAAAAATAATACAGATGACTTGAAACATGGTTCATCTTTCTCCTCATTTTCCCCCACTGCTTAAAAAAATATAGTCTGTATTTAAAAACAGAAAGCTTTGAAGTATTCTCTAGTGTTTTTATCCCAATGTATACCAAGGATAAAAGCAAACTGAAAACCATCCTAATGCCTATCAATGTCTCTGTATTACCACATTTAGAAGAATATTAAATAGACTCATCTACCAAACATGAAAAATATCAAAATGGCAGCTTTCAACTTCAATAGCAGTTTGCAGTCAAGACAAACATAGATAGGAGAAAAATCCAAGTGACACGATTGCCCAATAGATAACTAAACAAAACAAAAAGATCAGCATTACTAGTTCATGTGGGTAGGTGTGGAGAAAAACAACAAAAGGGTTCAATCAGTAATATTTAAGATTATCAACAGCATTCAAGTTTTAAATAATTTTCATATAGCTATCAAGTCTTTCAAAGTACACTGATTCAAAATGCAGACTACTTCACAGCTAATGTTTAGTTTCCAATTACAGGCTGACTTTGGAATTACTTTACTGTATAAACTAATGAAGATAAAACTCCATCCAGAGGATGGACCGACTCAGGGTTTTAGCAGCTGTATGCAGAGCCCTTCATTTTTTAAAGGCTGGTTCAAATCCAGATCCAAATCAGCAGTTATAAACAACCATTTATTATTCAAATCTGATCTTCTATGGTCTATATAGCTGCTAACCTGACCTAGAAAACCCACTGTTCCCATTTGCAGAGACTGAAAAAGAAAAAAAAAAATTATTTTGAAGCTGTTAAACTGTCCTAACATTTTAAGTATCAGAGCAATCATAACAGAGAAAAACATCCCAGCATGTTTTGAGCCCTGAACTGCTTTGCTTATGCCAAAAAAACCAATGTGGAAGACAATACTCAGAAGCTAATGTATGACATTTGAAATTGTGGCTCTTTCCACTAACCTATCCTTACATTATAAGCCACAACGTTTAAACAGTAGATTAACACTAGCTTTATTAACAATACACCTTTACCTAATATTCCAAGTATGGTGTCTTAAAATCGAGAATTCACAATCTGCATTTTAATTATTTATAAATCAAGAATATTGTTTTAATTTAAAAGGTATTCTACAAACCAGACAGGCAAATATTACATATCAAAATAGTAAGTTTTTTCCCCCACCTACCCAAATGCATAAATGGACTTGGCTCCCATGCAGGATTGTAGTCATAGGTTTTATCCTGTTCAACTGTTGGAACCTGATCATACCGCCTCATGCTGTATTCGAGGTTACTTTCCAGTATTCTGTTGACAAGGTGGTATTTTCTCTCACAGAAATTCATGCAATAAATAAATTTGTTAGTCTTTAAAAGTGCCACAGGATTCCTTGTTGATTTTGCTTAATTATACTAACACAGCTACTCCTTTAGCACTTCTGTAGCTGTTCTTTTTCAAGAGATCACATCTTTAACACTTGGTTCAGTAGTGCTCAATTCATGTAATGTACAAGAATACTGCAAACTTACTTAATTAGCTCTGTGTGACATCTACATAATGCTACCAAACACGTGACAACCCAAGTATCAAATTCTGTTACCACCACCTACTGCAAACAGGATATATTATGAATGAGTTAACATAACTAATCTCTTAAATTAAACTTGCATGTAATGTGCAGTTGTCAATTTCCCTGAGAGATGACAGGACACAAAAATTCTGAAGTTTAAGGGAAACCTGTGTTAATTCAGTTACTATATAGCACTGGTATATCAAAAACTACCAAACTGGATTTTTTTAAGTATATTTAGCAAATTTACCACATTTTTAAGTAAACTACTGACTAATTAGAAAACCTTACAAAATAGACTTTTAAACAAGAACATTAAATTTTAAACGGCAAGGCAAGCTATTTAAAAATCAGAACTCATTACTTTAGAGATACTTGTCTTATACACAATAACAATTTAAGCAGCATTACTGAATTTAAATCCAATATAATGGCTTTTCTCACAGATGCCTTATTGCAATGAAGACTCTTTAAGCAGAAATTCTACTTAATGGTTATATATTTAGAAGTTTTTTAGAGCATTACCATTTCCTTGCATTTGTTTATCATTTTGTCTCCCGCATTACAGTCACTTGTGGCAGACTTAAAAAAATCCACTGAAGTACTTTTAGAAGCTCCTTCACAAATATTAATCAGATTTGAGTAGCATTTTAATTATTGATTTCTCAATTTTACAGAGTAAAAGTACTAAACTGAATAGGAATCATAGCTTACATTGTTCAAAAAGCTGACCACGACTAAGTCTCATTGTGTGGAGCGCAGACAGATAACTGTAACCCTGTGTAATGGACATTGTGACCAATGTCCAGCAAGACTCCATATTGTCAGTTTGGAACTCCTGCTTAAACAATGCACTTCATTTTGGATACTTGATGAAATCTGGTTTAGGTATATGTTCTTTTAAATGTGTGAACAAGGTGTGTGAATGCAAGGCGTGTGTGTGAAAAGGCCAGTCTCAACTGCCAGCCTGTCCTGATGAACCATAAGTACCATCTAACTGGCTGAACAATGCAGACATCTCATTAAAGCAAACAGAAGGAGCCACCCCAGAAAGAAAAGAATAAAATATAATCAAGTCTGCAAGTGACTGGTGACCAATGATCTCCCAGGAACCCTGAGGCTACATGACACAGCAAATCCCATAGACTTACATGAAGGCCTGCAAGTATAAAAGATGGGTGAGAGCATGAAAACTTTGGGGTCTCATTCTGCAACTGACATCTTGGAGCATCGGATCATGACCGACAGAGGGCTGGCTCCCTCCTTGTGCACAGTTAAACCCCAAAACACTGCATTTGATGTAAAGAAACAAAGTGAAATATTTAACTGCAATCCATACACACCTCAAATTTAACCAGGCTTTACCATAAAATGTTTTATTAATACACACTGCAAATGTTAGGGATTTTTTTTGTTTGTTTGTTTTTAAGACAGCATCAATGAAGTTCTGAACTGCTAACGACATTTCTCTCTCCTAGTTAAAATAGATAAGTTAAAAAATTATGCCTCCGTCACATGCCAGAATTTTTTCCTGGCACCTTACTGCTGTTACAATAGTCTTATTATTTAGATAGAGGTCTTTTTTTTAAATTTATCTGACCAAAGATTGCATCTCCATTCACTCACTGTTATAGTACTGCTAGACTTCAGCAGTTGTGAGAAATCAAGGACAGGAAAGTGGCTACTGATTTCTGAAGCATCCAGGATCATAAAGAACTTTGAATAGGCATACTTAACTTCATATTCACTGGTATCCGTGCAAAGCACAAACACTTACTCAACTGAGATTAGTGCCAACTGATTCAAACCAGTCTCTCTCAGCCTTTTCCAGGTTGTGACACTCTTGGTGGCATATCTCGATCCTACAGGACACACCAGCCCCATTCCCCCACAACCCAAATCCAGCCACTTCCCCAGCTCTGTGTGACACAGTGCTATGTGGCGACACAGTAATGTGTCCCAACACAGTGGTTGAGAACCACTGGACTAATCATTGTTAAAAATAGGACTGGCAAGCTTGTTCCAGTTTATAAGCACGAACTGGACTTTCTGGCATAACTTACCTATTTTGTCTTATTTGTACTAGAAGTATTGTATGGACTGCTTTAAGACTGACTGACTAAATACCCAGATATTTAATTTAAAAGTTGTCTGGTATCCAGTATCAGTGATTACTGATTATTCTATTTTTGCTATTTCTTTTGGAAACCATACATCAAGTTTTAAAAACATCAAACTTTCTCAATAACATTTATTTTTCAGGAATATGTTGGCATGTAAGGTAGTTGGAGCCGACTTTCTTCTCAGTTGGACCATAACAGTTAGCTGCAATTCTTCTCAACTCAAGATAAAATTTGAAAAATGGTAGAAGTCACCAACATTATGCTAAAATAATTAAAAGAGTTTAAACTTTCTGTCTTTCCTTCAGAGCTGTACCTTGATGGGCATAGCTGCAGTTCCAAAACTGGTCTTTGGTCTCCCCTCAGGATCCACAATATGTTACTGCAATTCATCTGCTGATCTCGATGGGAGAGTCCATCAAACTCTCTGCAACCACACAGGCGCATTACCGCATTCTGAGTTGATCAGTAATTGTTTACTACAAGTTAAGATGATTGACATCTTAAGGCAGACAGTTCTAAATAAACTAAGTTCAGTGCAACTACTCTAAGCAGACTTGAAATGCATCTTGAATGACTATCAGAAAAGTCTTCAGAGCTGAAGCATAAATCATTCATGAATGATGAATAATGACAACTGCACTTCACTCGTTTTGGTTTCTAAGCTTGCAAAGCTGCAAAGCACTTAAACAGCTAGAAATCTTTTTACTAAGAGTAATTAAGAAACACTGTTCTGTAGCACCTTCACTTCTTGGTGGCCAGCTCCAGCCAGCCCTAACCAGCCATCCATGACCTCAGAGACTTGATACAGTAACAACTTAGTGCTGCAGACTGCTCCAAAGGCAGAAGGTTGGTCTGGATCCTGGACTTCCAGTTCCAATAGGTGTTTGTTATTTAGAAAAGTGAGTCAAAAAATTTCTGCAGCAAGTCTCATCTTCTCCTCTACCAGACAAATGGCACATTAAAAATATGCTTTGAGAAAGTCATTTCCCATGTGCACATGTTAGACAGCACAGTGTTCTGCACATACCTTTGAGTCTTCTCAAGACAGAGATCAGTTACAAGACTAACCACAGAGACAGCAAGATGCTCTATGGCAGGGGTCTCAAACACACAGACCCTAATGCTATTTCCTGTGGCCCACAATGACACTATCCTTACTAATATTTGCAGTAGCATTGTATGAAAAGGTTTCAGTGGTGCAGCCCTCATGTTAACATACTAGCCCTCATGCGGCCCTTGTGGTGATTTGGGTTTGAGATCCCTGCTCTATAGCTTTCACCTGATCTCTTTCTATACATTGACTTACAACATGCTAATTATATGGTCTATTTGTTTAAACATTCCTTGCTACAAAATGAAATATTTATCTATATTCCCCAAATTCTACAGTTAAAGATTTAATTTTCTCAACAGCTTTGCCTAAAAATATTACTACAATTCAGGGGTCTCAAAAGGGGCTTAAAAACCAGCTTCTTTCAGAGATAAACTACTCTTTAAACATGTCATGCAAACTAATTTCCTATAAGCCAGCAACTTATACCTATACCCTTCTGGATCTGAAGGCAATCTGTGAGAGTTTTATTATAACTAAATCACCATTAGGAAATTTTGCATTTTAAATCTTTTCGTTAAATGTTCAAAGCAGAACTTCTTCACAAAGTAGTGAGAAACTTAAGTTAAGTTTAACAAATTAAAACAAGTACTGAAAGTCTAGCTCACACAAGGTTTAACATTAACCATTTCAATCAAATGTCCCTTTCAAAGTGACTGAGCAATTAAAATAAATCCCCCGTTCAGGTTTCATCTTTAGGATGGTCTCAAGTGTTTCAGTCCATTACACAGAACTATTCAGTTACATCCAATTCTTTCCCTCTTCAATTACATTCTTTTGCTCAGTTCTGCCAGCTGCTCCACTTCAAAGCCATAACCCTTCCTCTACCTTCAACTCCCCATTGTGATGCGCTTGACTCCCTTATGCACATTCCCCCCCCCCATTACTTCTTTCAACTCATTGTTTTTCCTTCCTACAATATTCATCCTTTCCTATAACTGAGCCAGCACCTTGAAAACTCATGACTTTTTTTAAAAAATTGCTGTAAGAATCTCTAGACCTCAAATCATCAGAAAGGAACACGTACAAGGCTGCTCAAATGTCATGCATCTTGCTTCTTGAATTATAATTCTTTCAGGCCAAGGAGTGTCGCTACATTTGTGAAAAAACGTTAACACAAACGGGCTTTGAACTGAATGAGGTTGCTACAATCTACTACAATACAGCAAAAACAACAAGAGTCCTGTGGCACCATATAGAGTAACAGATTTCTTCAGGCACAAGCTTTTGTGGGTTCCAACCCACCTCATCAAATTCACTAAGAGGAAACTACAGTTGAGAGATATCACACATACACACACACACACAGGCCATGATGGAGGAGGGCAAGTGTTAGAGAAGTCAGTTCAAAGAGCAGATGGGACCCATTCACACCAGTTAATCAAAGGGAGAGAATGTGTGAAGAGAACAAATCACTTTCTGTAACCTGCTAACCATTCCAAGTCCCTATTCAAACCCAATCTGATAGTGTCAAGCTCACTTTAGTTACCTCCCTCCCTTGAGTTTTCATCCAAAACACACTACACGCTCCATTGTCTACACCAGGCGTGGCCAGACTGTGCCTCGGGAGCCACATGTGGCTCTTGAATGAAAGTGTGACTCGCAGAAGAATGTCAGCAAATCACTTTAGTAGGTACAAGTACATGGCTATATGCCTCAGTGCAGCTCTTGAAGGTTTAATAAATTAACTTGTAAAAAAAGTAAGGAGTCTTGTGGCACTTACAGATTAACAGATTTGTTTATTGCATGAGCTTTCGTGGGAGAATATCCCACTTCGTCAGACGTTTTGAAGAGAGAGAACTTACAGAACTGGATGAAAATAAAGGCAGGGGAGTGCAAGACATGGGATCAATCCAACATACTTTGCTTTATGCAATTTATGATTTAGAAATTAAATAAAAATCCAAGATTGATTTCTCAATTGCTTTACGTGAGGGGAAAAAAAGATCCATTTGATAGGAATCTTTACATTCCTGATTCGCAAATGTCTCAATAGAAACTGCAACACAAAAACAGTTTCAGAGGCTTAAATATGAGGAAACATTCTCCTTTCTGCAAATTAACTATTCATAGGACATTTGGGTTAACAAAAAATTTGTTTAGTGAACTGCTGACTTTTTAAAAATGTCTACATATTTAATTAAAAACATCTTAATTTCCAGTCTCAGTTTTTTAAAACTGTACTGCATCATCTGCTGCTTCTAGGTCAGAGGCATGAATAACGCAAAGGGGGGGGGGGGAGATTTCTAGTAGTGACCATTACAAACACAAAAACAGTCAACACTAAATAGTGGATATAGCTCAGAGAAATTTAAAAAGTTAGAATCTAAAATGGGCTCTTTGGACAAAGTCATTCTAAAAGAAACAAGAAATTCTACAGGACTGTCATCTTCTCTAACATCCGTAGAAATATGTACTTCTGGATTGAGTTAGGGAAGCAGAAGAAAACTGGCAGAAAAGTTAACTTAAGTGAGGTAGCTCAAAGGAACTGATTAAGTTACCTTAGTTTAAAAGCCATTTCAAGAGAAAGATGAAATATTTAAGAGCTTAAATAAAGAATGGTAGACTGAATAGATTACACATATAGAAATGTTTAAAACATTTTCCATGTTTGCACAAAATTGTTAAAATAAATGCCTACTCACAAATTTCTAAATAAAATTTTATTTGCAGTGACTATATTGGTCCCAGAGTATGAGAGAGACAAGATGGGAAGGGTAATATTTTTGGACCATCTGCTGTTAAAGTCAAGATTTGGAGATGTGCAGCTTAAAAGCTTGTCTTTCTCCAGCAGAAGTTACTCCAATAAAAAGTTTCTCACTCACCCCTGGCCTCATAAATCAAAAACTTCAGAACTAGGGAGATCCAACAGCCTCACATTAAGGATATGAGATAAAGGAACGTGAATCCTACAAAAATTGAATTACTGAAAACGTAAGATATCATTAGTTTGGCATTTTTAGAGCTACCTAGTTGACTGGGGGTAGAGGGGTGAGGAGATTTCCTTAATTAGCTTGCAGCTAATATTCTACTACTCCAGAAGCTTCAGTGTCACCTTTTAAATGTGGTACTGATAGATACAATTTCATCACTCCACTAGGCTTGATCTGTTTAGTGTTTAATAATCATGTGATACATGTTCTCAGTTAAAGTTCTGGCTAAAAAAGATCAGATGGTTAAAGCCTTCCATTTGAGACTTGTTAACATCTACACAAAAAAAACATACTTCACTACAGACATCCAATCTTTCAAGCTCTTTGGTTTCCTGACTGGCTACAATCTTCTCTTCTTCAGAACCACAATTCCTCCAACATTCAATACGTCTCTCAGTCCCCACACTATTTAACAGCCTATCAGGAAATATTTAAATCTGCCAAGTTGTTTTAAATAGTAAACGGACATGTTTCTTAATTCAAAAGAAAAATATTTCAGTATATAAAAATGAAAATTATGGAATTTAAAACAATATTATTCACCAAACTCCAAAATGCCTGAAAAGATCAGCTACCTGAGATTTCTTCCCAGGTAAAACCAAGAGAAATTTCAGCAGTTTCAAAAACAAAAAACACTAGTTATTTATACTGCTTTCATAATCACACTATTCAAGCACTTAAGAAAAGAGGTCTCCGAAAAAACCAGAACAAACATTTTAATCTTGATTTCTGTCATCCTGATTCAATTTATCACTGCAAGGATGGGAAAGTCTGCTACTGGAATTTAGCTTGCTGGAAATCAACATCCATCACTGAAATCTCCATGTTCTCTGTCACAGTCATAATCTGCCTTTCTGACAGATATTGTTCAAAGTTGGGTACATCCTCTTTCCCACCAGAATTCCGGAACAGACAAATATCTGTTACCATGTTGTCATCTGATAAAGTTATAAAATCAATAATGATCTAAGTCAAATATGAAAGTGAATATTTGTAGTAAAGAAAAATGTTTATAGTGAAAATCTTTTTAATCAAAAAATTAAAGTAGCAGATCAGATCACACACCTTCAGAAAGCCTCAGTGTCCATTTTAGACTCTGACTGGACAGCTTTACTTCACAAGGATACCATTGTCTATCTTCTAAATTTCTGAAAATCCAGGTGGTACTTGTCAATGTGTTTGTCAGCTGCATTAAAACTCATGCTTGCCAGCTCAGGGAAAAGATATGGGACCAAACAAAGACACTACATAAATCTTTTATTATTTTTCTTATCAGTCCCGAAGGCCAGTCTTTCACAAACCACAATTCACCAAGTTATCATTTCATACACTCAAGGAGTTGCCAGAAATTACTGTCTCTCTCAATTTGCTTTCTTAAAGCAAGCCAAGCAAGCAATAAACAACCTGGAATAGGATACACAATACTGCTTTAAGATGTACACTACCCCAAGGTTGATTAGTTCAGAATTAGGTTTTTCATCATAGCCTACTAAATGTCAATAAAAAGTTACATTTTTATTACACTTGGCCACTTGATACAAACAGAACTATCACATAGTAACGACAGGGCAGCCACTTTAAGATGTCTTTTTCACAACTCATGTCAGGAAATGTGATATTATAATACAGTCAGAGTGTAATAAAATTTCTGGGCAATTACATGTAATGAAAGAGTAATATTCTGCTCTGCAGTCTCACAAGACTGAAAATTCTTGCTCCTAGATCCCTAACAGGCTGATGTTCCAGGAGGCTTTACCATGATACAGCCCTCACATACTGCAATTCTCACAATTCAATAGCACACATTCTTCTCTTTAATTAAGGCTATCTTTATACTACAAATAAACTTGCCAGGGTACACCACATTTATCGGACATAATATTGCACTAAATATGGTTTAGCAGCATTTACCCAGAAACTTTTTCCACTACAATACAAAGTGTTAAATCTGAGTTATGCATCTACACCCACCACACTGATTTCACTGTTTTTACCAATGCACTATGGGAAAAATCAGGACATCAGAGGTCCCCAGCATACATACAGAGCAATACCAACAACCTGTGCAACAGCGTACCCATGAGATGTAATGGGACAGAGCTAGCAGGAGAGAGAACCAGTTTATCTGGTTATACAGGCACGGGTAGTGGATGCCATCTACACAGCAAAACAGATATCTGATCAGATTACAGAACTACTCTGAGAACCTAGGCTGCTGGAAAGGAAACATTAGCATCCAGAGTTACCGTTCAACAAACATAATGGATAAACACCACATTTGGAAGCAACTAATGGCACTAACAAGTTAAACCTCAAAACCATTTGGGTGCACTGAGGACCCTAAGCTGCACTTCTACTTGATATACAGCCATACAAGAGAACCTGGTTACAATGTGGCTATCCTTAACCTTGTGACCCCCCCCCCCCCAAATGTACGGAAGAGACAGGACCTTATCCATGTTTTCTAACCAAGATCTCACCTGTGTTTCATAACCCAACTAAATACAAGAATTTCTCTTGGAACTATAAATATATTAAAGGTTGTTAGGAAGCAGATAAGCTCCAATCTATATTGCAAACTGATTAGGGAAGGCAACAATCTCCATATAACTATGTCAGAAAACCAGAATTGTATCTGTACCATAGAAAAGCCTATGTGCAAAGTCAGCAACCAAATATTTACTCTCATTTCATAGTATTAAGTTTCCACATATTAATTTTTCCCCACAAACAGGCAACTTGCTCCCTATATACCTTATACTTCCCAAAATCAAAAAGAGACTACTTAATTTTAAATAGCTACAAATAAGAGGCTAGATCCATCTCTGCTTGATATTGGGGAATAAAAAGGAACAGTCACAATTTCCAGATACACTTATCACTACTGATTTTGGGCAATCAGCTTGAGGCACATTAAGATCTGTGTTCAGCAAGATACTTCAACATATGCCTAACTTTAAGCATCTCAATAGTTCATGCTTTAGGTTAGGGCAGTAATCAAAGAAAAGAGACATAAGCAACTCTACTCAGCATCCAAAAAACTGTGGCAAACCACCACCAATCACTTTTGAAGATCATGGCTTAAACTTTTATTTTCAAGCTTCACACAATCCCCAATGTAATCATTTTCTCATTGTATATGATCTTTGACACAACAACAATGACGTGGCTAAAGATACAAAGGAACCAATATTTCGTAACAGACAAATACATGGAAGAAATACCACACTGGGTAAAACCAATAATCCATCTAGCCAGTAGTCTGTCTCCAACAGCGGCCAGTATCAGAACTTCAGTGAATATACAGAAAAGGGCAGTTTGACTGATTGACTCTTCTTCCTCTCCTCGCTGTCAGTAGTCAGTGGCAGTCTCCAAGGATAAGGTCTATCCATCACATTCTTGACAAGCAGCCATTGATAGACCTAGCCTCCATGACTTCAGTTGGTTTTGATCCAGGTATACTTCTGGACATCACAAAATCCAATCACAATGAGTTCTACAGGTTAATTACGCATTGTGTGGAGAAAAGCTTTTTTTCTGTTTGTATTAAACCTGCTGCCTATTAATTTAATCAAGTGACAAAGAATGTCTGTTAGCTTTAATAGCATTTAGCCTCATAAAACAAGCTGGTATCAAAGTGAAAATGTTAATATTTTACAAGGAGAAATATTAATTTATGAGGAAAATATGCAAGTTCTACATTTGAAACCGTTCAATGTGGCAATATACAGAACTATATTATTAGTCGGACTTACATTTATATTTTGAGAACTGATTTTTTCAAGCAAGTATTATGTTGTGATGAAATATGAAAATTTTATACTTGCCTAGAATGTGTTTTCATACCAAATGCCAGACTGGAGGTCGGGGGGTGGGGGGTGGGCTGGTTCTTTTTCCTAACAGATTTCTGAGCGGCCCAGGGCATTCTACAGTTTAGCTGGGCATGGGGTTAAACATGTACTGTGCTAGGTGATAAGAGCACATGGAAGAGTTTCCTCTCTTGCTCGCTCTCTCTCACATACACAGTACAGTTTTAATTTGCTTTGTGAGAGCAACAAGTCACATGCACAGGTAGACACCTGATTTACACACACGGTTTAGGTATGCATGAATGATCATACACACCCAATTTTTAAAAGCCAAGTTTTCAGCTTTGGAGGGGGTTTGAGATCTTCACATTAAATACACAAATAGACAGTTCAAAATATTACTGTTCAAACAAACAGTGTTAATCTATACTTGTCAGTTTCCTGATCTAATCTACTACAACGTTCCTAACCCTGTCAGGCTGATAGGGAGAACTCATATTTTGATCATCTGACTTCCAAGGCTCTTCCACCCTCAGAAACCTACCATTTTAGTTCTAACATGCTTTATCATCATATCATGAATCTATCACCAACGTGTTTGAATATTAGTATTACACGCTTCTTTTAGATGCTTTAAACTTTAGACCATCAACTTCTCGTTCTAGAAAGATAGAATTTCAGGTGGGAAAATGATTCGAGGCAGGTAATATTTCTGATAGATTGTAAAATGCCAAGGTAAGTAGACATGAAATATTTTATATAGTTTACAGTAATAGAAAGAACAAATTTTAAAATCCTAGATCTTATGCATGCAAAGCAAGAAACTAATGTAGACCTGTAGGTAATAATAGATCACAAATTGAATGAGTTGTCAGTGTGATGCTGTTGAAAAAAAGGTAAATGAATGTCATACCAGGAATGTTGTCTGTAGGACACAGGAAATAATTGTTTCAATATACTTAAGTGAGCCCTCAGCTTTTGGGCACCACACTTTATGAAAGTTGTAGACAAAGTGAAGAGTCCAGAGGAAAGCAATAAAACTGATAAGAGTCATAAAAAACAACAAATGTATAAAGAAAAGGTTAGCAAGAAGGTGTATTTTAGTCCTGAGAAAAGAAGAGTGGGATGGTGGGGGAGGAGAAAGGGAAGGAATTGAATAACAGTCTTCACATATATTAAAGGCTGTTATGAGGAGGATGGTGATCAATTCTTCTTTATATCTACTCAATGTAGGACAAGAACTCATGGACTTTGTCCATAGCACGGGAGATTTAGGTCAGATGCTCAAGAGGCAGCATGTGGAAAGGAGTCAGTGCCAACCCACTGCGAGCACCACTCCCTCCCTTACCCATTTTATCCCTGTAGGTGCTACCAGTAACCAGGAGTGCAAACACTAGCAGTGCTTGGGCAGCCTCGGTGCACTGGCTGCGGCCCTTTAAAACTCCAGAATGCAGGGTGCAGGTAGCAGCTCCAATTGTGGCTCCTACTCCAGGCCAGGATTTGACTGCAATACCAGCAGCTCTTAACAACACCATCTTTGCCAGGATTGAGCTTACTAGCTTATCCTCATCCTGAGGGGAGAAGGGGTGCTTGTGCTCTGCATACTCTAGTCAGGCTGCCTTAAGCTGGCAACAAGGGCAAAAAGCAGTGCTGTAGCATTCCAATTTATGGTATGTACGGCCCACTTGAAGTATTTTAAGTCAAATCTAGCCCGCCGTGGCAAATGAGTTTGACACCTGTCTTAAAGTTATTACTGGCCCCTTCCAGTAGGCAAAAAAAGAAAACCCACAGGCCATTTGTTAGACATGCCAAGATATTTTCACTGTGTCAGTCATTAATTGCTATCAGTCATCTTGGACCAGTTCACTCTCGGTCCTTCCCCACAACACCTACACAGTAACATATCAAGAGCATACAAAAATTAAACCAGCTGTTCATATTTTTATGCAACCAAATCAGGACAGTACCATGTATGAATCTTACCCTTCCGTCCCATGATTCAGAAATCAATAGCACATAATGCTGCACATGAAGGTTAATCAACGACTGATACGAAAACCAGTTGCAAAGCAATTTCTGTAAATAACAATGACATAGGTTTTAATAGGTAAGGGAGTAAAACTTAGCAATACGTTTATCAAATATTAAGGGAAAAAATTAGATTTTGAACTTCAGTATGGCTTTTATAAGGTGTTTTGTTTTTAACCTAAAACTGGAAGCCCTATCTACCTACAGCTTTTAATACAAAACTAAAATGAAAACACTCTCTATCAGAGCTTATGTGACTTTTTATCAGGTATTGCAAAGACAAGGCCACTAATGAAAGCAAATACTGAAAATAAAAGACATACGATTTGAGACAGCCTTTATTAGTTATAAATTGATTATATAAGAAGCACAATTTTACATGAATAATTAATCTGAAATTTTTTACACAAATGAGATTAAAGCACTTTAACAGACCATTTACATTAATGTATTTTCTCCACTGAGTTACGCAAACCCATTTTTATTTTAAATGATCTCTTAAGGAGTGGCTTTTATCTACAGTCTGATAACTGCATTCATCAATATGACATTTAAACCAAGCTTCATAGCTTGCCTGCTAGTCTGAAGCATGGGTCATCACTCCATAGCAAGGGCAAAGCTGAATTCTGCACTTAGGCTACAAAAGAGGGTAAGTCAGGTCACTCACAATGGGGGACTTTGCCTTCAAAAATGACTAAACAATACCTTTCCTCTGCTGCTGACTTGCTACCATTCCATGGATTGATAAGTCAGTGAGGAGGGAAGACTGGACCCATATCAAGAATTCTCCTTGATAAATAATTCTGGACCCAATTACCACTTCTTAAAGTTTCCATGGCTACATACTACCATGGGTGTCAAGGCTCCTCATGGCCTGGCTGCCTACGTTAGTGTACTGTAGTAGCTGAGCCAGGAGCACAGAAAGATTGACAGAGACTAGGCTCCACTTCACCCTATCGCTTTCTGTTGCTGGGAGATGTGACGGGACTGTGAGAAACTCAAAAATAGCAAGAGAGACAAGGGAGAATGGGAATGTAAGAGGGTAGGGGAATACTGGGCCATGGATAAAGAAGGACGTAGGAAAAGGGGCTATATTAGAGAGACAGGCTTTATGCAAATAGGGAGTCTGGACCAGGAGGTGAAGGAAGGAATCCAGGCTAGAGGCTAGCCCTTGTCAGAGGCTGGGTTCACCCTACAATACCTACAAGCCTCAGGTATGAAAGTGACTCATCACTCTTGAGCTTTGGGTTGAGCTCTAAAATTAGGCCCAAGCAGATCTCCTCTTCTTCCTCCAGCCTCATAATTCAGTGGAATGAAGCTGAAAGGCTTCCCTTGGCATGTATGAACTTGTCAGAGGCTGGGTTCACCAGCCCTGAGTGCTGACTGCTGCAATACCCTCTATCAAATCCAAACCTCTCCTTTTACAAGGTGTTTATTCTTTGTTAAATACTACTAGAAAGTATTTAAAACTTCATCTTGGCTATGAAAGATGCAGTGAGGGTTTCAACAATGCAAAACAGAGAATACAAAATGGCAAACATTTTAAATATGCAAGGCTTTAGCAAAGAATTTTCTACTACTGTGGTGATTTAGAATCATATAGGAGAAATTTTAAGAACATAGTTCTCCTTTTTAACTGAGAATGCTGATTTTGCTTATTCATGACTAATGTGATTATGAAGGAAAAGCAACTACACTATGGGCTTCCACCCATTATCTGGTATTTCCAAGTCTTTTCTATACTGGAGTTCAAAATTCAAAATGAATATAAATGAATGTGAGTAGAAATTTTTCCATTATAATACTCTTGTTGGCTTGTCAAGTAAATGTCTATCTTCTAGTCTTTCCTGAGTATTCTACTTCCCTTGCTTCTTAAAGAATTACATATTACTGTAGTTCTCTTTTACAATATGGGGAAATAGAGTTGGAATAATTTTCTTCAATATATGCTTGTTTGTGGTGTATGCAATGCTATCTGTCATTTCTGGCCAAAAGCTACAACATTAGAAGTCCCAGAGCCTCAAATTCTGAATACACCCACTGAAATATTATTTCTACTGCAGTTTCCCAGACATTTAAATACAAATTAAATTTATTTGTGTATACCTTAAATGCTAACTGGAATAGGTACTTGTTATCAGTTATAAGAGTCATTGTGTCCCTACTATACTTACAAAAGCAACCCTCTGAAATACAAAAATATTTTTTAAAAATGAACACTCATCTTCTCATGTTCCAAAGGGCGTGTTAGTCTAGTTCAGCAAAAAAAACACAAGGCACTGTGGCACTTTTAAAGACTACTTTATTTACCGCATGAGCTTCCGGTGGACACAATCCCGCTTCAATTTAACATCTCTGTAGCAAGAAAGCATGCGGGAAACTCTTGCTACTATTGAACTCTTACTTCCATAATATCATGAAGTAGTCTATAATTTTATTATTAGCAAGCAAGAGAACACATTCTTTAAAAAGCTGTATATAATCTTATGTTTACTGATATTTCAACACTTTCATGGAGCTATTTCCTCTACAAAAACCAATGAAGAGGCACTGATCTATAAAGGACATTTTTGCAACATATAAACAACTTCAAAAGATTTGTGATAGCAAAAAAAAAGTACAGAATACATTGCTAGCAATATTAAAAGACAAAAAGCTTAGTACAGTTGATCATTAGCTTACCATTATTTTTTTTTCAACATCCAAAGCAATATTACAAGTAAAAGAGAAAGACAATACTGTGGGGAAACCGACAAGACTGTGTTTAAAGTTTTTAACTACTGGTGCAAAAGGCATTGACTCTGTGGTCTGTAAGAGACTCAAAACAATCTCTTCCTTGTAGGATTTAGAACCTGAGTCACTAATTTACTTAGAGATCAGAATGACTGGAAGACAAGTGAAAACAGTCAAATCCAGCAAACAGCATACAAGACTATTTTTAAATTAGTTTGTAACCTCAAAGAAGAGAACTTCTAATTTCATTCAATCCACATGCTATAAACCAGACTCCAAACTTAAAAAGAAAATTAAAAAAAAACCATCTTCAACATACCCTTCTGCTGAAGATAAGAGTAGTCATTACAGAATGCCAGAAACACATATATGGGACTTAAGAAGTGGGAATGGAATCCTAAAATAGAAATAATTGAGGAAACCTAATTCAAGAGAAAAAATTCAGTACCCAGAGAATAGTACGTAGACTTCCTCTGAATTAAGCCTAACTAAGTCTCATGGAATCACCACATATACTTAATAATTCTAATGAAGCTTTCTAACTAAACAATTTTATACTAATGTTCCCTATTATTAAAACATCACTACCATGGCACTTATTCTGATTGCAACTGCAGCCAGCTATACTTGTAAAAATAAAATGACCATGATATATTTTATTAACTATCTTGATTTTTTTCACCTGTGCTTTGTTCCCTTGCATATTCCAGTTACACAAAATGGATCCACCAAACCTGGAGATTTCTTATTGCTTAACCACAAAAGTGTTTATAAACACTCACAGAAAAAAGCATGAATTTACAGTTAAGACTGTTTTAACTGTATTCCTAATCAGCTGAATCACTAAAAAAAAATCTAGAAAAATCATCATTTAAAACAACATTCACAGCTACAGAAGTCTTAAGGAATATGTTGAAACACACAGCTCAACTCCATAAAGAACATGTTTTGCTTGCCGACCAGAGTGATTTTTTTTTGTATTTAAATCACAAATAAAAGATTATGTAAATTGAATATTTTTTTAAAAATTGCATTTAAAACTAAATTTGAAATCTAATGCCTAAAACTAATCTATTAATATAACTTTAAAATATTCCACATCAATGAGTTCATCCTCAAGTATGAATGAATTATGGCTGTTGCTTTTTTAGTTATATAAAGTAAAGAACAAACCATCTAACAACTTAATCATGGCTTCAGAGAGAAGCTGCTGAGCTTGAATTTATTTGCAAATTTAATGGCATTTCTTCAGGGCTTAATAGGGACTTTGGATTTTTCTCTCATTACAACAGGTGATTTGACCTCATCTTCCTCTATATGCTGTTCCCCAGTGTTTGAACCTTTACAACTGCTTTGATTTGCTGTTAGTGTGCCCTGTTCCCATGGCTTATACCTCCCTGCATTTATTTCCTCCAATTCTGTAAGTTCCCCCAGCTTCAAAGCATCTGATGAAGTGGGATTTTCTCCTGCGAAAGCTCACGCAATAAATAAATTTGTTAGCCACGTGCCACAGAACTCCTTGTTTGTTTTACTGAACTAGACTAGCATGGCTACCCCTTTGAATCTAATTTCCGAAGTCTACTCAACCTTTATGAACATATCACAACATCATTTCCTGTATTAAGCAAGCATCTATATATTTTCTTCAGACTTTACAATGGAGATTTTTCCCCCCCAAAATTTGAAGACTTAGTTTCTGCTGTGCAAATAAGGTCTTGCATTCATTACTTTTGGCAACAGTTTAGCTGAGAGATGCAGAAAAGTTATTCTGTTTATTAAGAACAGCTCATTCAAACTTAAGAAACCAATTAGGAATAGAAAAAGGCAGTAAGTTTGTTTTCCTCTTCCAATCTATACATAAAAACAGATTGAAGAGGATGAGATCAATTAACTTAAAATATCTGAAGGACATGGAGCCTGATTTTTCAAAAAGTATTTTACATTTTGTGTGTGTGATGATTTTTGAAATCCCATGAGGCACCTAAGCAAGTTAGATACCTAGCTCCCACTGAATTCTGATTCATTTGATCTCAATGAGAGTTAGACAACTCACTTGCTTAAGCAATTCTGAAAAAATCACTGCAGGCATCTATCTACAGAGTCCTGTGTGGACACAAAATTTTTATCTGTATCCAATCCATGTCTGAAAACACGGTCTGGGGCTGTCTGCAGATTTGTGGAGCTCTATCCATCTGCATCTACAGAAACACCAGCACCGTTGATAATCTGGCCCATGGTGACCAGAAATAACCCAACAATTCACTACAGTTATGTCATGAGATGCACATCTGTGCACCCCAGCGCTATGTCTATAAAATTCTTCCGTTCACTTTTGCACTGTAATTGTACAATTTGATTCCAATTATGGCATGCAAAGTTCCTTTATGAATGCTTGTAACATATTCTACATGATTACTATGGTATCATGGGGGATCTTGCAGAAGCACATGAATAGCAAAGACATAAGAGTTACATGACAAAGGCTATGCAAATTGATCTCCCTGTGTCAGGTAGGAAGAAGGGGAGCTGAGGGGGTTTTTGGAAACAATAAGAGACACTTTGAACTGCTTCAGGCTTTTTGTCAGACACTCCACCTGAAAACATCTACACCAGGGGTGGCAAAACTTCTGGAACTCAAGAGCTGCAGAAGTCAATTATTAAACATTCAAGAGCCAAAGTTAAGGCTTACAACCACATACTTTTGCCTACTCCAAAATTACTAAGCTTCAAATTCATTGCGCACTTTAATTTTATCTTAAAAACAGAGCAAACATTGACCCTACGGATGTCAGATTCTAATAATTACTTAAGGTTACCATGAAAACTAGACCTATACAGTAAAAATTTAGCTGTCATTGGATGTAGAACACTTCAGGCTAGTGGCAAGTTTTTTAAAATCTGGGCAGTAACTTGTCAACTCAGTATGTAAAAGCTCTCACAGGTGCTGATCTCCAAGTACTGCACAATGTTTTGATTTAACAAATTTCATTGTGGAATATAGTGCTTCACAGCAGTAAGTTGTGCTAAAAATTGAAAGTAATATACATTCAGTTTTAAAATTTTCTCCCTTATATTTTCGTATTTTAGTATTCCACGTCACGTTTAGGACTTGCAAAACATGATTTTATTTTAACAATGCGTAAACTGCATTAGGGCCTATGAGAAAATCTGAACATGCTGTGGCTTTCCCAACCATGAATGCTCCCACCCCCCGTTGCCGCATCCCTGCCGTTTCTTAACCGTGCCGCTGCTTCTCTGCTGTCCCCAACCATTGCTCACTTCTCCCCTTGTCTCTCATCATGCTGCCCTTCCCTGTGATGTTCCCTCTACAATGATGATGCAGCTGAGCAAGTTCCCGCCTGGTCCCCCAACCCAGTGCCAGGTCCCTACTCATTGGCACCCCAAGTACATCCACAACTTGCTCAGCTGCATCATCAGCTTAGAAGGAACATTGCTACTACTGTTTCCCATGACAACTCAACCGTCCTGGGAAACACCTTCCTACTCCATACACGGTCCAACACTTGTCTTTCAAAACAGGCTTGGTTTTATGGAATAGGATTCTGCATAAAATAATTCTGAAGTGGGAGGATGCCATGGGAAATAGCTCATCCCTAGTCCCAATGCCTCAAGGTCTCTGAAAAGCCTCAGCTGTCCAGAGCTGGAAAGAAGTAGCCGTGTTAGTCTAGTTCAGCAAAATAAACTGCAGTACTTCTAAAGACTAACCCATTTATTTATTGCATGATCTTTCACAGGAGAAATGTGATAAATAAATGGGTTAGTCTTTATAGTTCTATAAAACTCCTTGTTTTACCTGTCCAGAGCTCGATCTACAGGTTGCTACAGAGTTGGCAAGAAGGAGTAGGATTCTTCTTTGGCTTATTTGTTCTCCCTCTGATAGAATGGAAGACTTTTTAACCTGTTTTCCTGACTACCATACTTGTAAAGGGAGCGCATGATGTGCCCCGAAGTTTGTAAAGTGCTGTGGACAGGACTGAGACTGCCATGGCGTGTGGTATAAGGGAAATACAAAGCAAATAAACCCACTGAAACCAACTAGACCAAAAGAAAAATGAAAAAATATGAAGTACACAAAAATAAATAAAGCAAAGCAAAATAAAATCCACACTGAAATCTATGAAACAGAAAATAACTAACAGTTTGTTAGTCCTTAAGTACTTAACAGCTTGTCTCCTCCCTGATCCCCTCAGTCACTTTCCTCATTGCCTCCATTCCCTGAAGTTCCCTTTTGTCCTAAGATGCCCCAACCCCCCCACCATTGCTTCCCTGAGCTGCCCAGCTGCTCCCCCCATCCTCCTCTGAGCCAGGGCTGCTGCTCCCCCCACCACTTCTCTGAGCTATGAGCTGCTGCTCCATGCTCCCTGCTCCCACCCCTTCTCTGAGCTCTCGGCTCCCTCCTCCCTGCTCCTTCTCAGAGGTACTGTTTCCTTCTCCCTGCTCCTGAGCTCTCCACTGCCAGTTTGCTCCTTCTCCCCACCCTCCTCTGAGTTGCTGAGTGCGGAGTTACTTGACAGGCAGATTTCAACTCCCCCAGCCTGAAGAAGCTCCTGCCTTCAAGCCGCACTTTTTCTTTGAAGAGCCACATGCAGCTTGCAAGCCGCAGTTTGGCCACGCGCGAGCCACACAAGAGACTGAGCCCTGCCTTTAATGAGGTAAAGATGGCTGCAAACCATCACAACCAGACTTGGAGTAAGAAAGATGAGAATGAGTGTGATCCTAGATAATGTTGTTAGATTAGTATGTGGCTTACATCCTTCACTTTTGATTATGGCTACTTCTGTTTTATTCAATGATTGTGCATTTATTTGCTATATACTCACCTACAATCATCCTCTGATCAATAAACTAGTGCAGTGGTTCCTAACCTGTGGTCCAGGGACCCTGGGGGTCCGCAGAGTTACTGCAAGGGGTCCATGAAAACATCTGTGCACAGCTGCTGCCAGCCAGCAATCTATGTTGCGGATGGCTCTATATGAATTGTATTTCCCTGCTGTGAGCAGCCACACCTTGGATATGTCCCCACCCCTTGGGAGCAGGCAAGGGCCAGGTCCTTCACTGCCCTTCTGCAGCAGCACTGCCTGCAGTCAGTCCCCAATAACAATTATTTGGGGGTCCACAAAATATTTGACATTAAAAAGGGGTCCTTATACTGGAAAAGGTTGGGAACCACTGAACTAATGTTTGTTCTACCTAAAGGCAGGGTTCAGGAGCAGAGAACAGGGGGCCACAGCAACACACCAGAACAGATCCAGAAAGCCACCTGTCACAAGTTAATGCTTCCTTTCTTTAATAGATCAATGTTTAAAATACATAAATTTTTCTTATCAAAACACTTTGTATCAAGAACATTTTAATGCATAGCTTGACAGAAATCCACAGTAAAAAAAGTTATTAGCAAATAAAGGAGTCATTCACCATTTTCTAACATTTCCAAATTTAGAAGTTAAGGATTTGCATGTTTAAACTATAGAATTACTTAAATAAATATGCATAGATTTTGTATCCTCCCAGGTAGCAAAAGGTAATACCAAATTTAAGGGAAGACTATACTGGGTTGCAAACAAACATGGCAATGAACCTTGCTTTAAGAAAATAAGTACAAACACAAAACGAGATTGAAATCAAAAACTTAAATAAAGATTTCCTGCTTGATTTATAATTAAAAACTTACTTAAAATCTCTGACACTTATCCATGCTCCAAAGTACTGCCAGTCAAAGTGCAAATTCAATTTCTCACCACTACATAATACACAACCTAAATTTCAATCTTAGGTAAACAGCCATCTGTCTTGTGGCATGAATTATTTAGCAATTATGAGATTGAGGTCTAGATTTTATGGCTGAGTATAACAATATGAATGAAGTTGTAACATCAAGAAGTGGGCTGAAGTGGAGCACTGTTCCTGTGGACCTCCTACGGGGCATCTTTCTTTTGCGTTACAAACTATTAGTCAGAGCAAAGTACCTTGAGGGTAAGAGTGAGAGTCGACTGTGTATGGGGAAGCTTTACAGATGGCCATCTCAAAGATGAGAATAATTTCAGGTTTCATAGCAACGTACTACACAACAACTAGCAAACCTTTTCTCTTGATTCAGCCCTCACACATCTCGTCTGATCAATTCTCTATTATGTCTCATCTATTGATTAATTATTCAAACTGAAGATATTGACATTCAACATCAGCAACCATGATCCATTCACTATATAAATCTTCTTCCTGACTCTTTACCTTGAATCACTGTTTTATACTACTTAAAAGAAGCTGGACACTTCCTCCCAATTTTTGGACTTTAACCGGCATGTGTTGGTTTTACTGTCCATGTACTTCTAGAAAAAGAAGTTATGTTGACATACCACCAAACCATAGACGTACATACCCACTCCAGTTTTATTCATAAAGGACCATCATGAAAATTTCTGCAATCTCACTTTCTTACAGATCACACACTTGTTTTTCTCAACACTTCTACTTCTTAAATATACTCTTAGGAATTCAATACAGATGTTGCTACTGAAATTCAAAAGTAACACAAAATAAATTTAGTAATTAAACTGAGAACTCCCCTTCAATATAAAATAACCCGCTCCTCTGCTCCCAACCTCCCCCAGCCACAACAAATGCAGTTTCCTTTCTAGTAGCTCTCTCAATCCCATTCTCTCCTAAAACCCAAATCACACACTAACATCGCCTTGTACTAATTCAATAAGTGTCAAAAAGGAATAGCATTTGTGCTAAGTCATGACCACCAGTCAGCTTGTGAAAACTTAAAAAATAATTGTGATAAAGATAGAAGACATATAAACTATAGATACATATTTTGCATTAGCAGACCATTTCTCCTGGTATCTTCACTTAAGCACTTGTTACAGAAAAAGAAATGAGAATGTCCCATTCCAACTGCCAATGCTGTTTCCCCACTTTGGCACTCCAAGTGCAGAAGGTGGTGGCTCGCAACAGACCATAAAACCCTCTAGCCTTAAAGCCTGGTCTTAAAACTCTCCAAGGCCACCAATTCCTGGCCTTTGAGTGGTACCACTGCCACCACCACTGTTCCCTCTAAGCTATGTGCATGTGTGCGTGCGCACAGGTCATGAAACCCATGCACACAGCAAAAAAATTCAATAGAGCTAATATTGGTGCCCACAAAGAAATATTTTGTGCACACAAAGAAATTTTTTTGTGCTCATAGCCTACAAATAATTAGAGGGAACATTGTTAAATGCAAAATGCAAAAACCTCTTGAAACCCAGGAAAGCACGCTTGGGAATTCCTTCCTGTGAGGTACCCTCAATTACTTTTATTCGTCTCTCAGGAGAGTGATTTGAACTCCAGCTGGGGTATGAGCTGGAACTGGGACAGAATCCCCTTTAGTAGATGGCTGTGTAGTTTGAGGCACATGCACACAAACCTCTTGCCTTTCAGGACACAGAGCCAGAACTTACTTTAAAAGAGTAAAATCTTTAATTAAAAAGAACAAATGAGAACACAGAGTTGCTTCTCTGGGATTTAACTTGGGTAGTCACTGGGTAGTCGAAGGGGGTACATGTGCTCAGCATGGAGAAATCCAAAAACAAATAAATACCCTGACCACATCTAAGTAAACATTCCCTGTTCTACTCATGTCTGGTCAGTAACAAACTTGAGCTTATCTTTGGTAAGGATGTCTCTGGATCCTTCCTCAGGCCTCTCTCTGGCCTCCTCCTCATCCTTCCAGGAGCTCTGCTGCATCTAAACAGGAACAGTCAAGGCTGCTGCTCCAATTCAAAAACCTGTGCTTTGTTCCTTTTAGCTCCCCTGGGACTCACTGACCAGGGTGTTAACCTCTTCCTCCCCAAGGTTACTACATGCCCCCCAAATAAGAGACAGTGCTCGGCAGCCTAGTGTAATTTGGACCCACACTGGGTGTGATTTATTCCTGGGACTAGAAGAGACCATGGTTAATAAGGTACAAGGTACACATACAAAATGTATTACTGGTCACATGGCCTCAACTTGGGCTCCACTGTCGGTCTAGGCCCTCTCTGTGCCAACTCCTTTATCTTTGGTGCCCCTTTTCCTGTTTGAGGGGTGTACCCAGCCCTCTGTTTCTACAGACCCATCTTTCTTGTCTATCCCAGACCTGGCCAACTTGGGCCTTGTTGCCCTTGCCCTCTTTCACCTGAGGGGGCAATGTTTTTTTATACGGCCCTGCTTCTGGCAGCAGAAACATCTCATAGAATCACAGGGTTGGAAGGGACCTCATAGGTCATCTAGTCCAACCCCCTGCCAGAGGCAGGACCACTCCCACTAAACCATCCCAGTCACGGTTTTGTCCAGCCGGGCCTTAAACACCTCCAAAGATGGAGATTTCACCACCTCCCTCGGCAGCTCATTCCAAGGCTTCACCACTCGCCTAGTAAAAAAGTTTTTTCTAATATCCAGCCTCGACCTCACTAACCGCAACTTGAGACCATTGCTCCTCGTTCTGTCCTCTGTTACTACCGAGAGCAGTCGAGCTCCATCTTCCTTGGAGCATCCCTTCAAGTAGCTGAAGGTTGCTATCAAATCCCCCCTCAATCTTCTCTTCTGCAGACTAAATAAGCCTAATGCTTTCAGTCTTTCCTCATAGAGCTTGTGCTCCAGCCCTTTAATCATTTTGGTTGCCCTCCGTTGGACTCTCTCTAGCATGTCCCTGTCCTTTTTGTAGTGGGGAGCCCAAAACTGAACACAGTATTCTAGATGTGGCCTCACCAGTGCAGAATAGAGGGGAAGGATCACATCCCTTGATCTGCTGGTAATACTTCTTTTGATGCAGCCCAGTATGCCACTGGCCTTTTTGGTAGCAAGAGCACACTGCTGACTCATATCTAGCTTCCCATCCACCATGACCCCCAGGTCCTTTTCTACACTGCTGCTACTTAGCTGAATGTTCCCCAGCCTGTAGCAGTGCATGGGGTTTTCCCGTACCAAGTGCAGGATTTTACACTTGTCCTTATTGAACTTCATAAGATTTCTATTGGCCCACTGTTCCAATTTTATGTAGGTCTCCCTGAATCCTGTCCTTGCCCTCCAACATGTCTACTGTTTCCCCCAGCTTGGTGTCATCCGCGAACTTACTGAGAGTGCAGTCTATTCCATCATCCAGATCATTGATGAAAATGTTGAACAGAACTGGCCCCAGGACCGACCCCTGGGGCACACCACTCATTACTGGTTGCCAGCTAGACATGGAATCATTGATTCCTACACGCTGAAACCGTTGCTCTAGCCATTTTTCTATCCACCTTATAGTCCACCTATCCAACCCATACTTCCTTAATTTGCCAATGAGAATGCTGTGGGAAACTGTATCAAAAGCCTTGCTAAAAATCAAGGTATATCACATCAATGGTTCTTCCTGCAACCAGAAAACCAGTCATCTGATCATAGAAGGAGATGAGATTGGTCAGGCATGATTTACCCTTGGTAAATCCATGCTGACTTCCTAATCACTTTATTTTCCTCTAAGTGTTTGAGGATGGATTCTTTGAGAATCTGCTCCATAATTTTTCCAGGGATTGAGGTGAGGCTGACTTGTCTGTAATTCCCCAGATCCTCCTTTTTCCCTTTCTTGAAAAAAGGCACTACATTTGCTTTTTTCCAGTCCTCTGGCACCCCCCCCCCCCATTCTCCATGAGTTGAAAGATAATGGCCAGCAGTGCTGCTATCTCATCGGCCAATTCCCTCAGCACCCTTGGACACAGTTCATCCGGCCCCATGGACTTGTGCACATCCAGCTTCTTTAAGCAGTCCCTAACCTGACCTTCCATCACCAAGAGCCTCTCTTCTTCTCTCCAATCTGCCATACCCATGGTAGTGGGCTGGGAGCTGACCCTGCCTGTGAAAACTGAAGCAAAAAAAGCATTGAGCACTTCAGCTTTTCCCTCATTCTCCGTAACGAGGATGCCTGCCCCATTCAGCAAGGGACCTACACCATCCCTGATCCTCTTCTTGTTATTAACATACTTGTAGAACCCCTTCTTGTTATCCTTTACATCCCTCGCTAGCCACAACTCCATTCGTCCTTTGGCCTTTCTGATTTTATCCCTGCAGTCCCTAGCAATATCTTTATATGTCTCCTTGGTCATCTGACCAAGCTTCCACTTCCTGTAAGCTTCCTTTTTATGTTTAAGCTCAGAGCAGAGTTCTCAGCTAAGCCATTCTGGCTGCCTCACATGTTTGTTCTTTCTCCTAATTGGAATGGCAACTTCCTGTGCCCTTAGCAGGGTTTCTTTAAAATATAACCAACTCTCTTGGACTCCTTTCCCCTTCAGATTAGCTTCCCAAGGGATCCTGCCCATCAGTTCCCTGAGGGAGCCAAAATCTGCTTTTTTGAAGTCCAGGGTTTTTGTTTTGCTTCTTTTCTTCCTTCCTTTAATCAGCATCCTGAACTCAACCATGTCATGGTCACTACTGCCTAGCTTGCCATTTACCTCTACATCCCTGATGAATTTTTCCCTGTTTGTGAGCAGCAGGTCGAGAGGTGCAAGGACCCTAGTTGGTTCCTCTAGCATTTGTACTAGAAAGTTGTCCCCAACGCTCTCTAAAAACTTCCTGGATTGCCCATGCACTGCTGTATTTGCCTCCCAGCAGATGTCAGGGTAATTGAAGTCCCCCATCAGCACCAGGGCTTGTGATCTAGAAGCTTCCACTAGTTGTCCGTAGAACACCTCATCCAACTCCTGCTTCTGGTCTGGTGGTCTATAGCAGACACCCACCACAACATCCCCCTTGCTGCTTTCCCCTCTCAATGTAATCCACAGACTTTCTATTGGCATGCTTCCACTTCCATAATGGAGCTCTGAGCAGTCATAGAGCTCTTTTACATATAATGCTACTCCTCCCCCTCTTCTTCCCTGAACAGTTTATACCCATCCATGGCAGAGCTCCAGTCATGCAGCCTATTCCACCATGTCTCCGTTATTCCTAAGATATCATAGTTCCTTGTCTGCGCCAGTACTACCAATTCTTCTTGCTTATTTCCCAGGCTCCTCGCATTAGTGTATAGGCACCTAAGATACCCGGCCGATTGCCTTACTTCGTCATTTTGATTTTCAATTCTATTACATGTACTTCCTTGCATTTTTTCTTGGAGTTCTCCTCCCCCACTCTCCTCACGTACTGGGGCTTCAGTAGAACACTTAAGACAATTATTTGATTCCTCCCCCCATGTTCCAACTACCTTCTCTTTTATTCCTGGTGCTACAGTCCCAGCAACCCCCAAGTTCCATCCCTTCCCCCAGATCACCCACATTGTCACTTACCTGTAGGCTTTGGTCTCCTTCCCCTATTGAACCTAGTTTAAAGCCCTCCTCACTAGGTCAGCCAGTCTGTGCCCAAATATGCTCTTCCCCTTCCTGGACAGGTGAAGGCCATCTCTGCCTATCAATCCTCTGTCCTGAAACAGGACTCCATGGTCAAGAAAGCCAAATCCCTCCTGACCACACCATCTTCGCAGCCAGGCATTCACCTCTAGGATGCATCTGTCTCTCCTCAGGCCTCTAACTTTGACTGGAAGGATCGAGGAGAACACCACCTGTGCTCCAAACTCCTTCACCCTCACTCCCAGAGCCCTGAAGTCACCTTTGATCTGCTGAGGATCACCTCTCGCAGTATCATTGGTACCCGCATGGATAAGAAGCATGGGGTAGTAGTCTGAGGGGCAGATGATTTTTGACAATCCCTCCGTTACGTCTCAGATACAGGCACCTGGCAGGCAGCATACCTCTCTAGAGGCCTTGTCAGGGCGACAGATGGGTGCCTCCGTTCCTCTCAGGAGTGAGTCCCCAATCACCACAACTCTACATTTCCTCTTAGGTGAGGTGGCTGTGATCTCCCCAGCCTCTGGGGTGGAGGGCATCTCCTGTACCTCCTTCATTGTGTCCAGCACTGCATATCGGTTCCTCACCACAATGGATGGTGGGATGTGAGCAGGTGTGGAGCACTGTCTCCTGCCAGAGGTGACCAGCTGCCAGTGTCCTTCCTCTGCCATAGGCATCCCATCCATTTCCAGAGCTGTGGCAGTAGCCCTTGGCACTGGGATAAGGGCCTCCTCCTTGCAAGTCTCATCGTGGACACTGTCAAGGAACTTTTCTAGGGCACAGATACCCCTGAGTCGTGACACGTCCTCCTGTAACTCTCCTACCTGTTTCTGGAGAGATGCCACCAGAAGGCACCTATCACATAGATTCAGCTCCCTAGCCTGATCATCAGTGGCAGGAAAATGAAGGCCACAGTCCCTGCAAATCCACACCAGGATCTGGGTGGAGATATCCGTGGTCAGACAGTCTGTCTGGCTACAAACAGAGGCAAAGGAAACAGAAGGGGTGCTGGCACAAGCAGTGTGGCTCCTCTTCACCACTGTGGCTTCACCAAACTCCTCCCCAACCTCCCTCGCAAACTCCCCTGTTTGCAAGCACCCTCTGGTCGCTCAGCCACTGGCTTTTAAAGCCTTCTCTGCCTAGGTCAGCCCTTGCCCCTTGTTAGTCACAGAGGGGCAGGCCAATCACAAGGCTGCTAGAAGCTGGTGATTAAAGGTGATCAGAGAACAATGGTGCAAACAGCCCCCACCCAATCACAGTGCCACAACTAACAGCAATCACCTGCAGGGAAAAAGACACAAGCAAATCACCTGCAGGGAAAAAGACACAAGCAAATCATGTACCTAGGACGCACCTGGCACCAACTCCTTCCCTCGCAAACTCCCCTGTTTGCAGTCCCCTGTTCGCAATCTCCTTTGTTTCCTCCAGGCCACAGGCATCTCTGGGTCAGTCCCTACCTTGGGACTAGCCCTGTTTTTCTGGGCCAGGCATTCTCTCCTGAAGTGCCCTCTGGCCCCACAAGTCCAACAAGCCCCTCCCCATACTGCTACTTTCACAGGAGTCCTTCCCACTGGTCTTTTGTCCTGCTCACCCCATCATGGCCACTAGGATGGTCCTGGGATTAGCGCAAGAGTTTTCCCTTGTACTTGGTTGGAACTACCAACTGTCTCTGATGACACCAGTCCTCCCTGTGCCCGCCTGAGAGACACTCTTTGTGTGAAAGTCCTCTTTTGATACTAAACCTGGACCTATTTGAAGAGCTGAGAGATGATGGGCCACTCTCTGCTAACCTCTAAGTTCCTTTGAGGCTCTCATCTGCCTCCTGCTCGGCTTGGAACTGTTTCCTTGATGCTGGGGACCTCAGCTCCTCCCTGGGTCGTGGACTCAGGCTCAGTCCTTCTGGAAGTAATGCAGGCAATGTGGTTGTGAAACTCCCTCTGCTGGTATATGGGGTTTTGTTGCAGACTCTAGGATGGCCTTTCGTGAAGGGTCAGCTGCTGCCACAAGTACAGGCCTGGTGGCATCCTCTGATGCTGGCTTCTGCATCTCTGAGGAGGCTGCAAGCACTGGGTCTGGTTCTCATTCTGGCTGGGTATCGAGGCCTGCCTCAACTGCTGATGTTGCAGATGCCGGGTTGAGGTCTGGGTCTCTGACCCTGTGGTATCTATGAACACTGACTGGACCGGGGTAGAAGGCTCAGTAACAGGGTTAGATGGGGAGACCTGCCTAGCCCAGCTACGGGTGATGATGCCCACCCTTTTGGCTAGCCTCACATCGTTTGCTAAGTCCTCCCCACCAACATGGGAATGGGATTACCATCATAGACTGCAAAAGTCCAGGTCCCTGACCAGCCTTTGTACTGAATGGGCAACTCCATGGTGAGCAGGTCAAAAGATTCTGCCTTGAAGGGTTGAACAGTTACTTGGACTGTTAAGTTGACGAATTCAGGGTCCACCAGGGACTGGTGGATAGCTGACACTTGTGCACCAGTGTCTGCACGTGACAACCTTCTTCCCGCCCCCACTCATGACCTCCTTTTGCTCTGTCATATCTGTGAGCCATCTGGGCCTGCAGGCAAATGGTGTGACAACACTGCAAGGAACTGCACTCTGTTTGTTCTCTTGAGGCAACTGGCCTTCACATGCCCCAGCTCATCACATTTAAAACACTGCCCAGCTGGCTGGTCACTGCTGCTGGAGAATGGGGTTGTGGGGTGAGAAGGTGACTGAGGCTTCCCTTGTGGTGCAGTGGGCTCCTCCCTGTGAAGTAGGCCCTTGGGTTGTCCCTGGTGATGAAATGCCATCTCTGGACACCCCTCTTGGGACCCCCACATACTGCTACTGGTGCAGGTCCTCTGTCACTTCTACCCATCTAGCTCCAATCTCCCCTGTTTCTGATATACATTTGGGCTTCCCATCCAAGATATATCTTTGTATTTCTTCAGGAGCACCCTCTAGGAACTGTTCCATTCTTATTAGGAGAGAGACCACCTCCACAATTTTAGCTGGTGCCCCTGCTATCCAGGCATTCCAATTTTTATCAATTTGGTAGGCATGTTGGGTGAACGCCATGCCTGGTTTCCACCTTAGGGCTCTGAACCGACGACAGGAACGTTTAGGAGTGAGCCCCATCCTAATTCTGACCTTTGTTTAAAGAGCTCATAATCGTTCATGGCTTCTCTTGGCATTTCAGCTGCCACTTCTGCCAGGAGTCCACTGAGCTGTGGCCTCAAAGCCACCATGTAGTGGTCTGTGGGAATGCTGTACCAAAGGCAGGCCTTTTCAAAATTTTCTATGAAGGCTTCCGCATCATCTCCTACCTGGTACACTGGGTACTCCTTGGGTTGGAGAGCATAAGCCGGGGTAGAAATGGCAGGAGAAACAGCCAGTGTAGCTGAAGTGCCAAGTTTCTCAGCTTTCTCCAGCTGAAAGCGTCATTGCTTTTCCTTCCCCTCTGCACCTCATCTCTAGGAAGAACTCCATCTCACTCTCAGTTAGAGATCTCCCTGTCTTAAAGACATCCTCCAAGCTTGGCCCTCATGGTACAGAAAGGATATGGCAGCCCCATCCACTCCTGCTTCCATGGGCTTATCACCCGCTTCCTCATCCCCACTCCACACGTCTGCCCTGGAGTTTGACTTTCTGGGACTGATCTGAAACACGTGTCTCCATGGCTCCTCTGCCCCAGAGCAAACACATTCACTGGGCAGCTTTCCTTCCCTAGTCTGGCCTAGCTATCCCATTGCCACAAAAGCTAGAAAAAATATAAACTGTTTGTTTTGAACTCCCTGGCTTTGCCAGTTACACCCCTTGCATGCCTTTTGCCATAGGCAGCAAAAGAAAAACAAAAAAAAGAGACAAGGGGAGGGGGATTTCTCCCAATATGCCCACTACCCAACGGGGGGGGGGGGGAGCGTCCTTTTAAAAATCCTGAGGTTTGTGCCTCTGGTTCAAAAAAGTCCACACCGCTATGCCACCCTGTCAAGGTTACTAAACCAACAATGTCAAAAGTGAATTCAACTGATTTTTAATATCCATTTTTGCAACATGTAACCTATTAAAATTGCCAATATACATCACCTCCTCTACATTCTATGTAACATGTACTTCTTAGAAGACACCCTATAGTTAAATGAAGGAGACTGTTCAATGTCTTTATTCCATCATGCAGAAAAAAATGCATAAATGTTCACAGAAAGGTATTTCATAGTCATGAGGGCCCAACAAACAGCATCAAACTCCCAAATGCTCCTTCAACTATCAAATAGCAACTTACAAAAAGGTAACACCAGAAAACAACAAAATACCTCAAAAATATTTGACAGTAAGTAGCAGCAATATAGCGTGATACCTAACAGATTTAGCACGCAACATATAGCCGATAATTTGTGTTTTAGGTCACTTATCTCAGAAAACTGTCAAAATACGTTAATGTCCCCTGCTCAATCCATATTCCAGACAGAGTGTGATTTATAATTTTAAGTGGGATCAGGGTTTCCAATAACCCTGATCTTTGCTGTTGAAAAGTAACTCCTATTTAGTCATTACGAAAAAAAGACTCAATTATAAAGGATTGGGGGGGGGGGGTACAGAAGTTACTTAGTTTAGTTGGTATTAATTTTTTGGTCATTCATTTCCTTTCCTAAACTGAACCTTTTCTGCAAAGGAGGGTCTATTTTCTCATGGCATTTGATCTTTTTGAGTTTTAAAAAGATGCTTCTGTGTTACAATGTTAACTATATTTTAATATGTAAAGTATTAGACATTATTTTATCAGTTAATTGTTAATTCTATTAGCTATTTAAAAATATTTTTGTATAGGGTTGTACTGGAGTATCAGACTTTCACAACTTTGTTTTGCACTGTCACCACACATTTCCAAAATAATTATGTCCTTTAAGTCACATGCTAAATTTCACCATAATTTTATTTTAAATGAACAATTTTACAAGTGTGAAAGATTTTATGGTCACTGAGCAGCTAAATAATAAACTACACATTAGGTTTCAATATTTTTAAATGTACTCAACAATAAGTATGTATTGATAAATTAATGTAAAGTCAATCACAGTCTTGAGTAAATCAGAATTCCATTTTAAACTAAAAAGATAATATCTGCAGATGATATCCCTTATTTAACTTGTGTTCTCCACCAACCCCTAACACAATATATCCTTAAAACATTTTCTCAAGGTAACAATGTTGCAATACTTACGAGCAGGCATTGTTACCCAGGAATGTGTCTTCAGTTTGGCAAGATGGAATAAGCTGTACAAAAATAAAAATATAATTAAAGTAAGATAGAGATTGTTCACATCAGGCAATATATTAATTTTAAACGTGAAGTTTAATTTGATATCTTTTCCTTATGTATCCAGCACATTGAAGGCAATGTTATATAACTAAAAAAAAAACACAAACAAAATTTTACAAAGCTACTTTTGGGATTTAACTGAATTCCAGTTTCCCACCAAAAGCAGCTTGACAATTCACAAGCAACAAAACCCATCTAATAAATGTTATTCATCATTTTCTAACAACATAAAAAGAAATCAGTAGTCTGAGTAAATGAATGTTGAGCTATATTATTGTTTAGATGTACAAATACAGCATATCCACCTTAGCAAAAAAGTACCATATTTACTGTTACTACTTTTAGCTGCAAAACAAGATGTTTTGTTGTTTACAACAACCCTAACTACGAGAATGAATCTCTCAGGAATAATAAAGAGTACAAATACAAAATATGATTTAAAACAATTATTTAAATCAGCTTTTGGTGCTTAATCAGTAATTTAAATCAATTTACCTTGTTTGAGAAGTATGCCTCTCCACAAGGACAGAGTTAAAGCTTCTTTTTTTTTGGTAAAAGGAGAAAGCATATGTGCTGTGGGTGGTGCATATTGGTAAAATAATGTCAAGAAGATGAATTCAAGATTGTTGGTTGAAAACTGAACTAAGGTATTTCAGAGAATAGATATTTCCTGGCTTTTTTTTAAGAGGATGCCTTTGTGGTACACATAATTGAGGAGCCTTAAAAAGGTTTCATTAAAAGACCCAGATGTTCATGAGTGTTGAAATTTGGACCACAGCAACAAATGCTGACACAACATACTTGCAAGTGTAGCATTATTAAAGACAGAAGGTAGAACAAATAATTAATGTTACCCAAACCTTTGTATTATAAAACCTTATTTTAAAAAACTTATACATTTGCCACATCTTAAGTGTTCAGGCTCAAGCTTTTCATGTCAGGTGTGTACTTAACACTAAAGTTTATTGAAATTTACAGCTAATGCAGTTTAACTGTTTGAGAACAAAGTTAGGAAAAATATATGATAAGCCTTTTCCTATTCCTCTGGGCTTGGGAGAAAGCTGCAACTAGGAACCAGCCAGAGACTTCACCTGGTAAGAGTAAAAGTAGCCAAAGCATATCTTTATCAATAGGATATATATGTTTATTTAGTTTTGGGTCTCTGTGATGACTGGCTGTGTGATCCAACTTCTTCCTTAGTCTCTTCATGTTCGTGTCACTCCTCCTACTCTTTCCCCCTTTTCCTTCAATGTTCTTCCTCTCTGCTCCTGAGTTTATCCCTCCCTAACTAAATATATTGAAGAGACAACAAAATTGTGGAACTAGTATATTTGTTGCCATCTTATTTAATACTCAATTTGTTTATTGCACCCCTTCCCTGACCCGCTCTTGTCTTTTTAATCCATTGCAATTCAGGGGAAGGACTATCATTTTGTTCTGTTTGTACAGCTCTGAGTACTTTATGGTACTGGCCCAAAACTAGGACTCCTAGGCACTACACTAATACAAATAATAAATAGTGGCCCCCAATTTAACCAAGCTGTAACCTGAAACTGTAGTTTACACATGTACATTAATTTTTTTTTTTTTTTTTGTTTAGAGGCCAGCAGCTAAATTCTCTGAAACTTCCATCTCTACTAGTAATGTTTCATGCCCAAATAATTCCCACATGCTAACAAGGCTGCACATGCACCCATCTCCATGAGGTAATTAAGCCAATTTCTTCCCAGGACCACAGAAGTCAAGCAAAAACTTTCCCTGCAGTTGCTAGGGGCTACTGCAGTTGCAAATCAGAACTGAGCTCACAAGAAAAAGATGCCCTTCACTCAGTAAGTAACCTGCTTGAAACCACTGAGTGAAGCGGCCATCCTACGTAAGTGACCATTTAAATCAAAGTTATATCCTAGGCCTTACATATATGGAAATGAATTAAAGTTGCAGGATAACCTTAATTCTGGCTCCTTTTTTTCCATCTTTGAGTACAGATACCAATTTAAGTAATAGGTCATCTTTGAGTATCTGTGCTAAATGACTGAAAAATAGCTAACGAATGCCGATTTTTGAAAAGATACTAAAGAGAATTCTTGCATCAGGCCAGTAAGTCTAATGTCAGTACCACACAAACTGATTGGAGAAATATAGTAAACAGATCTATAGCAGTGGTCTCCAGCCTTTTGCCAACAGATGGCACAACAGTCATAGGTTTTAAGTGCAACTTCTGTTCAGAAGTTGAGTGTGATCTGCAGGTTGGAGACCACTGATCTGTACAATATGTTGAAGAAGAGTTAACACTGCTTTTCTAAAGGAAAGTCATGACTCGCTCAGTATCAGAAAAGCATGGGGACAAGGGAAATCCAGTCAGTACAATATACCTGGACTTTCAGAAAGCCTTTGATAAAGTCCCTCAACAAAGGCTCTTGAGCAAATAAGAGTGAGCATAAGAATGGCCATACTGGGTCCGACCAATAGTATACCCTAACAGCCCTGCTATGCTCCCCTGAATTTCCCAACACCCCCCCCGGGGGTCAGCAAATAATATTGTTATGCCAAATTGGTCACCCCCCTTACCCCCCCCCCCAAACCTTGCCTTACACCACTCCTAATTTCAAGTCCTGGGGAGAATACTGGTACATCTAGCCCAGCATCCTGTCTCAAGACATTGTCCAGTGCCAAATGCTTCAGAGGAAATGAACAGAGTTTTATTCCATAGGCCATTCCCAGCTTCAGGCAAACAGCAATTCTGGCTAACAGCTATTCATGGATCTCTCTTCCATAAACTCAATTGTCTTTTTTGAACTTCATTTTAGTGCTGACCTTCTCATTATCCTCTCGCAAGAAGTTCCACAGGTTGACTCTGCTTTAAGTGAAGAAACGCTTAATTCTGCTTATTTAAAACTGCTGCCTAGTTTTTGTCTTATTCATTAACACTGACTGGATGTCTTCAAAGACCTATCCACAATGATCACAAGATATCTTTCTTGAGCGGATTTTCTCCCACAAAAGCTCATGTGCAAAATAAATCTGTTAGTCTTTAAGTGCCACACAACTCTGTGGGGTTTTTTTGCTGGACTAGATTAACACAGCTACCCCTTTGGAAATTGGCAAGCTAATTTAAACCCCATCATTTTATATGTACTGTTCAGATTGTTTTCCACTGTGCATTACTTTGTGTTTATCAACATTTGGGCAACAAAATGGCAGATGAATTTCAGTTGCCCAGTATTGCATGGTGGAGAGAAAGTAAATAAGCTGCTACATAAACCTAGAAGGCCACAAATACTGACTTTTTGACAGTCCAAGGCTTTTGAGCCACATGCCCGAGAAGGCCATATCATCTCTGCCACAGCAGGTTAGTGTGAGGCATGTTCTTACAAGTGAAAAGTCTCTATACCAGGGTCTCAAACACATGGCCCCTAAAGCTATTTCCTGTGGCCCATGATGACATGATCATTACTGATATTTGCAATATCACTGAATGAAAAGGTTTCAGTGGTGCTGCCCTTGGGCTAACGTACTAGTCCTCATGTGGCCCTCATAGTGATTTGAGTTAGAGAACCCTGCTCTATACCATACTCCACAATTGCAGCTTCTCACAAGAGTCAATCTCCCCTCCTGTTGCCGTATATTCCAGGGGAATTACCACAGCCTCAGGGAGGAAGTCAATCAGTCCATGGAGTGCCTAGTAACTGCAGCTCTCGGCCCTGCTTCTAATCAGCCAAGCTAGAAATTGCTATGTCAATTTAAAATGTGCACGCTAGGTGGTTAGAAGGGGGGAAATAGTAATACTTCCTGCCTTCTTTTCCGTTCCTTAATCCCACAACAAAGGCACAATCCTGAGTCTGTGGGGGCAAATACAATCTTGTGATTGTACGGCAATGGGCATCAGGAGATCTACATTTTAACAACAGGTCTTTCACAAGTCTTGTGTGACACTAATTTTGATTTCCCAACTTCAGACTTCAGGGTTCTTTACCAGATGCGTTAAGCACCCTGCAAGTCAGAATAAAGAGCATGATACGAGGTGCTTAGCTCTTTTGAAAACACAGAGCCTAGGCCTCTCAGATTGTGCACCTAAGAACTGAAGCATTCAAGATTACATTTTATCTTTCACCTCTGTTTCTCAAGTTCCCCAGATGCAATATTAAGATATCATGTCACACAGATGCTAAATGATATGTGGCGGGTAGTTTTTTTGTTTTGTTTTGTAAAGCACAATGACACCCATGATAGCACATATACATCAGTAGCACCATGTATTGTGACACTGTTGCCATGGAAACTACTACAAATTCAGCTTTAATATGCTGCGCCATCAATTCATAAGGAACAACTAACCTAAAATGAACAGATCTGTTTCTGAATAAATCTTCAATAATTACAGAACATGGCAAGAAAATGTAAAAAACTAAGTGGGTAAAAAGGAGTTTTCTCCATGTAGCTGACAGCCACAAACCTAACACACAAATCCAGTGACACTCAACCTTTTGCAAGTTGCGACACACTTGGTGGCATACTGTAAGTCTACAGGACCCACTAGTCCAGTGGTTGTCAAACTTAGGGTCAGGAGCCAGTACTGAGCCGCAGATCCTCAAGCACAGGGTCACAGAACCCCTTGCTGCCACTGCCAAAAGACTGGAGTGTATTACTTAAAGATGTAATTGCTGGGTCGCGAGCATAAATGACTTTTTTCAACTGGGTCCTGAGGAAAAAAGTTTGAAAACCACTGCACTAGTCCACCCCTCCCAGACTGAATACAGCCATTTCCTGGTTCTCCACAACATGCTTACTACTGTATGGTGACACAGGAATGTGTCCTGACACAGTGGTTGAGAACCGCTATACTAATCCACACAAAAAAGAAGTCCAAAGTGCCATAGCACTGACATCCATCATCTTTCCCCTGATATGATGCTCCTAAACTGTTCATACCAGTCACTAGTTTCCATTTCTCTCAGTAAGGTCCATCTCTGAAATGCCACTTCAGAATCTGCTTAGTAGGATAAAGAAGGGAAGTACCATAACAAAATAATCACCTGAAATAATTACTAAAATTCCAGTTACTTAATCACATAAGATGATACAAGGGGATCAGAACAAAACCTGCACATACTTTGCAACAGAATGTAGTACAAGAGGTGCTGAAGATTCTTTGAACAGCTGTCACCTAATAACTTTTGCTTTCTATGCTAAACTACCACAAGCCTAACAAACAAGGAGCTGGTGGCTCTTTTAAAGACTAACAAATTTATCTATTACATGAGTTTTCATGGGAGAAAATCCCTTCAGACACAAAGTGGGATTTTCTCCCATGAAAGCTCGTGTGATAGATGAATGTTAGTCTTCAAAAGAGCCACCAGGCTCCTTCTTTGTTTTGCTGAACTAGACTAACACGGTTACTCCTTTGGAACTTACCACAAGCCCCTTCATTGACATTTGGACTTAAACCCCCCTACCCTTCATTAGCCATTTTAGTGATGTCAAAATACAGTCTACATGGCACAAATGCATGAAACAGTTTGTTTTCATTTCCTTTAAAGCTTCTGGAGCCAGAACAGTGATGCTTCATCCAGACTATTTCCTCAACAGGTCTATGACACACAAACATTTTTACATTATGCTATTTGAAACCAGAAATCAATTATTACTTTATATGCTATTTTATTTGCAAACTAATTATCATCAGCTCCGACTGTAATGCATTTTGGAGGGGGGGGGGTTCCCTCCTGAATGAGAATCACACACTTGCCAAGTCTCATTCTTCTTTCATTCATTCATACAGGAAGCTTTTAAATGTCTTTTCTGAAGGATTTAACAGTGAATGGTAAGAAGCAAATCACTCACTGAAGTTCTTCCAGTGTAATAGCACTGCAACCAGTATCTTATACTCCTAAGTTGTGGATTCTCATTGAAATATTATATAAACATTTCACACAGTCTATTTACACTGTCCTCTTTGTTGAAAGACTTAAGGTTCTGTACTGCAGTCCATTACACCACAAGCAAATTCCCCCAAAGTTTACTCTCTGAAATTTCCAGAGGGGTAGCCATGTCAAACAATGAGAGCCCTGTGGCACCCTAAAAACTAGCAAATTTCTTCAGGCATAAACTTTCATGGGCTCCAACCCACTCTGTCAGAGGCATGACAATGCATCTCATCAGACGCATCTGATGAAGTGGGTTAGAGCCCACAAAAGCGTATACTCTGAGACTTTTAAGGTGCCACAGGCATCTCTGTAATATAGTCAGTGCCCAGAGATGGAAAGCTAGTACATAGCTACCAACAGTCAAGAAACCATGCAAATTCCAGAGGGGCAGCTCAGTGTTCCCTCTAAGCTGCCAATGCAGCTGAGAAACTTATGGTGCTCACTGCATGGCAATTTGGGAGCCTAGGCCCGCCTCCCCCTCCGTTTTTTCCCCCCAGCTGGCCTGATCCCTTCCTCCCACTCTAACCCATCTGCCCATTCTCCCAATCATCCCCCCAGTTGGCCCAACCCTGTCTTTCCCCCAACCGCCCCTGCTCCCATCTGCCTCCCAAGGCCCCTTTACTTGTCCAGTGGCAGCCCAGCCCCCAACCCCCCCCCCCCCCCCCCCAGCATGCTCCAGGCAGGAGTTTTAAAAGCTCCCAGCCTGGGGAAGCTTTCTGCTAGCTGGAAGACTGTCTTCCAGCTGGGCCGGAGCTGTGGCTGCTGGCTGTGAGCAGCTGGCATTGTTCCCTGAGCGGGGCAGCGATGGGGGCTGCGTGGCCACTCAGCTTAGGGGGAACACTGGCAGCTATGTTAGTCTAGTTCAGCAAAACCAGCAAGGAATCCTGTGGCACATTTAAAGTTTCACAAATTTATCCATCCCATGAGCTTTTGCGGGAGAAAAATCCCACTTCAGATGCTTTGAAAACTATGCAACTTTCACTTATCACTATACAGGTTCTCTGACTTGCACTGTCATACCTAAAGTTACCAGGTGCCAGGCAAAAGGAGAATGTGTCGTCCTTTTTAACTTCACATCCTCCATCAGGCAGACATTTAAACATACATAATTTTGTCTGGCTTTTTATTTACAGGGGTTAAAGTATGCTGGAATGCCCTGGAACACCCTATTTTTAGGGGGAAGCATTCCAGGGTCCCCTAAAAACTGAAGGCTATTACATTAATACTACATTTTCTCCAAGTGTCCTCCAATATCCTCCTCTTCCTACTTCCATGTCCTCCTTTCCATGCTTTGGTATCTGGTAACCCTAGTCATACCTCACTTACATGCTGCCATGACACAGCCATCCTAAGAGTTTCAGGCACACACGTCGCTTGTCAGGATTAAATGGATTCATTGAACAATCACAGCTGGGCAAGATGCTCCACTATGTGCATCAGATAACAAATGGGCAGCCGTGTTAGTTTAGTTCAGCAAAGCCAGCAAGGAGTCCTGTGGCACTTAAAGACTAACAAATACATTCATTGCATGAGCTTTCGTAGGAGAAAATCCCACTTCGTCAGATGCTTTCTCCCACGAAAGCTCATGCAATAAATATATTTCTTAGTCTTTAAGTGCCACAAGACCTTTTGAAAACCATGCAACTTTCACTTATCACTACACAGATTCTCTGACTGCAGGTGGTGTGAACAAAACATCTTCCCCATACACACACCACAAAACAAGGAGTCCTGTGCATGGTTACCAGATGCCAGGCAAAAGGAGGACGTGTCCTCCTTTTTACCTTCATGTTCTCTGGCCAGCACGCATTTTAAAAGCACACGATTTTGTCTGGCTTTTTACTTACAGGGGTTAAAGTACGCTCAAACACGCTGTTTTTAGGGGGGAACGTTAATGCTACATTTTCTCCATGTGCTCTCCAATGCCCTCCTCTTGGTACTTCCCTGTCCTTCTTCCCATGCTGTGGTATCTGGTAACCCTAGTCCCTACGTTCCTTCTAAGCCGTGTGCGTGTGCACGCACACACACACAGGTTGTGAAGTCACGCACACAACAAAATAAAGTGCGCACAAAAAAGTTCAACAGTACCAATATTTTTATGCTACTTTAAGAAGGTGATTTCAAGTAGCATGTTTCAAGTAAGGTTTTGTAATTTATAAAATCATTTCCTTCATCATATCAAAATAAAATTTAGACATTATTTGCATCATACACACTTCACTGCACTCACAAGTTGACCACACTCACTAGAGTGCGCACAAATTTGGACAATGGTTCCAAAAATTTGCACAAAAGAAATTTTTTGTGCACCAACCCTATGACAAATGAGAAGGAACACTGCCCTAGCCCTGGGGCACTTTTTGAGACTAACACATTCATTTATCCAGGAACGGTGCTACCATTTCTGGCACTCCCACCCCCCCGCAAGCCAGCAGACACCAGTGCAGATGAATGACGTCAGAGCGTGCTGCAAAGCCGCACTCCCCTGCTTTTATTTTCATCCCATTCTGTAAGTTCCCCCTCTTCAAAGCGTCTGAAGAAGTGGGATTTTCTCCCACGAAAGCTCATGCGATAAATAAATCTGTTAGTCTTTAAGTGCCACAGGACTCCTCGGGTTTTTTTTGCTGGACTAGACTAACACGGCTATCTGTTTGGAAATGCAGAAAAGCACTTGATAAAAGCTGGGTATTGTTCTAATTACTAGTATTACTGCTCAGCTGCATTGGAAAATGAGACCATATCTCTAGAGCCCTGCATGGATACAAATAAGCGCATTTGTATCTGACCTGCATCGGCAAGAAACAGTCCGCGGATGTCCGTGTTGCATCCGTGGATGCGGATATCCACAGATATGCGCATATTTGCAGGGCTCTAGCTCTGTGCAGATAAAAATATATGGATCCGTATCAGATCTGCATCCACAAGAAATGGTCTGTGGACATCTGTGTTGTATTTGCGGGTGTGGATATAAGAGAGATATCTGCAGATTTGCAGGGCTCTACGTTATCTCCCCCATTCTTCCATCACATTCCAAAACTTCCTGTCTATTGTGTTTTCCTCTATACTTAAATTATTTTTATTTTAGAATGGGAGAAAAAACACACAGCAAAGAACCACTGTCAACAACTAAGGGACAACACTGTCTGCCCCCAAAAGCGCAGTCTGCATCTCCGCTGTACTGGGCTGCATTAGAGCTGAACACAAAACAGCAGTAATCTATAGCAGGAAAAAAACCAAGGAGTCGTGTGGCACATTAAGACTAACATTTATTTTTCGCATGAGCTTTTGTGGGAGAGTGGGTTTTTTTCCCATTACAAAAGGTGATTTGACTTCAGGCTTCCCATGGTTTGAAGCTAACAACTGCTCTGATTTGCTGTTACTGTATGACCTTATCCTGTGTTTTACACTCCCTTGCATTTAGTTTCATTCCTTTCGTAAGTTCTCCCGTCTTCGAAGCATCTGGCGAAGTGAGATTTTCTCTCACGAAAGCTCATGCGAAAAATAAATCTGTTAGTCTTAAAAGTGCCACACAACTCCTTGGGTTTTTTTACAAGTTTTACACTCCCTTGCATTCATTTTCATTCCAATCTGTAAGTTCTCCCGTCTTTGAAGCATCTGGCGAAGTGAGATTTTCTCTCACGAAAGCTCATGCGAAAAATAAATGTTAGTCTTAAAGTGCCACACGACTCCTTGGGGTTTTTTTTACATGTTTTACACTCCCTTCCATTCATTTTCATTCCATTCTGTAAGTTCTCCCGTCTTCGAAGCATCCGGCGAAGTGAGATTTTCTCTCACGAAAGCTCATGCGAAAAATAAATGTTAGTCTTAAAGTGCCACACAACTCCTTGGGGTTTTTTTTGCTGGACTAGACTAACACGGCTATCCCTTTGGAAAGCTATAGCAGGCCACTCAAAATAGAAAAACAAACAAGGAGGATTTTCTCCCCTGGAAGTTCATGTGATCTATAAACATGTTAGTCTTTAAGTGCCACAGGACTCCTTGCTTTCGGCGCCCCTCAAGCGTTGGCGCCCCCCCTGCAATATTTACCAGGCTTCCTGCCTTGTGGTGGCCCTACGTTTCAATCGATCGATCGAATCCTAGGGCTGGAAGGGACCTCAGGAGATCTAGTCCAACCCCCTGGGATTTGAACCCAGGATTTATGGCTTGATCTTTCGTGGGAGACAATCCCACTTCCTCAGAGCCTTGGTGTTTCCTCCCACGAAAGCTCATGCCATAAACGAATGGGTTGGATCTGAAAACGTTTGGGGGGTGTTTTGCTCACACTAACCGCCCCTACTCCACCTCAGAGAAGCCGCCCAGGGCAAAGCAGGAGCAGAGGGAGCCTCTTCTCCTTGCACCCAGGGCCGCCCGGGGGGAAGCGGGCAGACACGGCCACGCAGCCCCTCCACGGGGTTCATTTGGCGCCCCCCATGCGGGGTTTCACGCCGGGCCCACGGAGCCCGAGCGCCGCTCACCCGCCCCTCAGACTCACCTCTCCGGCGCGGATTAGCCGCCGCCATTTTCCTCCCCGCCCCCCCTCTTAAGGCGAGGCTGGCGCGCGGTGCACGCTGGGGCGGGTAGTTCTGAGAGGAGCGCCTGCGCGCCAAACCCGGCTCGCGCCGCTCCGCCTCCAGCCCGGCCACGCGCGCGACTTTAGCCGCACACATCCCAGCATGCCGTGCGAAAGCGCTCGCCGGGCGGCCCCGCCCCTCTGCTGGCCACGCCCATTCGGCGGCCCAGTCGGGGTGGGGAGTCGAACGTCGCCTCGTGGCGGCGCGCTGCAGCCCAGGGCGGGAGTGACGTGGCGCTGTCACGTGACGTGCGCTCCCACGTGCTGCCCCAGAGTGCCCAGCCTGGGGCAGTGGCAGCCCCTGAGCTAATAGAGCTCAGCTGGAGCCCTGAGGTGCCTCAGAGACGGTCATCTTCCAATCCTGTGACGAAGCGGGATTTTCTCCCACGAAAGCTCATGCGAAAAATAAATCTGTTAGTCTTTAAGTGCCACATGACTCCTTGTTTTTTTTTTTTACATGTTTTACACCCCCTTGCATTTATTTTCATTTCATTCTGTAAGTTCCCCCATCTTCAAAGCGTCTGACGAGGTGGGATTTTCTCCCACGAAAGCTCATGTGAAAAATAAATCTGTTAGTCTTAAAGTGGCACACAACTCCTTGGTTTTTTTAAATTGGGAAGGACAGCTGCCTTGGTCTACTAAAGCAAAGAGAGCAAGGGGTTGTGTGGCACTTAAAGACTAACAAATTTATTTGTTGCATGCACGTTTGTGGGGGAAAATCCCACTTAACAGATTTATTTATCATGTGAGCTTTCATGGGAGAAAATCCCAGTTCCTCAAGGAGGGATTTTCCCCCACGAAAGCTCATGCAATAAATAAATCTGTTGGGATTTTCTCCCATGAAAACTCATGCGATAAATAAATCTGTTAGTCTTAGCCTATGTCTACACGGCACTTTTATTTCAAAATAACACTCGTTATTTCGAAATAAAAGAAATTTAGTCTACATGACGTTTTCTTATTTCGAAAGGACAGATCCTGTCCTTTCGAAATAAGAATCGTCCTTTCAAACAGTTAAACCTGGATTTTTTCGAAATCGCTGTTATTTCGAAATGGTCATTTCGAAATAATGCCATTCGGACCTGTTGTTTCGGAATAAATGGATTCACCCTGGGAATTCACCCTGGCCCTGGCGGCAGGGAGAGCCGGGCGACCCCGGACCCCACTGTGGGGTTTGGCAGCAGCCCCGGCAGCGGGCAGAGCGGGGAGCCCCGGCACCTGGCCGCAAGGCTTCTGAGCAGCCCCAGCAGCGGGGAGAGCGGGGCATCGGCGCCCCTCCGCAGGGCTCCCCGCTGGTTTTGGGGGCAGCCCCCCATGCCCTGCGGCTTGTCCCCCCTCAGCACCCTGGACAGGGTGCTTAGGGGAAGGCTCTTCCTTCAAAACATGTTTCGGAATAACGGCTTTATTTCTAAATAAGTCATTTCAAAATGACTTATTTTGAAATAAAGCCTTGTGTGTAGACATAGCCTTAAAGTGCCACACAACTGTTTTTTTTAAATTGGGAAGGACAGCTGTCTTAGTCTACTAAAGCTAAGAAAGCAAGGGGTCGTGTGGCACTTAAAGACTAACAGATTTACTTATTGCATGCGCTTTTGTGGGGGAAATCCCACTTAACAGATTTATTGTGTGAGCTTTCATGGGAGAAAATCCCAGTTCCTCAAAGAGGCATTTTCCCCCATGAAAGCTCATGCGATAAATAAATCTGTTGGGATTTTCTCCCACGAAAGTGCATGTAATAAATAAATCTGTTAGTCTTTAAGTGCCACAAGACTCATTGCTGTTTTTGATCTGTGGCAGGAGCTTTCCTGGGAGAGAGCCCAGAAGCAGCCTGCCTAGCTGCTCAAAGAGCGGCCACAGCGCGACTTCCAGTGGCGCAGCCCTGTTAGTCTGGTTCAGCCAAAAAAACCAGGAGTCCTGGGATACTTTTAAAGACTAACAAATTTATTTATCGCATGAGCTTTTGTGGGAGAAGATCTTCAAAGCGACTGACAGAGTGGCATTTTCTCCCATGAAAGCCCACATGATGATAAATTTGTTAAGGTATGTCTAGACTGATGGTGGCAAATTTGCCACCGTCAGTTTGGGCTTCTGGAGCAGATTGCACCGAGTATGAACTCGCCTCTCCCAGAAGCAGACCCTGGAAGTCCTTGGGAGTCCGGGGTGTAGGGGAAAGCAAACCGCAAGCAAGTTGTGGTCAGTTTTCCTCTAATGTGTAACAGCAGCTTAGGAAGTTGTCGCTATTTACATAAGGAATTTTACATTCCTTGCATGGTCAACTGCCACCGAAAAAGCCCTCGTTGTAGACTAGGATTCAGTCTGTTTCTTCCATCTGATGACTGCACAAAATTCTTATTATTTTAATGTCAGATTTTGATTAAAGTATCATGATCATGTTGTATTTAATGATTTCTACTTTTAATTGAAAGTTCAATGAAGTCCATTTTAAAAATTATGTTTAAAGTAGGTTCAGATACCCTGTCTCTGAATATCACTGCCAATTCCTGACTATTTTGTTTTCCTATTTTTCAATTTTTTCTCTCTCATTTTTGCATTTTTGACCTACATAAACAACCGAAGAAAGTGCATATAGATAGATAGATAGATAGATAGATAGATAGATAGGCTATGTCCATCCATAGACGCTTATTTTGAAATAAGTTATTTTGAAATAAAATAGTTATTTCAAATTAACTTAAATCAAAATAAGAAAAAACCTCAAATTGAAATAGCAAATCTGGACACAGGACTTGCTATTTTGAATCAGGAGAGGAGCAGCATGGGAGGTGTGGCAACATGGCCCCCTGGCAGGGCCATGTTGCCAGCCAATATATAGAAAAAGGAAGGCAACCAGGGAAGGAGAAGGGCAAAAGTTTTAAATCGAAATAATGGTAATTTCAGAATAGCATGTCCGAATGGCGTTATTTTGAAACAACTGCTATTTCGATTTCAACCTAGGTTTTACTATTTCAAAATAATGTTCATTATTTCAAAATGATGGGGCTTGTCATTTCAAAATAACAAAACATCATTCGGACATGACAACTTTTAAATCGAAAGAACTGTCATTATTTCAATTTAAAAGCCTCGTGTGGACATAGTCATAGAGAGTGAGAGTAATCTTTTTCAGTTACAAGTATTACTTGTAACAAAATAGGCACTTATTTATTCATGATGAACTGTACTTAGTCATGCAAGTAATTCTACAGATTACTTGCATGAGTAAGAACTTCTGAATCATTCCCTGAATTTGTAACTAATAACCTTCAAACCCACCACTCCATCCCTGATACAGAACTCAAGATTAGGAGGCTGAGTGGTGAGAGGAGTGAAGAAGGAAACATATTTGCATTTTGAAAATCCTAAGGTGTTATTTACTTATGTTTACTATATAAAATATGTTTCATCATAATCTATAATTGTTAAACTGACATAATATTAAGTTTAAAATAGAAAAATAACAGTTATGTTAGAATTGTGGGCTAATCTGAAGATGACTGATTTATTTTTAAGTATAACTATTATACCATAATAGAACTATTATAAAGCTGGAGAGCGGGGTCAGCAGGGGCTTTTGTGGCCCCAGGCCCTGCTGGGGGCAAGACCAACAGGAGGGAGCAGCCATGAAATGTGCTGCTGAGAATAGGTGCATGGCAGGGATTGCTTTGGCCTGCATGCCAGGGATTGCTGACCCTTGAATTATAGCTATGATTTAATAAAGTATGCAGTAACAAACAGTTTGTTAAATGTATATGTTGAGGCCTTTAGTCTACCTTTATAGTTTAAAAATGTCACATTACAAATTCAGTTTTGGCATATAGCCAGAGAGTTGTTGCCTATATCTAAGCCCTGGTTCTAGACTTTGTGATGTTAGATAAATATTATGTCAGAAATAAAAAAATTAACTATGAATGCAAGTATTTCTTAGGAGGCACAAAACAGCATCCAGTCATATCCTCATTTAACCCATTTACTTCTACTCTCCAATCCCTGACTATGTCCAAAACTGTAATCAAGGTTGTGTGTCCAAAAAAGAATAAAGAAAAGAGAAAAGCAACTATAGATAAACTCCACTGCACTCAAGGAAAAAAACTGTGCAATATCAGAACTGTGAACCAGAAGTGGCCTTTCCCTTAGGACACATTGGCAAGGAGGAACTCAATAGTCTATTGACTTGAATAGTTGGACCGCAGTAATTCCCCATTTTCTAATTAAATGAAATCTAATCTAAAACACAGAAGAGATTAGCTAAGGACCTGTACGATGTCCATAAATTTTGACCATAACCATCCAAACATTGACCTGTGCACGGTTTCCAAGTACATTATATAGATCTTTCAAAGCTATTTACTCTGACATTCAATAATAAAATAGTAGTTACCATAGCAATGCTTATGTCACTTGCTTGGCTACCAGTAAGATAAAGCCAATTTTAAAGAAGCATATTTACAGATGTGTGAATATTTTTTAGTCTTTACAATCAGCTCCTATTATGACATTTCTCAGTCTTTAATTTAAATATTTCTACCCAAAATACACGGATCCCTTCCTTGACTTGTTTAGTTCATATGAATTAAAAAATAGTTTGTTACTATATTTTTTTAAAGGTTGAATTCAGGCAAGAAAAAAGATGTGCCTGCAAAAAATAGTTAAAATGCAGGGATCAGATCATAGAATCATAGGGTTGGAAGGGACCTCATGAGGTCATCTAGTCCAACTCCCTGCTAAAAGCAGGGACACTCCCACTAAATCATTCCAGCTATGGTTTTGTCCAGCCAGGCCTTAATATCTTCAAAAGATGAAGATTCCACTACCTCCCATGATGGATCCTAGCTGGATTTATAGTGGGAACAAAGTTGTTGTCAATAGCTTCTCAGACCTGGTTTATACCACAGAGCAATTTCAAAAGCAATCAAAGGCAGATATACAAAGCACTTAAAGTACCTTGCGTGTCTCCCTCCGATTGTCTACTACCTACTTACCACAATGTCTTCTGTGCGCCGAGTCAGAGGAAAATGCCTTCACTCTGACTCAGCACTACTTCTTTTGTGGAGGTGGTCTTACTAGATCAATTTCCTGATCAGCGGAGCAGGTCTTCACAGCCTAGATCAGTCAATTTGGAAGATCAATCTGATGGCAGCAAATTTTCCACTGTCAGTGAAGATCTGCACTGAGTAGAGATCTAAAGACAGCAGCGAGCTCTTGCAAATGAGCTTCCCTACTTCCCTCCACTGATTCCCTGCAGATCCTCACACCCACATAAGACCCTGGGCTACAGTGGTATCCCCTCCAGAACCACCTGTAGAGGAACAGAGAAAAGGGATGGGGGGGACCTTCAGAATTTTTAGGAAGCACTGAGCATCCACGCTAAAAAACTATGTATCTGTCCTTCAGGTGATTCAGATTAGGTGCCCAAACATTTCACTCTTAGTATCAGTAATCAGATTTTAAAAAGACGGTCTTACATATTAGAGTTCGTGTATCCACACTGTCAAGGCTGTTTCTCCACTTTGGCACTTTGAGTGCAGAAGGTGAGGGCCTGCAACAGGCCTTAAAACCCACTGGCCCTAAAGCTTTGTCTTAAAATTTCTGAGGCTGCCAATTTGCTGCCCTTGGAGTGGTACTGCTGCCACCACCCAAATGCACAAACTTCTTGAAAACCCAGGAAGGTGCCCTTAGGAATTCCTTTCTGCAAGGTACCCTCAATCACTTTTATTTCTCCCTCAGGAGAGCGATTGACCCCCAGCTGAGATATCAGCCGAAAATGGGACAGAATCTCCTTTACTAGTTGGCTCTGCAGTTTGAGGCACATGGACTCAAAACCTCTTGCCTTTTAGCACACAGAACAAGCGCTTATTTTAAAAAGGCAAAATCTTTAATTAAAAAGAACAGATAAGAAACACAGAGTTGCTTCTCTGAGATTTAACTTAGGTAATTATCGGTAGTAGGATGGAGTACCTGTGCTCAGCACAGAGGAATCCAAAAACAAACCAAAAACAAAGAAATACCCTGACCTCATCTAGCTAAACACTCCCTGCTGTACTCACACATGGTCAGTTACAGACTTGAGCCCATCTTGAGCACCGATGTTGCTGGATCCTCCAGGCCTTTCTCCCTGGCCTCATCCTGATCCTTCCAGGAGCCCTGCTGCCACCAAACAGGAAAGAAGTAGGGCTACTTCTCCAATTCAAAAACCTGTACTCTGTTTCTATTGGCTTTCCTGGGACTCACCCACCAAGGGTTAATGCCTTCCTCCCCAAGGTTACTACTACACACACTGAACACAGTCTATATGAAAAACAGGATTAAAGATAGGTATTTCTATTATACACCGTTGAAGGGCACATGAAGTACTCAATTCATCTTTATCTTGTTTACTGACCAATAATATTTTTATAAGTGTTCCCAATCACTGTGTTTTGTAAAGCCAGCATTTTCATTTGCCAGTAATTCACCTAAAGACATCAGAAATGATCAAATGAGAGAAAAGCTTATTCTAGTTACTTTTAACAATCAGTGCCTCATGTTTTCCTCTGGCATCTGGAATACTTAGAGTGATATTTTTTCTTATAGATTAGAAAAACTTTGATAAATTAAGTGTTGTTCTTTTAGGAATGTTTATGTTTATAAAAGATAGTTTCATTATAAAATATTTAAATCCTGAGCCAAACTGTTAAAATTTAATTTGCTAAAGGGGTGGGGGAGAGGATTGGAATGGAATTATAGTTCCTTCATCAGAGGAGAGTTGGGAACACTATAAAATATTAAATATATTTATCATATGTAGAGTTCCTGCAGTGTTAGCCATTATTAAGAGCTAGCTATGTATGGATTACACTATAATTTCCTCCCCTCCAAATCAGAGATTTTATATATTAGTCAAATTTCCAGTCCCTTTTCACAGAAGCTGGAACTAAAGTACTTAAGCATATTCTGCGTACCTTCACCTGAAGCAATTTCTTCCTCCTGCTGTGCAGTAAAAACAGTAATGACAGAATTTTTGAGTACCATGGTATCCAAAAATAGAAACTAATTATTCTCGTCCATTTTCGTCTCAACTAGACTTTTCTGAGAATTGATTAAAACCATCTAAAAAAGAATAAATGTGTTTCTTTTTGCTACTGAGGCCATTTCTTCTGTGCTGTCTTGTATGCAGGCTGCAAATAATGCACATTATGCTCTGTATGACAAAAATTATTTTTTTAAAAGGTTGGGTAGTTATAATCTATTTCAAGAAGGGATTGCAGGCAGACAATATAGTGTATGTACATGATAATGATATAAATTTATGAAAGGCTTGCACGACACAGTCTGTACTGAGAAAAAGGTTACTTCAAATTACAGTGGGTCAGATCCTCAGCTTACACACACACACACACACACACACACACACACACACACACACACACAGAGAGTCGGTATAGATCTACGGAAATTAATGGAAACATGCTGATTGACACCAGGTAACAGTCTGACCTTGTGTGTGAAACTATTTCTGAAGTATACACTGAAAATGGTAGAAGAGAAAATTTAGATGAGTTTGTTTTGTGTGTATTCGATAATGACTGATAGTCGGATTTTTAAGCTATTTTAATTCTGTGAGCATAACTGAAGGACTGAAATCCCTGGCAGCTTTCTTTAACAGCTATCTCAAATAAAATCTGTTTAAAGGATAAAGCTTCTGTTGGTTTCATTAATTTCTGGATATAAAATGTCTAGAAACATGCAATATACTCCGTATGCCAGTTTATGACCAAAATGTACGTTCTATGAAGAGAAAAAAGGAGGGTCTCATGATTTTTCTCACATTTAAAAATAAATAATTTCTGTATTTGTAGTGTTTTCCAAACATTAACCAAAAATCAGTGTTCCCAATTCCCTTGTTAAGTAGGTAAGCACTATTATACTAAGTTTATACATGGACAAACTATGACAGAAATTTATACCAGGTTTTTTGTTGTTCCCAGTATTCAATGGATGGCTCTGTGACGTGAGAGGCTCACAGAGAAGTCATTTGTGACCAGGGCCATAACTAGGGCAAGGCGAACGGGGCTTTGCCCCGGACCCTTATCGAGTGGCTCCATTCACTGCTCAATCTGATGGAGCATTTTGTGCGCTGCTTGCACTGGGTGTGTCCCAGGCACCAAAATACCTAATTCTGGAACTGTTTGTGACCCCCAGTTCTGAGTCTAATTCTCTTCTGAGGCCTCAGGCCGCTTTTAAACTATACCAGTGAGCTCCGGGCCCTAGGGCCCAGGCTGTTCAATTAATTCTGTGTTATAGCCTATTCATCAGAGCACTTAAGTATATCCTTTACTTTAAGCACATACGTAAGTGCTATTCTGAAATCTGGGCCAAAGTCACATGAAACATGATTCCAGTACGACCAACATTTTCATACATGGATGACCAAAATTAGACAGTTAATCAGTACCCTTAATTTCAGAGATGACACACACAAGCAGTGCCGACTGATTCCAGGTACTTTTAGTCTCAGTATCCTAGAAAAAAATGGGCCTGATAATGCAAAGTGCTGAGTCCCTCCCACAAGATGCTATCTCAACTCTAAGTAATTTCAATGAGAATTGAAATTTATCTGACATTCCCAAATTAATCTGTATGTCAAACTAACGTATGAAACAACATTCATATTGTTGCCTTTTTTTATATGAGTGGCTAGACAAAATTTGAAGATTCCAGGAATGTTCCAGCTGTGAATAGAAAATTGGCAATAGATATTTCTTTCATGCAGTTTTGTTTATTTACAAAGAATGTACAAAGCCCTGTTTCTCTGAACACCACTTTTTTTGCTCACATGAATAAGAATGCTCTTTACAACCTGCTCTCTTAACTCCAAAACCTCTCCTCAGGTTTCTTCCAGGAACAGATGTCATGATTTCAGCCACTCCTGGCTGTGAGTGTTTCTCTCTGGTCCTCATTCTTCTGCTTCTCCTTGTACACACCCGCTAGCCAAAACCACACAGAAAAGATGGCTAGGTGAGTTTACATGTTTCTTTTGTACTGTATACGCTGAGAATTTTCTTCCTTGAGATCCCTTTGAAAAAGGTACTCAGCTTATGGGCTAGTACATACGGTAAGTGCGAGTTTTGAAATTTCCCATCCTGAGCATGCCCTGAGCACGATCAGGGCAGAAGCCCCAGGGCGTGGCATGCTGCTGGAGCGGTCAGGTAAGGGGGCCCTGGGTGGGGGTGTCAGCCTGGGGGAGGCCAGCAGTGGGGCAGGAGAGTTAGGGAGGGGATTGGGGCAACTCAGGGCAGCGTGGGGAGCTGGTGGCAGGGTGGAGTCGGGGGAAGCCAGTGGCAGGGTGGGGGGGTTAGGTAGGGGCCTGGGGCAATGCAGGAAGCTGGCGGTAGGGTAGGGGGCTAGGGAGGGTACTAGGGCAGTGTGGGGAGCTGGCGGCAGGATGGGGGAGTTAGGGAGTGGGACAAGAAGGCCCTGATTTTGAACCTTGCTTATATGCGGGTCATGAGGTTTTTTGCGTTTCTGAGGTTAATAGCTCAGGGTCGGCTTATACATGGATCGGCTTATAGGAAAGTATATATGGTAGGTGGAGGCTTATCCTTACAGTTTTATTAATTGAAAGGTGTAGTCATATACTCCATGAAGTTTTAACTCAACTTGTAACAAGTTTTCATCCAGCTCATAACTATATATTTGTATAGATCTTACTTAAAAAAAAACACCTTGATTTTTAAAGTGCTGATTGTTAATATTTGTAAACTCTCAAATCACTATGTGATTTCTGTACAGCAGGTCCATTCATGGGGTCAAATTTTAATTTTATATTCCCATATGATGCTCACTGAAATAAGTGAGTTTGTGTTCATGTGAATAAGCTCTAGAGCAAATTCAATTTATAGTGACACTTTTGCAGGAAAAATAAAAATCTATTACTTCATTATACTCTGTTTCTTGGCATGATTTGGCAGAAGAGCAGTTGTAATATTTATACCACATATTTACTCCAACTCAGGAAAAATTTACAGAAGCTTTCTGTAAATACAGAAACATACATAACCCTTTCTAACCAGTGCTGACAGCTCTAAATAAGGTAATTACTGAGATTAAGCAAGTATTTCTAAATTGCTTTTACATTCCAATTGCTTCTGTTTCCTACTGCCCCGTCATTATCCTAATATAGAAAGGATGAAAGATAACTTTCATTTTATTCTTTAAAGTGCCCTGCAGAGCTGCAGAGCAAAATGACTTTCATTCCAGGATTAACAAAATGGTCTTTTGTGTGTGTGGAATGAGAAATTTATTTTGGAATTCTTGAAATAGGTTCTGTGCAGGGCTGGCTCAAGAGTCTGTGGTGCCCTGAGCCAGCTCTTGGTTTGATACCCTTAGGGGGGCACAGGTGGAGCACGAAACCTGGCTGCTGCTCTGGGCCAGCTCTCCCCATCCCCAGGATAGGGAACAGCCAGCCTAGGGGTGCAGTGGGCCAGCTCAGAGGCCAGGCTCCGCTCTCCCGCTCCTCCCCTGGGCTGGCTGTTCTGCCCTAGGGGCAGGGAGAGCCAGCCCAGAGGCTGGGTGAGAGAGAAAAGTCCGCCCCATGGGCCAGCCCGCCTTGCCTCCTGAGAACCCTAACCTATGGTTCCCAGAGCCAGTCCCTCATTGGTTCATGGGTAGAGCTGGCCCTGGTTCTTTGTAAAACATTTCTGGATCCAGCGAGATTTGGATATATTTGAATCTCAGAAAATTAAATGAATGTGGTATTGAAAAAGTCAACCGTCTATTAAAATTCTGACTACTGTACCAACCAAGAGATAAACCAAAGTAAGTTGCTCACCTCCTCACCCGTTCCATCACCACCCAATGATAAATATTCATTAATGAAAACAATTTCTTTGCTTAACCTTTAAATCCAATTTTGGACTCCAGTAGCAACAACAGTGATTGATTGTGTAATTACTGGTATTGCCATGCTGGAGTTGTCCCTGCTCTAACCTGGCGAGAGGACTGCAAAATGAGTGAAATCCCAAACCCATTGAAATCAATGAGAAGTCTGCTATTTTCTTCATCTGCTGGGATTTCACCCAAAGGGTACTGAAGAGTAAATGTGAATAGAAAACAAGCAATTGTTTTCTTTTATCATTGAGTCTGCTCAGTAGGAGTTCTTTGCTTTACTTGTGCATTTCTGGCCATAGATTGTAAAATGACCTACATGATACAGAGAGGCATTATATATAAATTATGACTACCATATAACTTCCATTCCAAATGCTATTTAGCCTAAAATATTTCAAATATCTTTACAAACTTAACAATATAAAGGAATCACTAACCCACAACTGATATGCAACATTTGTAGAGTTCAGTGTGAATGTTTAAACACTAAACTGGAACATTGCAAACTAACTTAGGATAGTTCCAAAGGGCAGCCATATTAGTCTAGTTTAGCGAAATGAATAAGGAGAACTGTGGCACTTAAATACTAAATACAAATGTATTTATCCCATGAGCTTTTGGGGGAGAAACTCCCACTTCATCAGATGCTTTGAAGATGGGGGAACTTACAAAGTAAAATAAATATGGGGAAGGGTAAGTCATAGGATCAGGTCACACTGTAACGGCAAATCAAAGCAATTTGTTAAAATTCAAACACTGGGAAACAGCACATAGAGGAGGGTGAGTTCAAATTACCTGTTGTGATGGGAAAAGAATCCAAAGTTACAATTTAATTCTGCTTTCACATAGTCAAATTTGCACATCAATTCCAGTTCTGCAGTTTCTCTTTGAAGTTTTTGTATTACCCATTTATTTGAGCACAGTTGTTAACAAATCATCAGCAGAGTGAGAAGGAAGATTGAAATGCTCCCCTACTTTTTTTTGAATGTTATTTCTTATGTTGGATTTGTGTCCATTTATTCTTCTGGGCAGAGACTGTCCTGTTTGTCCAAAGTATAAGGTATGGGGGCTTTTCTGGCACATGATGACATAAAGCACATTGGTGGATGAGCAGGTGAATGATCCCTTGATGGGGCTGCTGGCTTGATTAGGTCCTATGATGGTGTTTTTCGTGCAGATATATGGGCAAAGTTAGCAGCGTGGTTTGTTGCAGGGGTATGTGCCTGCTTTAATGTTTCTGTTCTTGGGTCTGTAGATACTGGTATCTGTTTAAAGCTAGGAGGCTGTCTGTATGTGAGGATAGACGTGTTTCCCAAGGCCTGAGAGAGTGTGGGATCATCTTGTAGAATAGGCTGTAGGTTCTTAATGGTATGTTGTAGAGGTCTGCTTTGGGGTTTGTAAATGATGACCAGTGAGACAAATGATTAAGCCAATTCTCCTGGCAGCAGAAGCCATGACCCCATACCCCTCATGGGTATGCTCTAATTACTACTTCAGTACAAAGGGGAGCAAAACAGCTCACTTAGGCTGCAATGCTCAGGAGGAAGGACACGTGTTGAAGTATATAGTAAGGGACCAGAGGAGCCCACAAAATCTTTTGCAAGCCAGATTCACAGGCTGCTATGCCTGCCAAAGGGGCCAGAGACTGTGAAGATGCCCAGGAGGAGGCTTCAGGACCTGGAGTAGGAAGCAGCTTAGGAGAAGGGCCACCTATTGGCCCATGAAGAAGGAGCATGTTTCAGCTGAATCACTGCCGATAAGAGTGGCACTCACAGGTCACTGATAGGTCCCTGGGCTAGGTCTTCATAGAGTGTGTGGGGGGGTCCCCCTATCCCAACCACTAGCCATTTCCAGGTGGTGGCCCCATCCATTCTGGCTGTTAGCCCATGCTGCCTTGAAGACCAGGGACCTGCTATTGACTCTGGCCATTAGGCCACACTGCCCCAAAGGCAGGAAATGCTCCATTGACTTGAGGCATGAGGCTGCTGGACCTTGAACTTAGGGACTGCTATCCACTCTGGCTCTGTGCTTTCCCATAAGGCTTAGGCAGCCCCCATAGCTGCAGCCACAAGGCTGCTCTGAAGGCAGGGGAAGTTCCATTGACTTGGGCCACTAGGCCTCCAAGCATGGCTGTTGACTTTGGCCATTAAGCCTCACAGCCCTGAAGACAGGGGTTGCCCTATTGACTTGGGCCACTAGGCTGCCTAGCCCTGAACAAAAGGACTGCCATTGACTCTGGCCATTAAGTTACGCTGCTCCGAAGGCAGGGGCTGTTCCAGTGACTCCAGCCATCAGGTCACACTACCTCAAAGACAGGAGAGGTTCCATTGACTCTGACCCCAGGCCACCTAGCCTGGAACAGGAGGGCAATTATTGACTCTAGCCACTAGGCCACCTTACCCTGAAGCTGAAGACAGCCAGACAGACTTAACAGCAGGGCCACATGGTCCCGCCACACCCCTTATGGGAGATGGGCTGTCTGTGCTCTGCAGCAGTGGTAAAGACAGAAATCCTATTAACATTACTTCTCAGTATCCTCATGCTTTGTGGCTGAACTGCTGAAGTTTGTGTAGAAGCTATTAGGAAAGGTTAATAGCTTGTGAAACAAGGCAGTATCATAAAGGTTAGGAGAGTAGATCTGCTAGATCCTATTTATAGCTCTTACTGTATGTTCTTGGGTAAACCATGTAAGCCAGATTCCCCCTATGTATAATTTGTTCAATACTATTAACTTAATTCACAGGGATATTGTGGAGTTCATTAATTACAGTAATATTGTTTTAAAGATGCACATAGAAGACATGTGCACCTTGGCACAAATGAGAAGCTTTTCTATAAAATGGATGATTTATCATTTCTGATTTATGAAAGTGCTCTTCTGTTGTAAAACCTCTGGGCTCAACACATATTCAGCAATCAACAAAAGTAAACAAAGAATATTTTTTAAAATGAACTTGGAAAATTATAATTTCCACTCAACCTCCTTCCCATAAATATCAAATTCTGTCAAACAGACGGGATGAATTTCAGAATTAAGGGCATATCTACATTGCCCAGCATTTTCAAAAAAACTTTTTGGGGGGATAAGTATTTTAAAATAATTATCTCGAAAAAACTTTTTTTCAGAAATGCTATTTTGGAACAACAATACATTGTCCTGAAATACTGCGGCTTTTTTTTTTTTCTCCAAAAAAGAAAGTTTACACCGGACTTCCTTTTTTGAAAAAAAGCAGGGCAATGGATGAGATAGGGAGGCTTTTCAAAAGAAAGCCTTTGCTGTTTCAGGGATGGCTTTTTTCGAAAAAGTTAGCTTGAAAAAGGCTTTTTATTTCAAAAAAGCCGGTGGGTTTAGCTTTTCCAAAAAAGCATTCTGGTATCTCGAAATACCAGAGTGCTTTTTGGGTTTGTTAAAGCTGGTTTAATATTGAAAAAGCCTTTTTGGAGCTAGCTTTTTTGAAAAAAAAAGCCATCCCTGGACTTGGCAAAGGCTTTCTTTCGAAAAAGCCTCCCTATCTTATCCATTGCCTTGCCTTTTTTAGAAAAAGAAAGTCCGGTGTACTTTCTTTTTCAGAAAAAAAAAAAGCTGCGGTATTTCGGGACGAGTGGTCCCCAGACTGTTTTTCCGAAACAGCATTTTTTGAGAAAAAGTTTTTTTGAAATAATTATTTCAAAATACTCATCCCAAAATTTTTTTTTTCGAAATTGCAGGGCAATGGAGGCATAGCCTGAGAGCTCTTGCCGAAGAATGTCTGCCACAAGTCCTCCAGAAATCCAGTATGGGGAAGGCTAGCTGGAGCACTCCAGTAATACAGATGGTGCTCAAGGAGGGAATAATCAGGATTCAAAATACACAAGGACTTTATAAATTAAAATCACCACCTTTAACTGTACCCAGAAGCTGCTGCGCTCTGCAGAGATTTAGTGTAATGTACCCTGTGATGCTGTCTGGGTCTAGGGGACTATTTATGATTATTTCTTATATTGGTATTTCATATTTACAATGATCCATATGTGATATGCCATGTTTGGTATCAATAGAAAGGCTGTAATTTGCTAGGAATGATTATATGATTTGTATGTAGGTATCATGCCTGTATTGGAGATTAGAAATCTATTTGTTTTTATGTGTGTTCCAAGTTGTTTGAGCTAAGCAATCCCAAACTGGGTGTGTGCAAACTATTGTCATATTGGTGGCCCATCAGGAGAGGGCTCCCAGCTACAGTGGACCCAAAAGGAAACCAGTTTGACCAGTTACCCAGACTGACCATGTGGCCCACCTCCATTTTGATCTGGCAAGGACTCTGAGATAAAAGGCCATCATCCATTCTCCATTTGTCTTTAGGCTTCAGTCTGTCTGCAGCCAACACCTACCTCTGGAAGTAGTCTCCTGGGACTGAACAAAGGACTGAGACCCACCTAGCTGCTGCTGCTGCTGGGTGCACCCTAGAGGAGGGGGACTAATCTGCAAACGACAGGATGTTCAAGGATTTGTTTTCTATGGACCTTAAATCATTTGTATTTATGTGATTCACTTTGACTCTTTAACATCTCTCATATGTTGTTTTTTTCTTTTTATGGTAAACCTTTAGTTGTAGTTACTAAAGGATTGGCTGGAAGTGTGGTATTTTGGGTAAGATTCAGGCTTATATTGTTCTGGGTGATGTGGCTGGCCCTTTGCAGTCAGGAGAACCTATTTTTTAAAGAGACCCAGTGGCTAGAGGGGACCATAGGATCTGACATGCGGTAAGGGGGCTGTTTCTATTTTATTATTCTTGGTGATGACCAGAGTGGTTAGTCAGAAGCATGTTTTGTTACTGACTGGGAGACTGGTTTAAGTACCACCCGTCAGTGGGTTAGGGGTTTGGCCCCCGGTTTTGCAGCTTGACCTGATTTTGGCACATTCAGAAGGTTATCGCAGGAGGCCCGGGTCACATACCCACACTTTGGTAGTATAGTTAAGTAAGGGATTAGCTGCATCCTGCACTAGCTAATTTTTGATTCCGCTGGAGCCTTGAATAGAATGTATTTCAGTAGTCCTTTGTAGAGGACACAAAAATAAGGCTAACTCATCTGCTTACATCACAGCAAATAGTTCTCAACCTCTCCTCCAAAAGGAGGTGGAAAGCATCAACAAAAGGTGTTTGTGGAAGCCAATACTGTAAAACAAACGACAAGTCCTGTGCCACTTCTAAATGCTAACAAATTTATCGCGTGAGCTTTTAGGGGAGAAAATCCAACTTCACCAGATACTTTGAAGTCAGGGGAACTTACTTAAGTAACAAATTCCCCCAGCTTTAAAGTGTCTGATGAAGTGGGATTTTTGCTCATGAAAGTGCATGTGATAAATAAATTTGTTACTCTTTAAAAGTGCCACAGGACTCCTTGTTTGTTTTGCTGAATTAGACTGACATAGCTACCCCTTTAGAACTTATCAATTTTGTATTAGCAATTATTTGTTTGCGTCCCTATAACTTCATTTTTTATGCAAGAAAATAGGAGCTTATTTTTGAAAATATGGACTCTAGGATATATAAAATGCTTTGAAGCCTCAGAAGAAGAGTGCTAAGTAAGTGCCAAGTATTCCTGTTAAAAGCCTGTTAAGAGCACTACATGTTGGTGTAACAAGTTTCCCTACCTTTAATTTATGGAAGAATAGCCTGGTTATTTTAATAACAATCTGTTCCTGCCCACTGAAATCTTGTTGTTGCCTCTGATACCTGGATGGAACTGGCTAATGGAAGTGATATATAACTGGGATATCTTTAACCACATACTGTATAGGTAGCACGGAAACTCAGTGTATTCTACAGGTTAATAAAAATGTGCTTTGTCATGGCAAAATAAATAGAACTACTTATTTAAATACCAAATACACAATGCTTGGAAAGCCGTCGGGAAAAATTACAGGTCATCATAAACCAAATACATTCCACTAGGACCTTATTAAAATCTTTGATGTTATTAAAAGGTCTTATTGTTTACAGTGCTTCCATGGCACTGGGATTATGATTCCCACCATAGATGATACCATATAGAGTGTGCATAATAAATCAAAAGTGAACTGCATCTGATTTGTCAGGTATTTTCCTTTTATAAATATCAATAAAATATTAGTATTGGGAAGGGAGCTAATGGGTCCACCCTGGAAAATGAGATACTATGAGCATCTATATACCAGACACGGTGCAGGTAGCAGCAATGAAAGTTTCCTCAACATGGTCCTGCCAGTGAATGTTAGGCATATTTTCCACAGAACATCTGTAAGGTGAGAAAGAATTCAGTTTCCATTCCCAGAAATTCTTTACATCTTTACTGAGAATGATTCCTGATACAGAAGCCACTTATTTTCAAATATTGTGGTATGTTTGGTAATCTCAGTACTTGTACACTAGGAGTAGCACTGTGGTATCTATAATTTCTAAAATGAGACACTTGCAATGACACTTTACTAACATGTCATAAGGAAATTTGATCTTTTAAAAGTGTCGCATGCAAAGGGGAAGGCTATTCTTCATTTCTGAAGATTTAATGGGTGCATCTGACTCCAGGAATGATTCTCCATGCTATATGTTGGAAGTAAACATACAATTATTTGCAAAATAAATAATTGACATAAAAAAAAGAATTCATAAAAACAAAAACTGTGCAGTAAAATACTTCCATCTAAAAAAGAAAATGCATCATGAAACAAGTTAGCAATTTTTTTCAAGCATTGTAAAAGGACACAAGTCATTTGTCTTAAACAAATCAAAACATGTTGGGGAAGTAAAGTTCCATTGGAAAACTCTACATGGCAAGCCACAAAAAATATCTTGTGAATGATCTTCTCCATTGGGAAGGGAGGAACTTGGGAAACGTGAAGAAAGAAGGAGGCTGAAGTTTGTAAAAGGCTTTGAAACTCTTGGGTCTGAAATGTGCTATGTAGCCTATTATATATTGGGCTTGCAAGTGGTCATTGACTTCTGGAGGCATAGGATCAAGTCTATTATATAAATTACACCATCAACTTCCTGCTACGTTTAGTTTCTAATACAGCTGTGCTACAGCTGTATCCATATGTTTAAGGTGGAAATAGGAAACGCACAGGGCTGACTCAAGGAGCTGTGGTGCCCCAAGACAAATTTTGATTTGGCACCTCCCCATCTCATTCATGGAGGTTAAAAACTGTTTTCCAAAGTGCATAGATCCCCAGCATCTGCTTGCAGCAGGCTTTAAAGTGCACTCTGCCTGCATGACTTAAGCTGCAGGTTGACTGACAGCACCTGAGCTGCTAGGAAAGAGTTGAAGAGGTAGGAGCCAGCCTGATCTTCAGGGGGTCTAGGCACCCCTAAGAACTGTCACCTGAAGCCACGTCTGTCTCTTGCCTCGAAGTAGAGCCGGCCCTGGAAACGCAGCTATTTTGGGGATCAGCAACGCAGGCTCCGTGAGTCACCTGTGGCTCACTGAGCGTCCCCTTCTGGCTCCCTGGAAGTCTCGGGGACTCCCAGCTGGCCCCCTCCACAGCACAACCTTGCATGAAATGGAGCCGGAAAAGCGGTTGTGCCATGGCTCCCTAGCGCTGGTGGGGAGGAGGAGGGATGTGCATGCTGCGCTCCCTCCCTCCGTCTCTCCCTCTGCTGGTGGGGTGGAGCAGCGGGACCCCACCTACCACCTGGCCATCCCTCCAAAAAGTGGCTGGTGCAAGCTGCAGCTTGCAGAGGTGGGGCCCTGGAATGGCCCCTCCACAGAGTTCAGGCCACTTTGACCCGGCCACAGTAGGGCCGAACGGGCCAGATCCAGGGCCTGGAGTGGCCGAGTTGAAGCGGCCTGAACTCTGCAGAGGGCCGTTCCAGGGTCCCACCTCCGCAAGCCGCAGCTCTCCCGGGGCCACTTTTGGGAGGGACAGTCGGTTGGTAGGTGGGGGCCCGCTGTTCCACCCCGCCAGCAGAGGGAGGGAGGGAGGGAGCGCTGCCCACGCACCCCCCTGCCAGCGCTAGGGGGCTACAGCGCAGCCAATGGGCCAGCTCTGGCGCATATGGTTGGGGGAGCCGGGCCGGGGGAATGGCTCTTGTCCCCTCCTCGGTTGCTGACCCCTGAGCTATCTAATCAGGGCCAACTGGAAAGAAAGATTTTGTTTGCTCTTTCAGCTTTTTTCAGAGAAAATGTCTTAGTCAGACTTTTTATTTAATTTTAGCATGTTACTAAACTAGGACTCCCACTGTTTTTGACCACCATCAGGCTCATTTCAAAAAGTACTGGCCTGGGAAATTATTCCTTTCCACTTGGCCTGCAACAGACTATATTTTGCACAGTTACAGAACACAAATTTCTGCCTCTGTACAAAAGTAAAGCAGGGGCGGGGGGGAATTGTGCTGCAGCTTTCTGTGGCATGGCAATATGAAATGACTTTGTTTACATAGCCAGTAGCCATACAGTAAATTTGCAGCATATACTAGGGAAAGAAACTATTACTTCATTTACACGTTACTTTAATTCATATTTGAAGTTATCAGTCACTGTTTCAAAAGAAGCCAAGCAGAGCAGAATTCCATTTAGAGTTTAGCTTCCCAGGCAATGGGTCATGCAGCCTTAAAATGAATCATCAGTTAAGATGGAAAATCTGGTTTTCACATTTCTTTTCACATGGTGTGTTCCTTTCTCCCATGGCTTGAAAAGATAATGAGTTTGTGTGATTATGTATATAATTAAGATTGAAGAATATTTGTCCATAACTGTCCTTTGGTTTAAAACTCTCAGTATACACAAATAGAAAACTTTGCCTTTAGAATAGTTTCAAAAGAATCTTTTCATACATACGTGGATTTAGACTAGGGGTCTCAAACACACAGCCCGCAGGACACACGCAGCCCATGGAGCTTTGTCCTGCAGCCCCGATAGCCCCCTCCCAGAATCCTGGGGCTCCCATCTCTTCAGCCCTTGGGGTATTAAAGCGCCAAGCCTCCCCGCTGGCAGAGAGGCTCAGCATCTTCAGTGCTCCCAGGGCAGGGCGGGCCAAGCCACATCACATCCCCCCTGTGTCATCAGCCATTGCTGGGGAGGAGCCAAACTGCTGCCTGGGAGCTACCCCACTCACATGCACCGTCTGGTCAAACAGCTGGAGCAGGCTGAATCATCGAGTGCTCAAAGGGGGTGGGCTGGGCATCTGAGGAGTGTTCATGGGGGGCTTTGTTTTGGGGGAGCACTGGAAAGCCCCCCAGTACAGCCTCCAGGGCTTTCCTTGCTGCTGACCCCAGCACAGCCAGGCCTGGGCAGGTGGGGGGAGTTTTCTGCTGGCCCCAGCGTGGCCGAATGCAGGAAGGTGGGTGGTCTTTTCCTCGCCACCAGCCCCAGCACGGCCACATTTAGGCTAGTGGGAGGGTCTTTTCCCCGCTGCCAGCCCCAATGCGGACAAATGCAGGTGGGCGGAAGGGTCTTTTCCCTGCCATCGGCCCCAGAGTGGCCATGTTTGGGCAGGCTGGGGGGATCTTTTCTCTGCCACTGGCCCCAGCGTGAACAAATTTGGGTGGGCGGGGGGGGTCCTTCCCCTGACACCAGCCCCAGTGCAGCCACATCCAAGCGGGCAGGGTGGAGGGGGAATACTTGGTTACAGTCTTGGATGGGACTCTGCCAGGCTGTTTGCTGTCCCATCCTGGGGTGTGGTTGCTCTTCTCCCCTCTTGGCTTGGGGATACAAGCAGCCCCCCCTTTTAAAAAAAACTTTTAAAACAATTTAATGTTCTTTAAAAAACTCAAACTTTTTTTAAAAATAATTTCAATTACTTTTAATTCAATTTTAATAAATCAAAGTAGTTTATTTCAGTTAAAATCAATTTGAACTCAATTAATTAAAATTTTAATTTTAATAAAATAACTGGTGGTCCTTCGGGGTTTTAAAAAAGTATTTTTGACCCTCAAACCAGTAAAGACTGGGAATCACTGATTTCTAATGCAAAGTTTTAAGTGTGTTTATTTGTTTATTCTGTCTTTCTGATGCTTTTGCCATGTTGAATGTAAGTAATTCTAAAAGTAAATGTGTGTTTTGACTTTGGAAAGACTGTCAAAATTAACACAACCTTTTCATGTTACCATTTCAAAACAGTTAATAAATTGACTTTTACTAGAATACTATATTACTCTTCATTTTTTTTACTATACTTTGGTAACATTGCATGAAAAGGTTTCAGTGGTGCAGCCCTCAGGCCAACATCTTAGTCCTTGTGCGGCCCTCGTGGTGATCTGAGTTTGAGACCCCTGATTTCGAAGCTTGCTCTGGGGAAGGCAGCTCTACAGCTGACCCACCCCCTGGTGGCCCAAGCCATGCCCCTTCACTTCTGGGGTCAATTCGGCTACGGCTTCTGGTGGCAGCCCTGGGTCCCTGGCTGGGGTCCGATCCTGCCACTGGGGGTGTCCCTGGGTCCCCGGCAGCGGCTGGCACTGGATCCTGCTGCTGGTGGCAGCCTCGGGTCCCAACGTGGACTGGATTCAGCTACTTCCAGCAGCTCTACGCTCCTGGCTGAGGCTGGGTCCCGCCACCACTGGCAGCCCTGGATTGTGTCTGAGCCCAGATCCTGCCACCACTAGCGACTCCATGCCCCTACCAGTCAGGGCTAGCAGAGAGCAGGCAATAGGGGAGGCAATGCCTCCCCGTGCCTCTGATAAACTCCACCCTGATGATACCTGAGAATAAATAATGTATTTCACTAATAAATAAAGATTATTTCAGAGACACAAAGTGGGTGAAGTGATTTATTTTATTAGACCAATAAAAGATATTACCTCCCCACTTTGTTTTTCTAATATCCTGAGACCAAGACTGCTAGAACTACAGTGCAAAAACCTTTATGTTAGTGGCTTTGGTGCTGGTAAAAGGTTCTAGATTAATAACTCACTAAGCACTCTGTTTGTTTACTGAACTAATTCAGTATAACTTGGTGACTTCTGGAAAAAGTCCCACAACCAGTCTTCCAACGCACCGCAGCTGTGTTCTAGACTGACCTTGTCTAAGGAGAGCTTTTATGCTTATTGAGTTCATGGAAACTCCAAATTGTGCAGGGGTTCCTATTACAACCAAGGCATCTGAAAGGAGTTTTTCAGTGGGAAAAGAGGCATAAAGGATTGAACTTTTAATAGCAATCACTGGTTTATATAAATTGATTAAATGGTGTGGTAGTGGGTTTCCTCATGTACAAATCTGTACTCTGGGAAGAGTTGTTGCTTGTTGGCCTCATTCCAGGTTCCACAGGCCACCAGCCAGCCTTCATCGTTGCTGAGCCTCGCTGTATTCAAAAAGATGACATGTCATTGTCTCCCCATCCTGGAGTGACCCTCATAGTGTGAGGTGGCATTTCAGTGATTCTGCCTTTCTCTTTTCTTTGGGAGTTCAGTTATCTGGCATGGTGGAAACTTGACCCTTTTGTCCAGTCATGCTGTAATTCCATGCCTTTTAAAGAATGTGCCCCGTCCCAATCAGTGTCTAACAGGATAATACGAATCAAAATGTCTTCTCTTCCTTGCCTCCTCCTTAGCCTCATTCTTCTTCCAGAATAGTGGCACTCAGGGCTTCTCCTTCCGGTCCATGGAGATTCTGAATTGTCCAGAGGTTCCTATTGCAATCTGTTACAACAATCCAAAATCAAAAGCAGAAAAACCCAACAGACAAAAATGCAAATGTGAGCAATTTCCATCTGTCCCAGGCTTCAACATGTAGGTTATTTTATGTTCTCACCAGTGTGCCATTTTTCTGCAGAGCTGCAGTTCACAGGGTTGCTTCCCTGGAGTCCTGATCTATTTCAAAGCCTACCACAGGCGCTAACTCCAGTTCTGTAGTTTTACTCCCAGAGTAATGCTAAGGTGGGAGCTGCTGTGAAAACAGCTAAAAGGCAATTTTACAAGGTTGTTTTTTGTGATTCAGACCCCCGTTAGCATTTTTGGCATGCAGGAATACACTACCATGTGTGCCAAAACACTCCATCACAGTCATGGATGAAAGCACCACTGAAAGAAGATGGCCAGCAATCAGAGAGAGCAGGTACTAGAGAGCAAGAGGTCAGCCAGGAACCTACTGGCCTTGGAGAGCAGCATTTTTGTGAGGATTCAATAATTAGAGAGACACCAGAAGGAGGAATTAAGGGAGTTGTGACAGGTGAAATGGTATCAAGGTCACACATGGAAACTGCATAAGAGGGACAAGTGATCCAAGGAACAGGAGGCACCTAGGAACCAGCAGATACAACACCTAGAACAGGGTTGTCCCTAGGTGGGGGTGGGCCTGGGGGTCAATCAGTCTATGTGGGATCCCCTGCCCTTCCCATGCTGAGGGTGGGTGGGCCAGCCTAGAAACCAGGCCCTGCTCTTCTGCCCCTCTCCTGGGCTGGCCACTCCACCCCCAGGGCAGAACAGCCTACCCAGGAGCCGAGCAGGAGAGCAGAGCCTGGGCTCAGGGCTGGTCCACCCTGCCCTGGGCTGGCTCTTCTGCCCTGGGAGCAGGGAGGCCTGGCTCATGGCGATCACACCTCTCATCCCCTTTCCCCCAGCAGGGATGGCTCTAAGCTAAAGACAGCCTATTGAAATACAGAGGTCACCACAGAATGCAGAAACTGAGAGTTATCCAGTAGCTAACCCCACAGGAAGGGAGGGGGCTCCGCAGACAGGGGACAAAGATAGGTCACTCCTGGTGTGGTTGCCTGTTGAGGAGGCAAAGCTGTTTCAAAGACTATGCAAACAGCTGAGACTTTAATAGGGGCGAGGGTCCAATTTGGCTCTTTGCGAGAAACCTGCATCTAAAGGGACACAGGGTGGGAGTCTGGGGTGTTAGTTTTTAGTTTTTATATTAAAATGTTTGTAAAATAGGGTAGAGGTATCTTGAACAGTGGGACTGAACCAGAGGGCCATTTCTCTGGAGGAACTTCTATTGGGGGGGTGCCAAATGGGAGGAAATGGACTGGAAGCAATGCAGCCACATCAACACAGCAAAGCACAGGGCTTTAATAAAGTTCTACTTGTTCAAGTTAACCTGCTTTCAACTTCACTTTTTGCTAATAAAACAGTGCAGCCCAGGAGGTCCCTGGCCCAGGAAAAGACCCAGGGCTTGGGTGCCACAACTCAAGGCTCGAGTGTTTTAAGGGCACCACTACTGCAGCCACCGCCATGGTAGACCCGGAGCTCTGGTGCTGGATCTCAGTGCTCAAGTCCCGTAAGACCAGGACCAGCTACACCCCTGGTGCAGCCCCATGGGTCCCCAGCACCCCATGTAAAGGTCTTGGCAAAGTTCTGAAGTCTTCCCCACACCCAGGCTAGGGCACCAATAGGGTCTGCCTGATAGGGTGAAGAGGCAGGCATCTCTTGGGCAGGTGGAAGATTCCCAGTTGTGAAGCTGCCCTATGCTGCTTTTTCATGTATGGCCAGAATGGGAAGTAACTGCTCTACTCACAAGTAGCTGAGGTATGTGTGAGGGGGTGGTGGGGTGCCCCCCCCCTTTTGTGGCACCCATCCCCGTCTCCCATATGGTCAGTGGACATCTTTTTCCACCAACGTCTCAGGGGAAGGCGTGCTTCTACTGCTGCACAGTTGAAGAGTTCTGGCCATAATATTATGATCTTCTCCTTCTCCTTGTTTTGCTGCCAATAAGCAAATGAACCAAAATCCATGTGAGCTGAGCTCCAATGGATAAGTAAGCTCTGGCACTTTGTACAACTCAAGCACTGGCCTACTTGTCTCCTACACTATATTTTTACCTAAAGTGATTGTAGTTTTCCTCATTATATACTGTTTTACATTTTGAAAGTATTCACAGCCTTTCTTCATTCAGATTCTTTCTGCTTCTGTACAGGATTCCAGGACTGTAAAGTGCGTGGTTCCCTCAGCTAGCTGATGTCAATCAAAACAGAAGACACTTGGTTTCACAGAATGGGACCCTAAATGTGTACCTTCCTAATTACACCTACCAGGATTTGCATTGTTATGTAAGAGGCGGAAATTCGACTGATCTGATTTAATATAGCAGAGAAGCTCAGCTTTCCTGAAACTGTTTGAATGATCAAACTAAGCACATTGCAAAGTATAATAAATGTATTTTATATTGCAAACCTCTTCCCCACAGTGCATTTTGCTTCTTTCTCTCTGAAATACAGTATTTTTATGAGAAATTAGATCAGTCCATGAAATAATACACTAATGAAACTGTAATCGCTTCCAGAAATGCACAAAGCAAACGCTAATCTCACATTTTGCATAGAGAAAAAAGAAATCATGTGGGCATATTCCTGGGAACACTAATCTGGTCTGAAAATAACCTGCATAAACCAGAATCAGCTACAAAGTAGAACAGTTTCTTAGCTGATGACTCACTGTCCGGTTTTTTCCCTTCACATATGATCATGTTGTTTCACTTTCTTTTTAACATGTAAGATAGCATCCTATGCGGAGCATCAGGTGGAGGCAGAATTCTCAGTCTCTTGTAGAACAAACAAGTCTGGTGGCACTTTTAAATACTAACAAAAATTTTGACAAACTCTTTGTTTTGCTGAACTAGGCTAAAACGGAATTAGCCCCTTGTGTTCATGAGTGGTTTTTGAAACTTCCCCTAACAAAGGCAAGCTCCTTGGATCCTGCCTGCCTCCCCCATGCCCCAATCTCATGCTTGCCCAAGGACTAGGTCCCACCCCAGGCCTCTTCCCCTATGCCTTACTACAATCAATGCATGAGTCTCTGGACAGCTTCCTCCTCTCCTCTCCTCACCCCTGCCTATCCTCCCCACTCCTGTCCCAGCATGAGAGGCCTATGTGCCCTTTCAAAGGAAAGAACTGGGTCAGCATGGGATGGGGGCTGGCTGCTGTAGGATGACTCACTCATTCAGCCTCTTCCTCCTTCCCTGGCTGACTTCAGGTATGTCTTCACTGACGGCAGCAAAGTTGTCACTGTCAGCCCAACACTTCAGGCATGATTAGCAGCCAGTATGTACCCACTGCTGCATTCCAGAAGCTCAGCGCTGGACGTCCTCTCCCCTGACAGACACAGCTGAAAGCTGATACAAGCCATTTGCTCTCAGCTTCAGCAGTGTGTCCCAGTGGCTTAGAAAGTTGCCAGCAGATACACATGGCATTTTACATGCCTTGCATATCTGCCAGTTGACTGCCAGCAAAAAGCCCTCCAAGTGTAGACTAGGGCTGGGTCAGTGACCGAACTTACAGACTTAACAGTGAATAGACCTCCCATCAGGAAGCTTGGGAAAGACACAGGAAGTTGGGGCAGGGGAAGGAGGGGTACAGAAAGCTATTTGATAGGAGGTGAGCTGTGAGAGAAGCTTTCATGGGCTCCAACCCACTTCGTCAGATGTATGATACAGACTAACATGACTACCCCTCTAGAAATATATCCAAGCAGAAATAGTGAGTGGGTGACTGAGTAACCTCTGTCATGAGGTTTTCTTTTTTTCCCTCCATAAAATTCCAGGAGCAGCACATATGAATGAAAGGTTAATTGTGGAAACACTTAGCACTTCCCATCTGATGACCTGAAGGTGCCTAAGGAAAAACGAATGAACCAAGCTACACAATACTCCTCTGAGACAGGCAAGCATTATCCCTGTTTTTGAATGAAAAAAACTGAGGCACAGGCTGATTGCCTTTTAAAATTAACAGAAAGCCTCCCCTTGAGATCAAGCCTTAAATGACTGGCTGTCCAGTGTCACAATTCAAGTCTCTGATAGAAGAACACCAAGCCATGCTGCTTTTTCCCTTACATTGTACTTACCATTTCCCTTATCTGGAAAAGAAATGAGTGTATTTGAAGAGTCTTAACTGATTACTGAACAGGTCAGAAGGCAGCAACAGTGGGTGGTGTGAGAGGAGTAGGGAAAAAAACAGTCTGGAGAGTCAATCCACTCAGATTGAAGGCTGGTGTCACTAAGGACTGGCTGAAGGCATGGCATGTTCATGTTTATATGCTACATGCAGGTAACTTCTTGGGTGGCTGAGGAGTATAAAAGCTTTTGTCATTCCAGCACGGAGAGTACGTGGCAGGCAAAGAGGTAGGGCCATAACACTCAAGCAGGGAAGGCTTTGCCTCCCTGTGTCTTCAATAAGTTCTGCCCATTTTTTGTGTTCTCCTTATAACTGGAGGCCAAATGGCCACTTTCAGGTTTTCCCCAAAGACTGTATCCCAAAAAATGCTGAATATTTCCTACAGATTACACTCAGAGTTAAAGTTGCTCAGCATCTCATAAGATTAAGATCCATGCCCCAGATCCTTAAAAGTGTTTAGGTTCTTCACTCTTATTGGTTTAAATGGAGTTGGCTGCTGAAATGTTTTTGGGGTTGTGGCTCCAAATGCTGAGTGTGCTGACTGTTCAGGGATATAAAAGGGCTCACACCAAGGGACTGTTTAATTGCAGTGTGGATTTTTGGGCTCGGGCTGGAGGCTGAGCTGTTGAATCCTATGAAATGGAAGGATCCCAGTGCTCTACAAGTCTGAGCTCAAAGATCTATACTGCAAATTAAACAGTCCATTAGCCCAAATGCCACAAGCCCAGGGTAGTCGGTGTGGGCCTTCCACAAGGGTCAGATTGCAGTATAGCTATATCCTAAGAGTATAGATGAGCCTATTGGTGAACAAATAAATCTCTGTACAGACTAACTGCTAAGAAACACATTATACGTCTCTGTAACCTGTGATCTGGTACTTTATACTGTTTCTGAGGAAGTGGAGAATGATGCACAGTGCTGAAAATCCACACGTAAAAAAGAAGAAGTAAGCGTATTGTCAGGAGTGATTACTACATGGGTCCACAGGGTCTGTGCCCAGGAGCCTACCAAAGTGTGAGAATCCTCTGCCTTTCCGGCACTGACTTGTGGGGGTGGAGTGGGTTGATCCAGCTCAGAGGTTGGGCTCTGCACTCCTGCCCTGCCCCTGGGCTGGCTAATCCACTCCCAGGAGTGGGGCAGGCCAGCACAAGTGGTTGCTCCACTCTGGAGGTGGGCTGGGGCAGTCTGGCATGCAGTACAGCTTCCCATGTGGCCCAAGCTGTACTGCCTGCACCAGTTGGCCCCACCATCCCTGGAACACTGCAGCCTCTAATCTAGCCCTGTATCTTGCATGTATCTTCTGGCACCACTTTTATCACTGGAAATAACTGGGGAAACCACTCAGGTTCTTATACTACACCCAAATAATATCCTTTTCCCCAATGTCTGTCCTACACAGCTGATGAGTGGTGATGTTGTCTGCTGCTAAAAAGTTGCTTGAGTTTCAGCCCAGAGATAGCTGCACTTTACTGGGTGAAGTTACTTCTATTTTGTAGTACTTTTAGGTAGAAGGGTACTGTATAGGTACTTTGTAGTGCTTTTAGGAAGAAGGATATCATATAGCTGTAAGATCATTTAACTCGATCTTCAGTTGGTGTAAATCAGCAGCACTGTATAGAAATCATGATGTACGCCAACTGAGAATAGTCGATGATATAACTAGATTAACTTGCTCTTCTGTCTGCCTTAAAAAAAAACCCTCCAGAAGCCATAAAATGAATGCAGATTAACTATTTCTCACTGACTGTACATCAGATTCAAAAGATTGAGTCAGGCAAGGGTATGTGAATCCTGGGCCATTGTCCACATCACACCTACTATCTGTGTTTTAGGAATACTACTGAGAATAGTTAATAGCTGCTATTCATATGCAGAGAATGATTTAAAAACCTTGAGAACAGCACATGACAGAGATTTAGAGCAACATAGCTACTTACAGATTAACTGATCTAAAAGACCCATGAATAGTAACATTTTTGATACCATAGGCAGTAAAAACAACTAACGCTAAAATTGTAGAACACTGTGTAGTTCAAAAAGCACATGCTGGGTCAAATTCCACACTGATTTATACCCAGGTGCTCCCAATGAAAGTAATAAAATGCATGATAGAGGGTATAGTTCAGAGTAGTGTTTATCCCTTCGTGTTTTACAGACTTCTCTTTCTTTCTGTATAATTCCTATAAAACATGGCAATGTAGGAAGTGGAAATAAATGCTGGTAGAGACCATTTTATTCAGGGATAATGCAAAAATATACCAGTCAAACAAAGAAAAATGGCCTAAAGCTACCTATATAGGATGAGCTGAGATTTCCTTCTATATTATGACACTGGGTTTATAAAAAAATAAGTACCTGTATAGTTTTTTCTTGTGTTTTAAATTAATGGGAGCTTGGCAATAGTAAGTAGCCAAAAGCTTGTTTCTGATTTATGCAAGTGTTCAGAATTGACCTACCTGGCAACATGGAGGTTTGATTAAGAAACCCTCAAGTGCTCTGGTAACACAGTGGGTCTCAACCTTTGTCAGGCTGCATCATACTTGGTTGCATAGCGTGACCCTACAGGACACACCAGCCCACCCTGCGCAGGCCAAATCCAGCCATCTCTATGGCTGTTTGTGACACACCATCGTGTGGTGACACAGTAATGTATCCCGACACAGAGGTTGAGAACCACTTTATGGAACACTTTTTTGAGTAACTTAAAGATCTGGTGCTTTGTTCCCCAAATCTAACACTTTATGTACAAGTTCCAAAGGGGTAACTGTGTTAGTCTAGTTCAGCAAAACAAACAAGGAGTCCTGTGACACTTTTAAAGACTCATGAATTTCTTTATCGCCTGAGCTTTTGTGGAAGAAAATCTCACTTTGTCAGATGCTTAAAGATGGATTTTCTCTCACAAAAGCTCATGTGCTAAGTAAATTTGTTAGTTTTAAAAAGTGCCACAAGACTCCTTACTTTTTATACAGTCATTCCTGTAAACTTGTGTCTGTGCCAGTGAGCTCTGTTGGAAAGCTCTAAAATTGCAAAGCTGGAGCTTCAGAAATTAGAAGAATTAATTAGAAGAGCGCTCTCCCGTGGAAAGAGCTTATGGTTTTGAGTAGAAGAATTTGAATTCCACTCTCACTGTCTCCATCAGTTTCTGTGTTGCCAGGGACCTAATTCAACAAAACCCATTCAATGAAACACTTCAAGCATGGTAAAAGTTAAGCACATACTTACTCCCACTGAACTCACGCTTAAGCACATGCGTAAGTGCCTTGTTGAACAGTGACTAGAGGCTAAATGTGGCTCAAGTTACAAACTGATGAATCATTCAATAGCCAATCCACAACCTGAGAACTGCTCTGGCAACTGTCAAGGCAGATATATAAGCTTCACATGAGGTATATCTATTCAGTCTGCTCAGCCTCACTTCCGGGCTTGAAACTACCTGCTGCTTAATAGAGGCAACAGCCTCCCAGTCTATTCTAGTCCTATTCCTAATACTGATCCTGACCTGCTCTTGCTCCCACATTGTTCCTAGCCCTTCTCCAGACTGACTTTCACTCCTGCCTCTGTCATAGCTTTCTCTGAACTTGTGATTCTGGCTCTACCACCCTCACTATCACTGACTGACCTCGAGGGGCTCATCTACACAGGGAATGGGACTGTAATTCAGTTTTAGGCTGTCAGATTACAGAAGTTGAAGGCAAACGATCACAGCAAATTGCTTGCTTGGGGTCTCATGTCCCCACTGCTCAAATTATTTTCTGAAAGGCATTGCACTATTGGTAGTAGGGACAGGGGCCTGTGGGGAGGCAGTTGTCCTCTGATCGCTACCTCTCCCCTCTTCTCTAAAAGAAAAAAAAGAAAAGGAATAAACCCTTTCCTTGCTGTTTCTCCATCACAGACATAACAGAGGAGCACTGTGCTGCATGCAGAGAGAGGAATTAATTGAAAACTTTCTGGGGCTGAGGCAGGGAGGAGCTATGTTGCTACACACACTGCAAAAAACCAGAAAAGCTGCTGTATGGACCTAAATTTGACTTCTAGATTTTGACCTCAGTACTACGTCACTTGGTGTTAGATGGTTGAATTACAGCTCCACTTTTTTTTCCCAAATTTACTGCTCTGACAGTTGAAACACAGGCTGCAGAAGGTAGAGGTAAGCAGCAGCATGTCAAACTTCACTGTCAGCGTAGAACAAGGCTAAGTCTTACCATCCCCATCATGCTTTCAGACAAATGCATCTATAACCTTTTGGTGGACCAGTGTGTACCTCATTGCCTTTCTCCAGAGCCTTAAAAGAAATAAACCCCAACTCCTATGGAGAGGGAGTTGGAGACCCAGGATTCAGTCTTCAAGAGACTTTCAGCAAAGGTTGTTCAGAGTTACCCTCCCTACATTCAAGTTCCACTAGACAAAAGTAGTGAACTTTTTAAGTATTAACTTTACGAATCTTATGAAAGAAACATAATAATTATTATGTATTGTGGCAGAGCAAGGCCTAGTCTGCCACTGCAGATCCTGCCCTTCTCTTATGTGGCTTGTTATGATCTAGTTTCTTCAGCCCGAATTTCCCCGAGACGGGGGTGTGATTGGGGAGGGGGCCCTGGTATCAACCTCTACCTTGGGCCCCAATGCAGGGATCCTATGAGTAGCAATCTCTATCAACCGAGTCCAGGAGAGCTACTCCCTTCCCTGGGTCACTTGTCCTTGGCCCCACTGTTTCCATTCTGCTCTGGGGAGCTGGGGAGGGTTTTTACAGTCTTCCTGCCTAGGGTCTTTCAGTCTCTGTAATCCTCCCTTTGCTCAGGTGACATTGCTCCCCCTAACTCCCCAACTCAGTTCTCTGAAGTGCAGACTCCTCCTTTAAGCCAAGGTGTCTATAAGCCCTAGACTCTGCCTGGGTGGGGCTTCTTCCAAACACTTGTACCTTTTTTGGTGTTATAGCCCATGGCAATCATTTTGTCCAAAGCACTGCTAGCAGCTCCACTCGACTTCCTTTCCTAACTTGCTTTCACCTGCCTCTGCCTATCTAAGAAGAGCTTTTTAAGCAGTGCAGTAAATTCTTTAAATGGCTTCTGATTTGGTGACTTAATTAACCTGGAGTAACCTTGGCTAAATTAACCCAGAAAACAAGGATTTACCGATTGTGTGGCTAATATATACATTTTCTACTACTCTCTTATAACCATCAGGTCTAACCCTCTCACAGTATTTATAACGTGATGTGGCTATTTCATAAACCCACATTCATTATTTCACAGTTTTCTTTTCCACAACACAATCAAGAAAAACATAGACATGCATCAGGGTCTCCCTCACACCGTAAAAGGGACAGATGTTGGGAAAACGGGTGAACTATGTCAGGTACCACCCATGCTCATGACTCCATGAAGGAGCACCAGCTGATGTCCCTGATGGACCATGGGATCTAGGTGGAATGGACACTGGCCTAATGGGGGTCCTTGCTTTCCACTGGTGGTAACAGGTCCCACCTTTTGTATCTGGGCAGGATGCAAGGGTGAGAAAATGGATGGTATGGAGCACACATGTGTACAGATGATTCCAAGGTACAGATCGAGAGCAAGCCATTTGCAGATCCAGTAGCAGGCTCAGTGCATGCGATGGGGGCAGTGACAGGGCTCGTGGGGCCAGGGCCCAATAAGAAGCCCTGAGAGGGCCAGGAGTGGGAATGGGAGGGGCAAGGAGTGCCCACTTATAGGACCTGCTCAAGGTAGACTCAATCAGTAGGGAGCAGGGCTGCCTTCACCTCCTGGAATATGGGCTATGGGGTTTGAAGGATGGAGAGCCACCACAAGGGGGTCCACCCAGTCCCCCTGGGTGCAGCCCAGGAGGTCTTTGACCCTGGTGACACCTACTAGGACCAAACTGCACCTCACCAAAGGGACCTCTGCCACCTGCACACTAAGATGGAGGTTGTTTAGCAGTGGCTTGCTTCATGAGGAAGTCCATGTTGGTGGCCACGATGGACCTGGAGGCTGAAACAAGCCTACAGATCAGGAGGAAGGTTCCCGATGTAGGTAACTAAATTTGCCTGACAACAGTAACCCAGCCGTAACAGGTGTCTTAAAGAAGAACCATCTTCAGTTAAGTATAGGGGTTACATATACAGCAGAGAAACAATCTTGGAGGTTGTGAGGTCTGAGTATAAAAATGTAACTGTAATTTTACCTGAACTGAACTCTTGGTTTTTTTGAGGGGAAGTTGGCTGTATGTGTTGATCACTTCCTCTGATAAGCAACATGTGTGCCAAAACCTTTCAGGGCTAGTTTGATGGACACAAACCAACCTATCAAAAGGCTGACCAGTTCCCCAACATAAATCTATACCTTTCACAAGGTGCTAGGCAACCATGGAGTTTTCTACATTATTCTGCACTTCTATGGGGTCTTTCATATGAGGAATGGAATAGAAGCATGCTTTAGTTCGTTACAAAGAAAAGACACGGGGAAGTGTTAACTGAGGGCTTTGGAATGGCATGAAACATGGTGTAATCAAGTTCCAGAGGGGTAGCAGTGTTTGTTTATTTTGCTGAACTAGACTAGGAGTCCTGTGGCACTTTTAAAGACTAACAAATTTATTTATTGCACGAGCTTTCTATGAAGGTCATGCAAAAAATAAATCTGTTACTCTTTACAAATGCTCCAGGACTCTTTGTTTTACACTGTAATTAGTATAAGATTCTCACAATGCTTGTCACAGTTCAGCAATATAAAAAACTGTCTTTTAGCTGTTTCATTACCATCTTATACTGATAAAAGCATTAGCTGACAACATAAGTTTTAAATCACATTAGTAGTCTTTAGAATAACAGAATTCTTGATTGTCATCTCACATAAATGCATTATTTATATGTGATTTTTTAAAAATATCAACTGCTGTATAGGTTATTAGGCAATCGAATGGCTAATTAGACCCTACCATTTCAGTTTTATTATGCATCAAATTAATCTGTATGACTCAGCCCTATTACCAAGTCCTGGGAACAGAAATTGCTTGAAATTCTCAACCCCCAACGTGCAAGTCTCTAAAAATTGTGTATGAATAATTAATCTCAGAAAGGAAATAAAAAAAAGCAAAGCTAACTGGAGTCTGCTGTTACCATCCATACTGAGCTGAAGCCTGTAGTCCTTAAGCAAGCAAAACTCGTACTGAAGTCAGTAAGAACTTTGCCCGTGTAGAAACAGCAGGCCTCAGGCCCTAACTGGAGGAAGGCTCTTAAGGAAGAAGAAATGATATTTTCTTAGAAATGATCTGAACTGAGCCTTGTGAAGTACATTAAAACATGGGGGTGTCTCCCTGCTGTGTGGGACTAATCCCCGCAAGCAGGTTTAGCCACTTTCAGAACCTGAACAAAAAGCAAGAAGTCTTGTGGCACTTAGGGTATGTCCACACATATCTTTTAAATTGAAATAACACTGGGTATTTCAATTTTAAAAAAATTAGGTCCACACAACATTTTCTTGTTTCGAAATGACGAGCTCCGTCATTTCAAAACAAGTGATGTTATTTCAAAATAGCTTAAACCTACTTTAATCTGAATTGTCTGTTATTTCAAAATGGTTATTTCAAAATAATGCAGTTCAGATGTGTTATTTTGAAATAACCATTATTTCAAAATAACACTTTTGCCCTTCTCCTTCCCAGGGTTCCTTCCTTTTTGTATATATGGGGTGGGGGGGCATGGCCCAGTGAGGGGGCCATGTTGCCATACCTCCCATGGTGCCCCTCTCCTGATTCAAAATAGCAAGTCCTGTGTCTGGACTTGCTATTTTGATTAGAGGTTTTTGCTTATTTTGATTTTAAGTTAATTAGAATTAAGGATTTTATTTTGAATTAACTTATTTCAATTTAACTTAAATTGAAATAAGCATGTTTGTGTGGACATAGCCTGAAAGACTAACAGATCTATTTATCACATGGGCTTTCATGGAAGAAAATCCCACTTCTTTAGATGCTTTGAAGAGGGGGAACTTACAGTAAGTTCCAGAAGAGGGATTTTCATCCACGAAAGCTCATATGATGAATAAATCTGTTAGTCTTTAAGTGCAACAAGACTCCTTGCTTTTTTTGCTTTACTAGACTAACGCGGCTGCCCCTTTGGAACTTTTCAGAATCTGACACTTCCATGGATTCCTTTGAAACAAATGCAGTAACAGAGGGCATATTTGTTGCTTGTTCAATAAGGCTAATGCTGTAATACTTATTTATTTGCTGAGTTCCACAAGCATCCTTGCCCCTTAACTTTCAGGGCCAATTTCTCCTCATTTTTGCATGGGTAGAGGATAAAAAGGTTGAGTAGGGTAGAACAGAATAAATGTAGACTCCCTTTCCCACCATAGATATATCATTGCAGAGCAGGCTTCTTTCAATGGAGGAAAACCATGCCAGTGCTCACAGAGGCTGTCTTCAGGCCCCCATTGCATACACCGTGTAAAGGATCAGACCCTAAATGGGATTCACGCTCTTGCCTCTGATAAGAAGCACTACACAACACATTCACTCCTAGCTATTCTCTCTCACCTTTCCAGCCCTGTCCTGTGCCTATATTATCTCTCTGTACCCACACCATTCTGCTTCCCCCAGGACTGCTCCAGCAGGTACTGCAAAGGACCTGATATTGCCCTAACGTACAAAGCCCCAGCTTGCCACCGGTGAATGGAAAAATATCTCTTAGCTAGAAGCATGCTGCAATTGTAGCTCTCCCTGATATTCTAAGTCTTAGCCTTCTTCAGATCAAAAGGACCAGCTTTTCTAATTTTTCACCTATTTATTTGAAGATTTGCTAGTAAGGTGAGGCGCGGTGCCTGCAGTCCCCTCCCCAAGTGAAATAGCAGGTCCACACTGTGGACCTGCTATTTCACTCCCTTATTTTGAAGACACCATTTTGTTATTTCGAAACAAGTTATTTCGATATAACAGGTTATATCGAAATAAGTCATATCGAAATAACTTGTTTCAAAATAACAAAACCGTGTGTAGACATAGCCTAAGATGTAGCTGCGGGTGTTAAAATAAGGAGGAATGCCCCAGAATGGCATTCTGGGGCCCCTAAAAATAGAAGAATGCACCAGAACACAGAGTTCCAGTGCATTCTGCCTTACTTTAAAATTAACAGGGGCAGGTCCAGAGGGCACCAAATGCTTTTCCCCTCGATCCCATCCTGCTTACAGTGACAGAAGCAGAGCCAGAACCACCCTGGTGCCCAGCTGGCACTCCCTGCTGGCGGAGCGGAGCGAGCTGCCCTGCAGGTGCGGTCCCTGGTGGAGGCGGTAGGGTGGGGAGCTCATACGATGGCAGTGATGTTAGCGGTGGCAGCTGACGGGCGGCCATCCTTGCCCGGCTCTTGCCTTGTGTCCCTCCACTTCCTGGGGCTGCTGCAGGAGGCAGTGGCAGTGGCACAGGACCCACTGGGACTCACGCTGGCCAGTCATGGATGCCAGGTGGGTCAGGTAAAGAGCCACGACTGGCATGCACAGGGAGAGGGGTGATCTGGACACAGTTGGGGTGGGAGCAGGCATTTTGGGGGCAGTAACTGGGGTGGGTGAAGGGAGGCTGGATGATACTGGAAGGGGCCCGCTGATTAGGAGGGTTCCAGGGCCCCACCAAATTATACTTTAACCACTGTGTGGCTGTGTTTGCAAAGGGAAGTGAATTGATTCCTCCATCATCTGTCTGCTCTGTATCCTGCCTCTCCACTGAGACTGCAGTGACCGACTCCCTGGGGGAACTAGGACCTGGCTGTCACAAATACATTGCTAGAAAGAAATAAAATAATTTTTATTTCCTTATGTAATACCCACCAATTTGCTTGTGGTGAACCTTGCTTCAAATTTCTAGTATGCTGTCTCACTTTCCCTACAGATGCTTCCCCATTTATGGTCACTAACTGTAGATTTACATCTTAGACCCCTGCTCACATGTTACCAACACTATTGGGAGGCCTAAGGGGAGCTGGTGAACAAGTACATCTTGGGATGTAGATACTGGCAGACAGAGGCATTGCTGGTGCTGGGCACTCCAGGGCACATGCCCTGAACCCCAGCACCAGTGGCCCAGATGGGCTGGAGATCTGGGGCCTAGCCACCAGTGGCCATGGCAGCCCCGGCCCCAGCTGGGGATCTGGGGACCGGCCTCCTGAAGCTGCAGCAGCCCCCATCCCCAGCTGGGGATGCGGGGCCCAGCCTCCTGTGGCCTCTTCCAGCCCCAGCCAGGGATCTGAGGCCTGGCCGCCTGCGGCTGTGGTGGGCAGTCTGGGGCCCGGCCACACGAGCTGGCGGCAGCCCTGTCTCCGGCTGGGGATGCGGGGCCTAGCCGCTCACGGCGGCATGGCGGCACCTGTCCCTGTCCCGGCCAAGGGGCGGGGCCTGCAGGTTTGGGGCAGGGCCTGTGGGGCAGGGGAGCGGCTTGGACCTGGGCCCGTGCCCCAGGTCCCTCCCCCGGCCAGTGACGTCGCTGCTGGCAGAACAGAATGCTCATCACATCCTTCAAAATCACATTTTCACCTGCTCACCCATGCCCTTCATGGTTTTTTTGCACCCATTAGCACTGTGAGATCCATTTTGAGTGGAATTTTCAAAAGGACTTAGGGAGCTAAGAGGACAAGACTGTAGGAGATCATAGCACTGGATCCACCTGGAGGGAACCACCTGATGGTGTTTACTGGGGAATGAGCTCAATCCAGAGGATCTGTGCTCTGCCTTTTTCCACACCAGACTTAAATTCTGAGTTCATTTCTGGGGTCTCAGCCCTCCAGCCAAGTCCCATTTGTCTACCCCTTCCAGGTACAGCCTGGCTCATGTAATTCCTGGCCACTAAATAAGAGTCAATGGCCAGCAAGCCTGTGCCTCTCTGGGCACCAATGCCACTCCTGGCATGGTAGGGGAGCAGGGAGGGACCCAGACCCACCCACCTCTCTGGGCCCCAGTCCAGGGACCCTAAGTACTCTTCTGAGGCCTTCCACCTCCCCACAGTCGCTCCATGACTCACAATTCTCTGGGCTGCTTTCACCGCAGTCCCTAGTTGCTCACAGTCTCTCACCCTGCCAGACTACAGCCGCCATCCTCTCCTGGCTCCCCACCTCTGGACCGCTTTTCTAGCCACTGCCACAGTCTGCTTCCTTCAGGGTCCACAGTGCTAATCTGGCATAGCGCACACATTCAGAGCTCTCCAGGGTGCTGACTTATGCAGCCGACAGATAGAGACAGAATCTTCTCCTTCCAGCTTACCCAGCAGACTGCCTGAGCTATTGCTACTGCTTCCTCTTTATACAGAGCAGCTTGCCCCTGATTGGCTCTGCACCCCACCCACCTGATTGGCTGCTGCTCCCAGGCCCAGTTAACTCTTTGTGTCCTGCAGCAGAACGACGACTCTGCTACAAAGAACCACTGATGTTCAATATGACTTGTGTTCCTACCTGTTATGTGCTTTGATAATTCCAATTTAGTTTCTAATATACTAAAGATAAAAGCAGATGGCTGATTTAGAGTAGGCAAGGAACACTCATTAGAAGGAAAAGTGTTGGCAGTCCTAGAAGAGGAGAAATGGCTCAGTTTCCTTTTGCTGGTTTAGGATATCACACTGAAACCCAGACCACCTTAAATGTCAATATGAAAATAATCTTTTTATCCTCCCTTGGAATATGTTTTGGATTATGCTTCAGATGGCACACCATGGTAACACTTGTGCTTGAACATTTATTTTATCTTTTTAAGGGAATTTATACACACGTTTGGAGGCTTGTGGGGGGGGGTAAAGAATAAACTGAATTGTAAAAACTGTCTGCAAAGTTATAGGCAAAATGAAATGATCAGAGATGCCCAGCATAGCACAAAAAATAATGGTATTTTAATCACTATGCCACAAAGGCAGAAATCATCGGAAAGCAACTAAAAACATTCACCATGAATAAAACTCCCAGAGCAAAGTACAGCTATTTCATTCCATTCAGAGAAATTAGGCCTTTTTTTTCTAATTTTTAAAACAGATGGTGTGATAAGACTGGCTATGCTGGAAGGTATAAATTGAATCTAGCTCATTCAAATATCAGCAGAAAAAGAAATTCAGCATGAAAACCAACACCTAACAAACTAATACATGTGTGGGGACATAATGTAAAACAAAGATGTATAAACAGAGCAAGAAAACAGGAAAGCAATGGTTTGAAGAGACTGGGGCAGAAAGTGGACTATAAATTAGATAGAAAACCACATCCAGCTGAAACTGTAGAGGAAATTGTAGTTAAACAGAAAGTAATTGTCCACATTGGGATCTGATCAGGGCATTTGGGCTAACTCTTGTTTTAAACTTAGGATACATAGCTAGACATGGGATTTTTAATGCCCACAAGTTGTGAGGTGCTCAGTGTTACACATCCTCCAGAAGAGTCGCATCACTACCACGCTGACTGAATAGTCTGTTTTACACATATAGTTAAAATGGCTGATTTGAGATACTTCAAACTCTCTTTCTTTGCTTTTGATTATGTAAAACTCATTGAAGTGAGCATGTCAAATATTATGCTACCTCCCTAGCATCTGGTGAAGGAATGGCTCAGTACTATGGTGCCACCTATTGAATCACTAGCACTATTTGCGGCAACTCTCTGGCTTCTGTTTGGGTGTCACAAACAAGCACTCACTAGGTCCAACTTCGTAACACTTATAAAACCAGCCAAGATGATAGCCCCGAAGTGGTGTGACTTTCCGTAGCAAGCCTTAAGAGACTCAGCATATCTACCCCTTCCTGTTACCTTTTTATTTATTTATGCAGCATTCATTACTTATTAAACCATGCATTTTAATTCAACCTAATGTATAATCTTTTGTATCTTGTATCAGACTTCAAACCATTTAAATGAAAGTTGTTTTATTTTTATCTGGATGTTGGCAGAGGGTTAATTATAACTTACGCAGAGATATACAGGCTGTAACTAATTCTGAGTTGCTGGACTTTTTCTTTTAGTTATTTGCTAGAAGGAATGAGAGTGTTTACTTTATGTTTTTCTTAATTTTCTTTGGTTGTCCACATTGTTCTTTTAGAGAAACACTCCCCCATCTGCTTATCACCTGACTTTTAAAGTGCATTATCTGGAAACAAAGGGTCTGATTTACAACTGCCTTATTTCATTTTTCAGCTAGAGTAAGTCTGTTGAAATTAATGGGGTAAGACTATTACAAAGCTGAAAAAACACTGTGGTGAATCAAATCTATAATCTTCAGTTAAGGCATGTGGTGATAAAGAAAATAAATTTCATGCTTCAGAGAAGAAATTGATTTCTTTAAGGGTCAGAAAGGAATCGTCCCATCACCACTGCTTGTATCCTCACCCCACCTGTGCAGTATATGCACAATTAACTACAGGTACATTTTCTCTTTTCTACTGCTTCCTCTGGAGCATCAGGTATTGGGCTAGAAGTGGTAGAGGTGAGATTCTGGATTCTGTGTACCAATGGTCTATGGCAAATCCTTTTGGACTTTGCAGGATAATCATAATGAAACTGGAAAAATAAATGCCATTTCCTTTTCTCTTTTGTTTTTATTTCACAAAATTAGTCCAAGAAAGGCAGAATCCACCTCATGTTATTTCATGAATTTTTAGCTTGAGAATTATTTATGTGCCCTGTTTTTGACACCCAAATTTGAAAATTTTGGCCATTGGTGTTATATTTATCACTTGACCAATGTAAGATTTCTGATTTCCTGAACTATCCTTTTTTTTTTTTTTTTGTTTTGTGCTTTCTTTTTTTCAATTTTTTAAAAAAAATAAGTAGATTGCTATCACTTAGCAACCTATTTTTTTTAAAGAAGCATTTGCTTTGAGAACACATGCAAGGACGTATAAATGATATCTTCCTTGTAACTCAAAATGTAAGACAACAAAAATTTCTAAGAACTGTGGGTTACATTTTTCCTTCAATAAAGCAGCTATTGAAAAAATGTTTTTTTGTACTGTCTGTGCAAAAAAAAAACAAAAAAAACCATCACATGAATAGTAGATTCTTATAGTAGATGTTTCCAGAACAATACCTCTGGTTCCCAATTACACTTGGCTTTTTATAGAAATTTTTTGACTTGTCTTCTTATGATTCATTAAAACATATTGTTTCCAAATATTCAGTGAGAAAGCAGATGAAATGTCAGAGGAATATCATCATAATCGCACTGATATTAATACAAATTTCGTAATAAACCTTTATTTTTACAGCATCATACATGCATAATGTAAGCAGTTTATAGCATGAAAGAAAGCTTTCAAGTAGCAGAGAATTACTGTTCTATGGCTAAATACAGAGAGAAATAACCACATAGTAACAGACTGATAGTGCAGCTCAGCCTGTAAATAATTTCAGGTAAACACTTGTGTGCTCAAAACTTTGCATTGTGTGTCTGCACTTACAAATTAATTTGAATTGATGAGGATCAATTCAAATTAAACAAATGCATGGCCACACTGGCTTTCATTAATTCGAACTAAGTAAGGAATGCCTTAGTTTGAATTGAAGAAAGCTAACCTTGAAGTTATAAAACATTATTTACCTTCAAAATAATGTTTAATTCAAACTTATGGACTAGATGATCTCATGAGGTCCCTTCCAACTCTATGATTAAATTCTAAATTCTAAATTAGTTTGAATTACCCCAATGTAGCTGTGTTAATTCGAACTGTTAGTTTGAATTAGCCATGACTTGATTTCCCCTATGCAATAGCGCCCCCTACCTAATTCGAACTAGCAAGTCCTGTACATGGACTTGCTAGTTCAGGCATGGCAAAACTGCGGCTTGGGAGCCACGTGTGGCTCGTGAATGAAAAAGTGTGGCTCGTGGAAGAATGTGAGCTAGTCAATTTAGTAGGTAAAAGTATAGCGCTATATGCCTCAGTGCGGCTCTTGAAGGTTTAATAATCAACTTGTGTTTCTCTTGAGTTCCATAAGTTTAGATACTCCTGTGCTAGTTCAGATTAGGGTTTCTAGTGTATCCATGTTAATTTGAATTATTTGAACTAATCATTATTAGTTCAAATTGATTAGTTCAAATTCAGTTAATTTAAACTAAGCTTCTAAGTGTAGACATACCCATTGTGTTTATGACTGTGCATGCAGTTGCAGAATCTCTGTGTGTGTAACCCTTCCGCCAGGGCAGGCTGGGAGAACAAGCACTGGGTTCTATATCTAGGGGTTTCCCAATGACATACCACCACCAACTGGCTCGAGTCCCCACCCAGATTTCTGGGAATCCTGCAGTGTTCCTTGGGTACTCCAAAGGGTAAGGCTTCCCCACTGGCAAGCACACATCTGAGTGTAGTAAACAGAACTTTCAATAGTAGTAAAACAGAATGCAAAAGGCCAAATACAGAGACCAGCATTACTCTAGAAAAATTAGCATAGAGCAAAGTTCCCAACAACCCACACCACATAACAGAACATACAAACTTAATGGCAAAACTGGCACTGATCTGGAGAATCAGTGCTAACTAGGCTCCCAACCAAACCTAGGAGTGTCTTTCATGCCAGCTGTCCACCAACACCATTTACTGGTCACTCACTCCATCCTCTAGAACTGTTTCTTGGCTCTGCCTGCTGTCCACAGGCTCTAGCCTCCAGTCATTCACACTGCCTATCTCACCGCTGGTCACTCTCACCATCCACCAGCTGGTCACCCATTGCTGTTCCTCTTCAGCTCAGAGAGACTCGCTCCCTGTAGTGAGCTCAGTGATTTCAACTCTCTTAATCTTTAAATCACTGCTAATAGTTACTTCCATAACAAAGAACAGAAGAAGCAATAGAGGAAGAGGCAAACTGCCTCAAGCACTTGAAACAATGCAACCTCCCCTCCCCCCCACAATTTTCAACTCTTTCAGGCTGAAACATGCAGTCATCTTTCCTACAAAGTCTCTTTTTAACTAAGGGTAGTTTTTACCCCTTAACTAACCCAGACAGATTTGAAACAAACAGGGAGTAGCAGTTCACACAAGGAGAGTATTTCATATGTTCCCTTAGTAGAATTATAGATTTTGATAGATTTGTGAGCAGACTAACTCCAAATACCATTACCCGCTATGCCCTGAACCCAGTATGCTAATCAGCTAATTGTATCCTTTTGTGTTCATGCTAATACAAAACCCATGCAGATTAGAAGCTGCCCCAGCTTCTAAGCCTGCCTTACATGTATAAAGACCTTTGATATGTCTAACAGACCACTTATGTGTGCCAATGTAAGCCATGTTTTTGTGACTGTTCCTTTAAAAAGTAGTAGTCAGGGTTTTCTGAAGGAGAGTGCAGCAGCTGTCCACTGACTTCAGGCAGACAGGGACTCAACAGAAAGAAAAAAATTAACATGCTCAGTAGGGCATCTCCAAGGGCAGGGGTCAATTCCACTCCCAAGTTGTTGGGTTTTTTTGTTTGTTTTGTTTAAAGACCACCAAATTCTTGAATTAGTTCAGTGAATCACAGAAGAAGACAGACCCCAAGATTGAAAGGGGTAGCTGTATTGGTCTAGTTCAGCAAAGCAATCAAGCCAACGTTCCAGGTGTGATTAGCAGCTTGTATGAACTCACTGGTGCACTCTGGAAAGTTGGTACAAGAAGTCCTGTCCCCTAGAAGATGTAGGGGAAAGCAAAATGCAAGCCATTTGCAGTCAGCTTTCAGTACTGTGTCCCAGTGGCTTAGAAAGTCACTGGCAGATATGTGAGACCTTTTACACGCCTTGTGTGTCTGCTGGTCGACTGCCGCTGAAAAGCCCTGCGAGGGCTTAGAAAGACTAACCAATGTACAACAAACAAGGAGTCCTGTGGCACTTAAAGACTAATAAATTTATTTATTGCATGAGCTTTTGTGGGAGAAAATCTTTAAGCATTTGATGAAAGCTCCCATCAAAGCTCATGCAGTAAATTAATTTGTTAGTCTTGAAGTGCCACAGGACTCCTTGGTTATTTTGCTGAACTAGACTAACACGGCTGTCTCTTTGGAACTAACCAATGTATTTATTGCATGAGCTTTCAAGGGAGCTTTCATCAGATGCTTGAAGATGGAGGACTTACAGAATGGAAGCAAAATAAATGTAAGGGAGTTGAAGTCATAGGATCAGGTCAGATTGTTACAGCAAATCAAAGCAGTTGTCTGGGGGTGAAAATCTCTTCCCTGAGGGATGATGCCCGTATGCCCACTTCTACCGATTGTACCAAGAAGATAACCACAAGTAAAAGGATATCAGTCTTGTAGGAGAGTAAATTTAAGCTGGACACTGAGCACCGAGGTCTCTGCACTGAGCCATGGTTATGATAATAGGATTATGCGTGGGCACACAGGCTTTGCTGCCTGCCACTGGAATTTAACAAAATATCTTTTCTTCCCTTTCCCCTCTCCCTTTTTCATAGTTTGAACAAGAAATGTAACTGAAAGAAACTATCCTTTCACTCCTGCATAAGAACCTCGGAAAGAACATACTTATCAACTTTCTCACTTCTCTCTTCCCTTGCTAATGCTTGGTCAGTAATATTATAGCATTGCTGTAACAAAAGTACAATGTAAAGTAAAAAGTCTGCACACCATTGACTGAACTTATACAATAATTTCAGATAAGATTTAAAACACTGTTCCCCAAATTGTGGGGTGCACCCATGCTCAGGGGGTGTGCTGCAAGGCCTGGGTTGAAGCCCATGGGGGGGGAGGGAATGCCACCCAGCCTTCCTCTGACCCCAGCCCAGCTCTGTCATGGCCTCGTCCAGCTCTGGCCCCAGCCACAGATCCACTACACTGAATGGTCCTTCCCCAGCCCAGCTCTGTCCTCACTCCCTCTCCGATTCCTGATTTGCTCCATGTCTAGCCTCTGTTCCTCCCACATCGCCGGTTCTGTCTCCACCTCTGCCTTCAACCCAAGCTCCTCTGCTGTGCCAACTGTGCAAGAATGGTGTGTGTGTGTGTACAGATTCCATTGCTGGAAAGGGGGACAGTGTGACAGGAAAAGTTGGGTCAATAGTGATATAAAATAAGAGGGATAGTTACTGAGATGGAGAAATACACTGAGGCTGTTCCAAATGGCAGAAGCTGTACAGGAGAAGGCTTTTTGCTTACAAGATGTAGAACCAGGTGAAGGACCAGGGAGAAAACCACTGTGAGAAGAACGGTCAAGGGTAGCTTGAAGGTCAAGAAGAATTACTGTACTTTATGTATAGGTGAAACTGTACAGTTATGTGTAAAGATGACCCTATTACAAAAACAATAATTACTACAAGTAATTACCACCCTAAAGCCCAAACCAGCTCCATTAATCCCACTTAATAGTTTTTTGCAATTCACTAAAGTGGCTGATTTTTATGTGAACATTAAGAAAATACTATTAAAAAGCCTAACCAAAGATAATTACTGATCAACTTAACTGGAAGTAGAATTGAAAGCATTCAAGCTGGCCAAACTTGAAAATTGTTTAGCTGGTGACCCAACATACATGGGATTGAATGTCAAGGATACCACAAACTTTAGCTGCTTGGCTTAGAATCTGTGAATGAGCCAGGAAACAGTTTTCTGCTATCTGTTAATAATCTTGTTTTGTTTGACTAACTCATGTAAGAAGATCTAATGCTCATATAAAAGCTGGAGTCCTATAAACAAAAAATCAAATATAATTTTAAAACCTATTTCAGTATTGGAATCTGATGCTTCATGGTCAACCTGATCTGGCTCTGATCCTGAGGGGATCTGTAACACATGTTGTTAATGCAGCAGAGCGTTGCTGATGCTGCAACATTATGTCAGCTTGTCCTGAATTTCTTAGAGGTCAGATGCAGTAGCAGAGAGTGCAGCATGTTAATGCAGCAAACCTGAGAGTTATTCATAAGACCACTGGCTCAGTGTGGTGGCAAAGGCTATGTCCACATCTAAAATTTTAGTTCAGACTTGCTAGTCCAAACTAAAGAAGTCCAACATTAGTCCAAACTAACTTCAGGCTAGTTCGAACTAACTGCAGAATTTTTAGTTCAAACTAACAGCATGTTCTAGTTCAAACTAATGCTTAGTTTGTTCAAACTAATGGTTAGTCTGAACTTTCTAAGCTCAGACTAAGCCATAGTCTGGGTTTTGCCCATGCCCAGTTTGAACCAAGCATGGAACTAAAGTTTGAACTAAGCGCAGAAGTCCGGCCTAGTGCAGGGTCTTACTAGTTCAGACTAAGCTTTGCCTAGTTTGAACTAAGAAATTAGTCCAGACTAAGCTTCCTTAGTCTGGACTAATTTGCCAGTGTAGACATAGCCAAAGGTGCTTGAGCAGGTCTATTGTCAACAAGGCCTGGTATTAATCACCTATAAGAGACACAGTTACTCTAACAGGTATGCCTGCAACAACAGCACTGCTTTCATCAGGGCTTGATGATCCCACCCCTAGATCAGTTCAAAGTTGCTGCACTTGTGACTTCTCCTTTTATATATTGATACAGACAAGTTTTGTATTTCACTCCAGATGTCAACAAGTTCCCAAGGGGTAACCATGTTAGTCTAGTTCAGCAAAACAAACAAGGAGTCTGGTGGAACTTTTAAAGACTAACAAATTTATTTATCGCATGAGCTTTTGTGGGTGAAAATCCCACTTTGTCACACACTGCAGGATTTTGTTCCACGAAAGCTCATGTGATAAATAAATTTGCTAGTCTTAAGTGCCATAGGACTCCTTGTTTATTTTGCTGAACTAGACTAACATAGCTACCCCTTTGGAAATTGTCAACATGCAAGGCACTGAATACAGCCGTTTGAAGTGGAAATCCATCAGCTTCAAGAAAGAACTCGCACAGATTCAAACTCCAGGTGTTGTTGGTTACAGCCCTTATCCTTTCACTGTTTGTTTGAACAAAACCTCCTTATCCATTATCCTGTCCATCTTTATCTTATAAGGGGTTGGTGTGTTCCTATATGAGCTCTTGGGAATTTGTTTACATATTTATCTGAGAGCTCTGAATGTGAGAAAGAATACAAAGGAAAACTTAACCGATATGTAAAAATATTTGAGAAATAAGGTTATATTAACAACTCTGAGTTAGGAGTGGGGCTCTGTCGATTAGAGCAGAGGTGTTTGGAACCCATACCCCTCGCATTTATCCTGGTTCTTGGAGGAGAGTTAGGGGTGGCTATCTGCTCTGGCAAAACATGAATTTGCTTCCCCAGTGTCTGCTGCATTTATCTGCCTGGATAGTCTATTGGCTCTTAAAACAAGAAAGGCAAGTGCACAGGAGAACTAGCAAACAATATTTTCTCTATATTGGCAAATCAAATGAAGGATGAAATAAAAGAGTTAACAGAACACCTTAGGTGACAGGAACCATGACTTGATTGGGGGGGGGAGTGGGTAAAAAAGGATTTCAGAGTGAGAAATTGAGCATGAATTGGTTATAGAATCATAGGGCTGGAAGGGACCTCATAAGGTCTTCTAGTCCAACCCCTGCTAAAAGCAGGACCACTCTCACTAAATCATCCCAGCCGGGGTATTGTCTAACCGGACCTACATATCTCCAAAGATGGAGATTCTACCATTGGAGATTCTTCCAATGCTTCACCACCCTCCTAGTTTTTCCTAATATCCAGCCTCAACATCCCCAGCTGTAACTTGAAACCACTGCTCCTTGTTCTGTCCTCTGTTACTACAGAGAACAGCCTAGCTCCTTCCTTTCTGGAGCACCCTTTCAAGTACCTAAAGATTGCTATCAAATCGCCCCTCAGTCTTCTCTTCTGCAGGCTAAATAAGCCTATTTCCTTCAGTCTCTCCTCATAAGTCATGTGCCCCAGCCCCCTAATCATTTTCATTACCCTCTGCTGGACTCTTTAATTTGTCCATATCCTTTCTGTAGTGGGGAGCCCAAAACTGGACACAGTATTCCAGACACAGCATCACCAGTGCCAAAAGGAGGGGAATAATCACATCCTTCGACCTGCTGGCAGTGCTCCTACTGATACAGCCCAATATGCCATTAGCCTTTTTGGCTACAAGAGCACACAGTTGACTCATATCCAGCTTCCTGTCTACCATAACCCCAGGGTCCTTTTCTAAAGTACTGCTGCATAGCAGATCAGTCCCCAGCCTCTAGCAGTGCATGGAGTTTTTCCATCCTAAGTGCAGGACTTTGCACTTGTCCTTGTTGAACCTCATGAGATTTCTTTTGGCCCAGTGCTCTAATTTGTCTAAGTCTTCCTGAATCCTGCCCCGCTCTCCAGCATGTCCACAATTCCCCCCAGCTTGGTGTCATCAGCAAACTTACTGAGCGTGCAATCAATCCCATCATCAAGATCGTTAATGAAGATATTGAATAGAACGGGCCCCAGGACTGACCTCTGGGGTTCTCCACTCGTTTCTAGTTGCCAACTAAACATTGAGTCATTGATTCCTACTGCTGAGCCCATTGATCTAGCCAGTTTTCTATCCACCCTATGGTCCACTCATCCAACCCATACTTCCTTAACTTGCTGACAACAATGCTGTGGGAAACCGTATCAAAACCCTTGCTAAAATCAAGATATATCACATCAACAGCTACTCCTGCATCCACAAATACAGTCATCTCATCTTAGAAGGCAATCAGGCTGGTAAATCCATGCTGACTGTTCCTGATCACTCTGTTTGCCTCCAAGGGTGTGTTCACACAGCCTCGTTATTTCAAAACAGCGGAGGTTGTTTTGAAATAAGGTTTTGGCTGTTCACATGACACATGGTTGTTTCGAAACAAGTTAAACCTAGTCTGTGGGTGAAACAATGTTGTTTTGCAACAGTTATTTCGAAACAATGCCGTGTGAACGTGTTGTTTTGAAACAACGGTGGTTTCTAAACGACTTGTTTCGAAACAACCGTCATCTGAACATGTTGTTTCAAAACGACGGTGGGTCATTTCAAAATAACTGTTGTCCGGAATTGCTATTTCGATTCCAGCTTTTCTCCTTATTTCAGAGTAACTTTTTTGCTAATTCGAAATAAGTCATTTCTAAATAAGGCGTTATTTCGATATACGGTTGTTTTGAAACAACCGTATCGAAATAACCTGCTGTGTGAGAACACAGCCCAAGTGTTTCAGGATGGATTCTTTGAGGTCCTGCTTCTTGATTTTTCCAGGGACTGAGGTGAGGCTGACAGGTCTGTAGTTTTCTGGATCCTCCTTTTTCCCTTTCTTGAAGATAGGCACTATATTTACCTTCTTTCAGTCCTCTGGGACCTCCCCGGTTCACCACAAGTTTTCAAAGATAATGGCCAGCAGCTCTGCAGTCACACTGGCCAACTCTCTCAGCATCCTCAGATGCAGTTCATGTGGCTCCATAGACTTGTGCACATCTAACTTCTTTAAGTAGTCCCTAACCTGACCTTCCATCACTGTGGACCGCTCTCCTTCTCTCCATTCTACGTTACTGAGTGTGGTAGCCTGGGAACTGACCCTGCCTTTGAAGACTGAAGTAAAAAAAGCATTGAGTGCGTCAGCCTTTTCCGCATCATCCACCACGAGTATACTTGTCCCATTCAGTAAGGGACCCACACCATCCCTCATCCTCTTCTTGCTGACATACTTGTAGAACCCCCTCCTGTTACCCTTCACATCCCTTGCCAGTTTCAACTCATATTGTCCTTTGGTCTTTCTCATTTTATCCCTGCAGGCCAAAGCAAGATCTTTATACATCTCCCCAGTCATCTGTCCAAGCTTCCACTTCTTATAAGTTTCCTTTTTATATTTCAGCTCACCACAAAGTTCTCTGCTAAGCCATGCTGGGTGCCTTCCACACTTGCTGTTCTTTCTGCACATTGGTATGGTATTTTCCTGTGCTCTTAGCAGGGTTTCTTTAAAATATAGCCAGCTCTTTTGGACACCTTTCTCCTTCAGATCAACCTCCCAGGAAATCTTGCCCATAATTTCCCTGAGGGAGCCAAAATCTGTGTTTCTGAAGTCCAGGGTTTGTGTTTTGCTTCTTTTCTTTCTTCCTTTGATCAGGGTTCTGAACTCTACCATCTCATGGTCACTGCTGCCTAGGTTGCCATTCACTTCTACTTTTCCAATCAATTCTTCTCTGTTAGTGAGCAGTGGGTCGAGAGGTGCAAGGCCACTTGTTGGTCCCTCCAGCATTTGTACCAGGATGTTGTCTTAAACAATCTCCAAAAACTTCCTGGATTGCCTGTGCACTGCTGTATTCCCCTCCCAGCAGATGTCAGGATAATTGAAATCCCCCTCTGCTAGTTGTCCATAGAATGCCTCATCCACCTCCTCCTTCTGGTCTGGTGGTCTGTAGCAGACACCTACCATGATATTCCCCTGGTTGCCCTTCCTTCTAAACTTAACCCACAGACTTTCAACTGGCTTGTTTCCACTTTCATAGTGGAGCTCCCCACAGCCATACAGCTCTTTTACATATAGTGCTACACCTCCACCTCTTCTTCCCTGCCAGTCCTTCCTGAACAATTTATACCCATCCGTGACAGTTCTCCAGTTATGCAAGCTATCCCATCACATCTCTGTTATTCCAATTACGCCATAGTTCCCTGTCTGTGCCAGTACTACCAATTCTTCCTGTTTGTTTCCCAGGCTCCTCGTGTTTGTGTACAGGCACCTAAAATACTTGGCCAATTGCCATACTTTCCTCTGTTGATTATCTCCCCTGTTGCATCTTCCTGTTTGCATTTTCTCCCAGTGTCCTCTTTCCCCACTCACCTCAGGTATTCAGACTTCATTAGGATACTTAAGACAATGATTTGGTTCCCCCGCATCCCAAATTCCTATTACGCTCTCTGTTGTCCCTGCGGTTACAGTCCCTGCATTCCCCCAAGTTCCATCCCTTCCCCCAGTCCCTCATTGTGACTTACCTGTGGACTTTGGTCACCTTCCCCCTTCAAACGTAGTTTAAAGCCCTCCTTACTAGGTTAGCCAGTCAGTGTTCAAATATATTCATCCCCTTCTTTGACAGGTGAAATCCATCTCTGCCTAGCAGCCCTTCTACCTGGAATAGTACTCTATGATTGAGGAAACCAAATTCCCCCTGACAACACCATCTTCGCAGCCAGGCATTCATCTCCACGATGCATCTGTCTCTGCTCAGGCCTCTGCCCTTGACCGGAAGGATCGAGGAGAACACCACCTGTACACCAGACTCCTTCACCCATGATCGCACAGCCCTGTATTCACCTTTGATCTGCCGAGGATCACCTCTTGCGGTATCATTGGTTCCCATATGGATGAGAAGCATGGGGTAGTAGTCAAAGGGGCAGATGATTCTTGACAATCCACCCATAACATCTCGGATACAGGACCCTGGCAGTCAGAATATGTCCCAAGAGGCCTTGTCAGGGCATCAGATGGGTGCTTCCTTCCCCCTCAGAAGCAAGTCTTCAACCCTATGTTTCCTCCTGGGTGTGGTGGATGTGATCCTCCAAGCCTTTGAGATGTACGGCTTCTCCTCTTCCACCTCGTGCCTCATCTCTAGTGCTACATAACAGATCTCTGCCACAATGGAGAGTGTGATGGGATCATAGGTGAAGCACTGTCTGCTGCCAGAAGTAACCAGCTGCCAATGTCCTCCCTGTGCCAGAGCCATCTCCTCCTTTTCCAGTGGTGTGGAAGCAGTCCTAGGCACCTAGACAGATTCCTCAGCCTTGGATGTCTCCTCATGGATGTTATCAAGGAATTTCTCCAGGTCATGGATACTCCTGAGCCTCGACGCCTCCTCCTGTAACTCTTCCACCTGCCTCCTGAGAGATTCCACCAGAAGCCACCTGTCACACTGAATGATCTCCCCAGCCTGATTGTCTGCAAGAGGGAAATGCAGGCCACAGTCCCTGCAAGTCCACACCAGGATCTGGGTAGAGACATCCATGGTTGGAATGTCTGTCTGGATACAGGCAAAGGAGGAGACAAAAAGGGTGCTAGCACAAGGAGTGCAGTTCCTCTTCACCAGAGTGGCCTCATCAACTCCTTCCCAAACGCCCTTTCAAACTCCCCTGTTTGCAGTCCCCTGTTCACAAGCGCCCCCTAGAATGGATGCATTAATGCATGAAGTTGCTCAGAAATGGTTAACTGCAAGACAGATGTGCTTACTTGGTGTTAGCTAGCACCTAATGTGTTATTTTGCCAAGGCCAAGCATGCTCTAGTTAACAGACTTTGGTGTATGTTACCCAATGGCTAAATAAACCAGTGGTTCCCAGCCTTCTTCTTCAGGTAGACCACTACATTATCATCAAAGGCTTTTGCAGACCATGTTCTAACTGCCAAAGGTGAGAAGAGTGTCAGTTCAGACTGCCATCACACAAAACTGCCATTATTTAAATTCAGAGAATGTTATATTGCACAAGGATGATTGTGAAGCAAATTAAATTGAGAATAGTAATGTAACATTGAATATGATATGTAAGAGGTACATTATCTCCCCCTCCATGGACCACCTGCAGTACTACCACTAACCAACAGTGGTTCATTGACCACAGGTTGGGAACCATTGAAATAGACTATTCTACAGACTAGCGTCTTTCAAAATAGGAGACTCCAAAATCCAGATGAAATCATTGGGTACATTTCAACATTTCCTGAATCTGAAGATCTATTTGGAAGGGGTTTAGCATAAAAAAGATATAGACATACACACCCCTACATACCCAAATGGGTAGCTTACAAAATCTGATCTACATGGGAGCATTGCCTCACCTGTTCAGAGCCCCACTGAATTCAATGGGAATGCATGTGGGCATAAATATCTTCATGTACAGATCAAATTGTAGTGCTGGAAACTATAGAGATTGAATTGTTTTTATTATACATGTCTTTAGTGACTCTGTTGTTAAGGCTGCTTTAGGATTTACACTTCAGCCAATACTAAAATTCCCCTCACGTTTATTTTCTTTCTCAAGACCATGCTCAAAGAGGAATGATGGTTTATTATTTTGAGCACCTGCCTGCCATTCAAAAGATCCAAGTTCAATTCCCTGCTCTACAATAGGACTTCCTGTGTGATCTCAGGGAAATTACTTAGCCTCTTTGAGCCTCAGTTCCCTTTCTGTAAAATGGGGATAATAGCACCAGCCTAGCTCATAGTGATGTTGTGAGAAAAAATACATTGTGAGACACTGAGATTTGTGAGGTACTGAGGTAATACAGTGATGGGAGCCATATGACTACCTAAGATAATAACATACATCCTTCCTTACATTATTAAATACTGGTTTGTTACTGTACATGATCAGAGACTCAGTGAATGGTGGATTTGATCAACCTAAAAATAATTAGATTGGAATTGTTTACATTACATGTAACATAATATTATGCCATTGGAAGAAATATTTAGCAAGCTCAGCTGTCGTCGTATCAAACATCAACCTGGCTTTCAAAGTATTGTGAAGAAAACCCATTTGCACAGCTTTCACAAAGCAGCATTTTGGGCTTTGATTTGTTGTGGCAGCTTTCAGCTGATCTATGGTATGAGTATAAATTTGCTGGTTGATGTTCCATTATGCATGAAACATCTAATGGAGTAAGATCACATTGATGTCTAAAAATAGACTCATTCAGATATCCTTAAAAGAAATCCTGACATGAATATTAGCTGCCAACCCACACACGTGTTATGTGTGCTTCATCACTGTCTCAGGCACTAGCACAGCCCTGTTTTGTCTATTTATATTAAGTTATGCACAGTCACACCATTTGGAGTCTGTATTAACTAAAGTGGGATGTTGCACAGTGATAGATTTTTGTCTTTTTTCCTTTGAAAGTGAATTTAGGAAGGTAGAAAGGAGACTAATAAACACAGAGTGAATTCTTCTCCCTTGTCCCACAGAGCAGAGAATGGCAACTCAGAATTCCTTGAGCCATCCCACTAGAGTTGAGTAGATTGTTTAATCTCCATGGGTGCTCACACAGCAGTCTTATTTCGAAACAACAGAGGTTGTTTCGAAATAAGAAATGCCCTGTTCACTCGATGTACGGTTGTTTCGAAACAACGTGTTCCGCTGTTTCGAAACAAGGGCATTGTTACGAAACAACTTAAACCCCATTTGGGGTCGCATCACTGTTGTTTCAAAACAATTGTTTTGAAACAATCCCTTGTGAACATGTTGTTTCGGAACAAAGTGTTCCGAAACAACATTTGAC